>SKCR01038145.1:0-206441 GCA_019454045.1 Zanthoxylum bungeanum
CTTGGAAATAAGTGTTACTTAAGCTTGATTAAATTATTACACAAATCCTTTCATTACAAGTGACATAAGTAAGGGACCATTCCGAACCCAACGGTTTAAGGTCTTCCCTTGCGAGGGGTGAGTGCGGCCTTGTAGGCACTGTATTTTTGCATGTGAGTCCCTATGATGAGTCTCATTTGGAGACACTATCTTTTTAGTCGAGGAGGAGGAAGTTGGGGGAAACGGTTGTCAGAAGGGAATCGGTATTTCGTTAAAGTTTATTCGCTTGTTTAGCTCCAGGCTCACTCGTTGGACCTCCGTTTTAAAGCACCTTTAGCCTAAAAAACCCAGCAGAACCATTTAACCTTGGCCCAAACCCACTCACCAAACCAACACAACACCTAGCCCACCACACTTGGCCCACACGCCCAAGGCCCTCAAAATACAACCCAATTAAATAAAATATTAATTAAATAATATACCAAATTAAATAAAATAATTAATTAAGCCATTTACCAAATTAAATAAAACATGAATAAAATTATACCAAATTAAATAAGACATAAAATATAATTATACCAAATTAAAATATTGTAACTTCCTAATCCAAAATATTAAATACTAAATTAAAGAAATATTATGTCTAATTAAAATCAATCATAACCAATTAAAAATATTGACTTCCTAATCTAACAAATTAAATGCCTAATTAACACCAATCAAATATATTGTATTCCTAATCTAGCCAAGACATGTCCCCCAATCAAATCCATTGCTTTCCTTGTCTAACACTAAATCATATCCTAATTGAATGCACCAAATCCCTTCCTTGTGAGACAAGGTGAAGCCCGAACCCTTCTCTATATAAACAACCCATAACCAAAGCCATGCACTCCCGACACCAATTGGATTCACACCCATACACCCTAGCACACATTCACGCACACACCGAGAAAGAAGCAACAAAATTTCTCTCCATCTCCTCCACTCTCACCACCAAATACCCATCCCATAGACAGCCCTCTTTGCCGCATCTTTAGCCACCTTTCACAGCCCTAATCCACACCAAAATAAGCCTCAAATACAGTCCTAAAGTCGCACAAAACAGCCCCAAATACTGCCCCCCACTGCACACCAAAACAGTCACAAAAAACGCCCTTCACTCCCCCTAAAACTGCCGCACATCACTGCCCATTCTGCCCAGTTTTTTTTTTTGCGATTTTAACCCATAAAACAGCCCTAAAATCACCTTAAAACTGAACTAAAAAACTGCATAAAGTCCCCCCTCAAAGCCCTTAAAAGTCGCACCCAATTAGCCCTCCAAATCACCCAAAACAGTCCATTAAAACACCAAACAGTGACCTGAAACAATGAGCAGAAAATACAGAGAAAATAGCAGCAAAACAGTAAAACAGTGAGCTAAGACGCTAAACCAGTGAACCGGAGAAGTTGAGGAGCTTTACCCTTCCGATCTCCATGAAACGCAAGTCCGAAAGTTGGCAAGAAAGGTTAGACCTGAGGGTATTTTCCACATTCGTTTTCTGTTTTATTTTTATTATTTATTGAGTATTGTTCGCATGATTGTTATGTTGAAATGCATGTTGTGGCCCTTGAGTAGATAAATATGCATGTATTACGAAATATTGTATGTTGTGGCCTTGGAATAAAATGAAAGATGTGTCAACTCTCGCGGTATATCGGATGGAAACCCGGACATAAATTTCATAGCCGATTCCAAATGGACGGTAGTATGATCTGTACTCGGGATACAACTCCACGTACCGCTTGAGTAAACGGCACCTTCTTTTGTTTTATATTGCTTTGATTTATTTATTTTTCGTCATTTGAATTCCGCATGTTACTTGTTTATGCATGACGCAATCGAGCGCATGGGCTTAGTAAGTTGGATTAAAGGTCCCATATTTGGAGGGGTTAAAATCTTTTACCACGATGCTTTGTCACGCCGGTTGATGTGTGTTCGGTTGGATGTAAGATATGTCCAATCGGGCATACTAAGTTTGATATTATTGTCTTTATTCTTTGTATGCATGATGCGATCGAGCGCATGGGCTTAGTAAGTCGGATTAAAGGTCCCCTATTTGGAGGGGTTAAAATCTTTTACCACTATACTTTGCCACGCCGGTTGATGTATATTCGTTAGAATGTAAGATAGGTTTAATCGGGTATACGAAGTTTTATATA
Organism: Zanthoxylum bungeanum; assembly: GCA_019454045.1. Classification (NCBI taxonomy): domain Eukaryota; kingdom Viridiplantae; phylum Streptophyta; class Magnoliopsida; order Sapindales; family Rutaceae; genus Zanthoxylum; species Zanthoxylum bungeanum. The sequence continues at coordinate 2,182 of SKCR01038145.1, forward strand.
GTTATCATTGTCTTTGTACGCATTGTAATGAAAGGCGCATGGGCTTATTGTGTTGGATTAAAAGGTTCTCCATTTGGGGGAAGAAAAGCCTAAAAGGCTATCTTTACCACGATATTTGTCGTGTCTTTAATCTATTGATTGCATCATTTACCTTAGTCTTGGCTTAACGTAGTATAATTCATATATCCATGTTATGATAGCATTTGAGAATATTTCTTGTAGTATATCGGATGGAAACCTAGACATAAATTCCGTAGCCGATTCCGAATGGAAGGTAATGCGGTCTGTACTTGGGGTACAATTCCACGTACCACTTGGAAAAGTGCTCACATGTGTGTTTGTGTCCATATTAGTTATATTCTTTTGCACCACGTCATAGCATGCTTACTTTAATGCCTAATTGCATCCTTAAGTGTCTTTTTGCATTATGTACTTAGTTGACACTTTTATTTGTGCATGGACATGTAATGGCTATTTGTTTATGATATGTCTATGAAATCACATGTTCACCATTATTTGATTCGCCTTTATGTGTGCTTGTGTGGTTAGTGTGTGCTTGTGTTTCCATGAATACAATATGCCAATGAAGTTGTATGTTCGTTGCTACTTTGATGTACTTTCAAGCATGCAATCTTAGATGTGAAATATATGCAAATTTAGGCGTAAGTTGTATTTTTGTGCTTATGGATTTAGAAGAATGATACTCTTGGAAATAAGTGTTACTTAAGCTTGATTAAATTATTACACAAATCCTTTCATTACAAGTGACATAAGTAAGGGACCATTCTGAACCCAACGGTTTGAGGTCTTCCCTTACGAGGGGTGAGTGTGACCTTAAATCTCATTTTCCCGGTTCACACCGGGTGGCGACTCCATTATTCTTCGGTTTAGTCCCCCGTGGCTACTCCGTACTCCCGACCGGGCCGCGAGCCCGGGACAGCATGCGTCGTCCAGTTTCTGTGTCCCACAGTCTGACGACTCCACTGGGGATAGAGAATCAGCCCCGAAATATTGTCTTGTAATGTTTGGATTTATGTTCTAATTGACCGTGTCTATAGTGGATAAAATGGGGGTTTCATCAAGGGCATTTTGAGGCTAGGTAATGGTTTGGTGTCTTTCTTCATTCACTACCTTCCTAGAAGGAAAAGCTATGAAGGCACCTATATAGCCATCTACTCGTAGCCTATTGTGATGGACTAATTTGGAAGACTCGTTGTTTAATCCTGACACCAAGCGATAAGAGCCTAAGAGGCTAGGGTACTTAAGAGAGCCTCGCTCCACCCTCCCTCTGGGGAATCTACAACGGGAAATCCATTTGACAGTCAGTCACACACCATAGCTCATTGGCACGTACCTTAGTGTATAAAAAAAGGTGCGCTCACTTGGTCGCTCGAACCCTTGATTGGGGAGGCTTAGTTGTGGGCCATCCTTCGCTGGTAAGAGCCTTTGTCTACACTCTTGCGAACCCATCTGTAGGCATTGCATTTTTGCATGTGAAACCCGATGATGAGTCTCAGTTGGAGGCACTACCTTTTTAGCTAAGGATATTGCGGGAAACTGAGGTCAGAAGGGGAAATTCATAATAAGTACGTCATCAAGTTCATCTCACAAGTTCACTGTCTTCGTTAGTGCTGCGTTCGTTGCTTCGTTCGAACGTCAGGCAGATTGCGGACGTTCGTGTAGCGTTCGAATTGGCGTTCGAACGGCGTCGGTGTTTCTGGTTTTGCTGCTAGCCTCGCACCCCAGCCCATTTAGCTCCCCAAAGCCCATAAAACACATCCCAATTTAATTAAATTAAACATTAAATATTATAAAATATCTAAACCATTTACCAATTAAATAAAACACAAAATATAATCATACCTAATCAAGATAAATCAAATATTTAACTTCCTAACTAAAAAATCACATACTAAATTAAAAAGATGTCATGCCTAATTAAAATCAATCATAACCAATTAAATATTTTGACTTCCTAATCTAGCCAAGATTTGTCCCCCCTCAATCCTTGACTTTCCTTGCTCAACACCAAATCAAATCCTCCTTTTAATGCCAAATCCCTTCCTTGTGAGACAAGGTGAAGCCCTAACCCTTCTCTATATAAACAACCCCTAACCCAAAGCCATCTCTCCTAGTTCACGCCCATCACAAGAATAAAATAAAAGAAGAAAAGAATTCCAACCCCTAGCTCATACACATAATATACACACAACTCACACAAACTCATAGAGAAAAGGAAATAACCCAAGCTTACATTAAAAGCACCTTCTCAAACCAATCAGCCATACACGTCCATAAACCTCACAAATCTTCTCCACTCCATAACCGAAAATAGCAGCCCCCTAAGCCTCCAAACATTACCGAAAATTACACCCCCATAAACACCTTAGATCACCGAAAATCACAGCCACATACAGTCCCTAAAAAAAAACTTAAAAACAGTAACATAAAAACTGCATCCATAATCCTTAAAATAAATCACACAAGACTACACTAAAAACCCACACAAAAAACTCAGAACAGTCCGTTGAAATGTCAAAACAGGTGACCTGAACAGTGAGCAGCAAAACAGAGGCCGAACAGTAGCAGAACGGAGTCCAAACAGCAAGCAAAACAGCAAAGCAGTGAGCTAGGACGCTCTAAACCAGTGAACCGGAGAAGTTGAGGAGCTGTACCCTTCCGACGTCCGTGAAACGCAAGCCTGAAAGTTGGCAAAAAGGTTAGACCTGAGGGTATCTTTCACACTCGTTTTTTTGTATTATTTATTAAATATTACTTGATGATGTTTCTGTTGAAATGCATGATGTGGCCCTTGAGTAGATAAATATGCTATGAATTATGAGATGTTGTATGTTGTGGCTGTGGAATAAAATGAGAGACGTGTCAACTCTCGCGGTATATCAGATGAAACCCGGAAATAAATTTCATAGCCGATTCCGAATGGACGGTAATATGATCTGTACTCGGGACACAACTCCACGTACCGCTTGAGTAAACGACACCCTCTTTTGTTTTGTGTTGTTTTGTTTATTTATTTTTCGTCACTTGAATTCTGTATGTTGCTTATTTATGCATGATTAAATCGAGCGCATGGGCTTAGTAAGTGGAATGAAAGATCCCCTATGGGGAGGGGTTTTAAAGCCCTTTACCACGATGCTTTGCCTCGCCGGTTGATGTGTGTTCGGTTGGATGTAAGATGTGTTCATCGGGCATACTTAGTTTGATATGATTGTCTTTATGTTTATGCATGGTTCATCAAGAGCATGGGCTTAGTAAGTGGCATGAAAGATCCCATATGGGGAGGGGTTAAAGCCCTTTACCACGATGCTTTGCCGCGCCGGTTGATGTGTGTTCGGTTGGTGAAAGATGTGTTCAATCGGGCATACTTAGTTGATATGATTGTCTTTATGTTTTTATGCATGGTTCAATCAAGCGCATGGGCTTAGTAAGTGGCATGAAAGATCCCCTATGGGGAGGGGTTAAAGCCCTTTACCACGATGCTTTGCCGCGCCGGTTGATGTGTGTTCGGTTGGATGAAAGATGTTCAATCGGGCATACTTAGTTTGATATGATCGTCTTTATGTTTGTATGCATGTTGCGATCGAGCGTATGGGTTTAGTAAGTGGGATGAAAGATCCCATGGGGAAGGGTTAAAGCCCTTTACCACGATGCTTTGCCGCGCCGGTCGATGTGTGTCGGTTGGATGTAAGATATGCCCAATCGGGCATACTTAGTTTGATATGATTATCCTTATGTTTGTATGCATGATGCAATCGAGCGCATGGGTTAAGTAAGTGCGATGAGAGGTCCTCTAATTGAAGAGGTTAAAATCATTTACCACGATGCTTCGCCGCGCCTCGCATTGTACTATTTGCCATTTATGTATTATGTCCCATTTCATACATCAGGTCTGTTCCCGTTCGAATGCGTTTACGAACGTAACTCGAACGCGCATGCATTTTGCCTTACCATGCATCAAGTCTCATCTCTGTTCGAACGCGTTCACGAACGCCAAATGAACGTGAGCATTCTGTTTCATTTCTCTTCGAACGCGTTAACGAACGCCATACGAATGTGAGTATTTTGTTTCATTTCCGTTCGAACGCGTTCACAAACGCCATATGAACGTGAGTATTCTGTTTCATTTCCGTTCGAACGCGTTTACGCACGCTACTCGAACGAGAACCTTCTGTTTACCATTCGAACGCGTCTATGAACGCTGCACGAACGCCCACGGTAAACAGATCCTCCTGCATCACATTATGACATGTCCATCTTAGCACAGAGTTCCTTTTTTACGTTATGCATTTGTATTACCTCTCTAGTTGTCTATTTCTGTTATGCGCTTAAATATCTTATCTTAATATGCATGATAGTAAGAATGCTATTTGTTTGCACTTCTCTGTCCACCAATGCGTTCATTAATTTGTATGCTTGCCGTATGATAATCCTTATGCATGCAAATTGAGACATAGATTACATGCAAATAGGCTGTATGCGAGTTCGAATATATGTTACATATAAATTTAGATGAACCTGTTGATGTATGTATGTGAATTTAGAAGCATGATATTCTTAGAAATAAGTGTTACTTAAGCCTGATTAAGTTATTACATAAATCCTGTCATTATAAGTGGCATGAGTAAGGGACCATTCCGAACCAACAGTTTGAGGTCTTCCCTTGCGAGGGGTGAGTGCGGCCTTAAATCTCATTTTCCCGGTTCACTCCGGGTGGCGACTCAATTATTCTCCGGTTTAGTCCCCCGTGTCTATTCCGTACTCCCGACCGGGCCGCGAGCCCGGGACAGCATGCGTCGCCAGTTTCTGTGTTCCCACAGTCTGGCGACTCCACTGGGGATAGAGAATCGGCCCCGAAATATTGTCTTGTGATGTTTGGATTTATGTTTTAATTGACCGTGTCTATAGTGGATAAAGTGAGGGTTTAATCAAAGGCATTTTAAGGCTATGTAATGGTTTGGTGTCTTCCTTCATTCACTACCTTTCTAGAAGGAAAAGCTGTGAAGGCACCTAGATAGCCATCTACTCGTAGCCTATTGTGATGGACTAATTTGGAGGACTCGTTGTTTATTCCTGACACCAAGCGATAAGAGCCTAAGAGGCTTGGGTATTTAAGTGAGCCTCGCTCCACCTTCCCTCTGGGGAATCTACAACGGGAAATCCATTTGACAGTCCGTCACACACCATAGCTCATTGGCACGTACCTTAGTGTATAAAAAAGGGTGCGCTCACTTGGTTGCTCGAACCCTTAAGTGGGGAGACCTAGTTGTGGGCCATCATTCGCCGGTGATAGCCTTTGTCTATACTCTTACTAACCCACCCATAGACCGGGTTGGCTAAAGTAACAATTATTTCCTTGAATATGTGCTTGTGGACCATCCTCATTTGGATGCAGTTGGACTATTGTCAGAAATACGGACTTGCTGGGCCATTTAAACTGGGGTAAGTTCGCACCTTATGACTATTAGGCCAAAAGCTTCTGAAATGTTGATAGGCCATTATGTAGAAATTATTATGTCATGTTTGCATCATCTTTCTTCTATGTTGTGTTTGGGAACATCATCGTTTGAATCCATTTGGACCATTTGTCATGGGATATGGGCTTGTTGGGCCATTTAAACTGGGACAAGAACGTATTCATGACTATTGGGCCAAAGGCTTCTAAGTGATTGATGGGCCACTTTGTGATTGTGTTCGGAACGTTACCATTTGGGTTTAGTCAGGCACTTTGTCATGAGATGTGAACTCATTGGGCCATTTAAAATGGGATGGGTTCACTCCTATGACAATTAGCCCGAAAGATTCTAAAATGATAACGGGCCGATTTGTTTGAGAGTTTTAATTGATTGAGTATGTTATATATGTTACATGCATCTCATGCACCTCATACATACATATATCATGTTAACACCATCTATGTCTCAAAAAGACATCATAGATACCGTTTGGGTTAGAGAAGGGACAAGACTCACTAAAAGAACAAGTATGAGTGAATCCGATAATGAGGTGTCCCGTATGGATCAGTTAGAGAACGGTCTCGCCAAGGTCACTGAACAGTTGCAAGCTTTGACTACTGATATGGCTGGTATAGCTGGGTCTCGTGCCGGGGTTAATTCTGGGGATGTGAGGCAAGAGGAATCCCCGAACAGATTGGGGGATGATACCCCCACTTTTGATGATGATATGGCAGAGTATGCAGCAGGCAGAGTATCTGGGTCTCAGGCAGAGTTACAGAAACTTCGGGATCAGGTTGAGTCGGTTACCCGCAAGATGAGGGGTAAGAATGAGGATCTGCTGGATTATGACACACTGACTTTCGAGGAACAGTTGCCAGCACAGTTCAAGATGCCTGATATGGCTAAGTTTAACGGGAATGGGGATCCAAGGGTGCATCTCCGACAGTTTGTATCAGTCATGAGTTCAGTTGGCCTGTCTCAGCGCCAAATGCAGAAAATGTTTGGAATGTCGCTCGAGGGAGCTCCCGTGGTGTGGTACCACAGTTTGGAGAAGAAAGTGAAGGAAGATTGGGGGGATTTGGCTGATGCTTTCCTGAAGCAATATGTCACTGACCTAGAGATTGATCTGTCACTCCGCGATCTGGAGAATGTTAAGCAGAAATCGGAGGAGAGTTTTAAGGAGTACGTGGACCGATGGAGGGGTCAGTTGTTGAAAATGCAGAGTAGGCCCTCGAAGAAGGACCAGATTAAAATGATCATCAAGGGCACCAAGCCCTCCATTTACAGCAAGTTGAGGAGGATGACCTCCATGATTGCAGACTTTCGGCAGTTGAGGGAAACTGTCATGGATATTGAGGAAGAAGAGGCCGAGAATAGAAAATTCTATGGTATGAACAGGAGGCCCATTGGGGGAACATCGGGAGCAAAGCCCGTTTCTGCTGAGATTGCCGCTATCCGGAACCGACAGTTTTCCAACTTGGGAAGGCCCCTGTCCAAGGTGCTAGAGAAAATGAAGAGGCAATGGCTCTTAAAACCCTTAGAAGCCAAACCATTACCCAATCCCCTACCATCACATTATAACCTAAACCTTTACTGTCACTTTCACCAACAAAAGGGCCATGACACTGACAATTACCGCGCCGTACCTCCACCAGCCTATATGATCAATTCTGGCCTCCCAGAAGACCTTGTCCTAAAATCCTTCCACCCTCATTTACCTTAGTCTTGGCTTAACGTAGTATAATTCATATATCCATGTTATGATAGCATTTGAGTATTATTTCTTGTAGTATATCGGATGGAAACCCAGACATAAATTCCGTAGCCGATTCCGAATGGACGGTAATGCGGTCTGTACTTGGGGTACAATTCCACGTACCACTTGGAAAAGTGCTCACATGTGTGTTTGTGTTCATATTAGTTATCTTCTTTTGCACCACGTCATAGCATGCTTACTTTAATGCCTAATTGCATCCTTAAGTGTCTTTTTGCATTATGTACTTAGTTGACTCTTTTATTTGTGTATGGACATGTAATGGCTATTTGTTTATGATATGTCTATGAAATCACATGTTCACCATTATTTGATTCGCCTTTATGTGTGCTTGTGTGGTTAGTGTGTGCTTGTGTTTCCATGAATACAATATGCCAATAAAGTTGTATGTTCGTTGCTACTTTGATGTACTTTCAAGCATGCAATCTTAGATGTGAAATATATGCAAATTTAGGTGTAAGTTGTATTTTTGTGCATATGGATTTAGAAGCATGATACTCTTGGAAATAAGTGTTACTTAAGCTTGATTAAATTATTACACAAATCCTTTCATTACAAGTGACATAAGTAAGGGACCATTCCGAACCCAACGGTTTGAGGTATTCCCTTGCGAGGGGTGAGTGCGGCCTTAAATCTCATTTTCCCGGATCACACCGGGTGGCGACTCCATTATTCTCCGGTTTAGTCCCTCGTGGCTACTTCGTACTCTCGATCGGGCCGCGAGCCCGGGACAGCATGCGTCGTCCAGTTTCTAAGTCCCACAGGCCTTAAATCTCATTTTCCCGGTTCACACCGGGTGGCGACTCCATTATTCTTCGGTTTAGTCCCTCGTGGCTACTCCGTACTCTCGACTAGGCCGCGAGCCTAGAACAGCATGCGTCGCCCAGTTTATGGTCCCACATTGTCCTAGTGCTCTACGAGTATATTTCACTAGTGAGACTCTCTAGAGTCAGACATATCCGTCACGAAATCTAATTTTGTGTCCATAATTTACCCACCCGTAAATTATGACGGCCACAGATAAACTCGCTAAATCATACAGGTCGAGGTCATGACATATGTTTAATTCTTCCATCACAGGTATCCAGATATATCCCAGAGATATATATATAAACGTCAAATCTCTATAGGGACAATCCATCAACGTCTCTATTAGCAATCTCTAAAAGAACACTTTGAACTCATTTATAAAGTGTACCCCGGGCCCATAGTTTTTATCTGATTGTTAATCATATATGGACTACCTATGCTCTGTACACAGAACTGACGGATCCAATCTCGACACACATAGGACACCCTGAGAATCTGTCTACACCCAATGAATATGCGAAGGTCTGATCTGAATAGATCAGTGACGTGACTGCCATCTAAGTGTGGAAGATGTCTCATGTGCCCACAGTGGTATCTCAAGTCAAAGAATCACAAATGCTACTCAACCCGAGAAGATTTTATTGACGTTGGTATACCATCTATTAAGAATATTCGGCGAGTCATTCAATGTTTATCCGCTATAAACACCTACACGTCTATACGAGTGTCCAAGACTCGTGGTTCATTGAAAACCATTGAAATCATATTTTCCAGTATACGACATGTACCGGTCTCAATGGGTTTACTTTACTGAGCAAGTAGTGTAAACCTTGACCAGGAACTGTCTGAGAATGACAACGTCATGATACAACTTTACAACTGTATTATGACTTATCATCCTAAGGTCTATTACGTCTTTACCATATAAGAAGATATATTATATTATAGAAACTGTTCATTTTATTCATAATAAATCGTTTACAATAGTATTTACAAGGAAATACAAGCGAGAATTGGCGCTCTGAGCACCAACCCCAACATTTACTAGATCGTAAACACGTGCATGATACTTATGCCCTGTACACATGATGACGGATCCTATCCGATACACTCGGATATCATGAGCATCAGTCCACACCCAACGAACAGACGAAGGTTTGACCTAAATAATTCGGTGACATGACTGCCATCAAAGTGTGAAAGATAACTCATATATCCACCGCAGTATCTCAAGTCTAAGGACCACTATGCTGCTCAACTTGAGAAGATTCCTATTGACGTTGGTATACCATCTATTAGGAAATCTTCGGTGAGTTGTGCAGTGTTAATCAAATAATCACCTACATGTCTATACGAGTTTCCGAAGACTCATGGTTCACTGGGATAAACCATCGAACCAAGTCTCGATATACAACATGTGTTGGCCTACGCAGATTTTACTAACTGACCTATATCAGTAAATCTTGACCAGAAACTTATTTTTAGATTATATAACTTATAGTGACGCTTCTCAATGTCAATTACAACCTATGTTGTAATTTTGCACTACGTTATAAATCCTCTGGTCTTTATTTAATATATACATATCACTAAACCAAATTTAATTTCAATCTAATCAAATTAGATCAAATATATATAAAAGACGAGGTGCTACCATAAATACGTAAAATTATGGAAAAATGAATTGTTCGTATTCATGAACCTAACATCAATACGATTTGGATTGGCGTTCCGAACACAAATCCTAACAGGAAAAACTGTGATTGTATTTTATTTTATTTATTTTTAATTTTAACTTTTTTAATCTCTTTATAATCTTAATTTCCATAGATTATTGAATGTATCATATAAAATAAATCATTTAATAGAAGCTATCAAAATTTTGCATGTCAAAATTTTGTTGGTTTATGCATTGAAGTCTCTAGCATCGTGGATGGATCATCCGTGTTTCTTATAGTGTATGAATTTAAATCGGTCTCCACTTGACTTGGTGGTATAGGGCTCAAGATCTCACCTTGAGGTCTTGAGTTCGAATCCATGACGTGCGTTTCTTGTAAGAGTATGGGATAGTCGGAGGTTTTCCCTGTTCCGCTTAAACTCGAAAGGGGTGGTTTAACGGTGAGATTTCCAACGATTCCAAAAAAAAAAAAAAAAAAATTTGTACTCATAGCAAATCAGTGTATGAAAGAAGTTTATTGACTTTGAATTGTATTTATGTAATATAGTAAATTAATAATGAATATAATTACATATATTAATCTTGGAGATTCTACAATCCTCTAAAATCATATTCTCAAGGATTCATTGTTTTAAAACGAAGATTGCGTTTCTTCACCACAATTTGAATTCCAAATTTCTTTTGATCCTTTCTAGAATATTATCAGTCATATTCTTTAGTGTGGGAAGGTCATGATCATGAGATAGTGAAGTGTTAACCTTTTATGCAATATCATGAGTTTAAAATTTGGAAATAATCTTTTTGTGTAAAAAAAATGCTCAAATTCCCTCTCTATTTGTGTTTATTTCAGTTTTTTTTTTTTTTGTTTTTTTTTTTTTTAATTTTATATACGTTTCTGACACCCGTTAATCTGAACGTTGGCGACTGAGAAAATTCTGTTAACTTTTTTTAGTTATTTCAGATTTTTCTTTTTCTTTTTTTTCCTTTTTCTTAATTGTTTTTTTGAAAAAAAAAAGAAAAAAAAAAAGAAAAAAAAAAGAAAAAAGAAAAGAAGAGACAGCAGGGGTGGTGACGAGATGAGGGCGCTCTCGAGGACATTTCGCGCTGTAAAGAATCGAAACCCTAACCCGTTGAAATTAGCATCATCTTCTTCATCAGCAACATCAATAAGATCACAATCACAAGCAAAACCGAGTCCAAATTCAAAATCTAGATCAAGATCAAGATCATGGAGTGTGTATCTTATTATCTCGACCAACTCCCCAATCAAGACCTACGTTGGTACCACCACAAATTTTTCTCGGCGGTAATTTTTCTTTTTTATTGCTCCATTTCAATCTTTTATTCATTTATGATGTTCATCGAAAATTATCATCTGGGTCTAATTTAAAAAGTTCGAATTTTTTTGTGGATTCACGTTATAATTTTTGTTTAGAATTTTCATTGTTAAATTCCGATGATTTGTTGAAAGTTTGTGCTGGGTATGATTCAAAAAGTTTGGATTTTTGAATTTGTTATTAGACGTTAAATTGGCTAAAACAGCATGCTAAAATAATTCTGTTCATGTAATTTCATTCTATACAATATGAGGATGTAGATATTGTTATACCTAAATGGGTATGATGCTGTTAGAAATTGGTGAATTTGGATGAGAAAAAGTGCAGGAATTGTTCAATGAATATTTTTTTTAAATTTTTTTTTTTTGTTATCGGGTCAATTTTAGTGGCTTATGATTTCATTTTCGTTTTTGCTTTTCCATGAATGTGTAAATTGTTTTTTATTCCATAAAGAAGCTGCAGGACGTGCTTAATGTTGAATTTGATTCTATTTGTATTCTGTATTTCAAGATGGTATATTCATTTTATCATTAATCATTGTTGAAATCCATGGGCCTAACTCAACCAAAAGTTAACTTGAGAGTTGAGAGTTGTCTTATACTTATATTCATTGACCAATATAACTTTTCATCGATATAGGATATTTTCCTCAACACACACATATATACAACACACATAATTTTTTTATTATGCTGTCTGTTTTATGGAAAATTGGAAGCTCTTATGCAGTTTGAAACAACATAACGGTGAACTTGGAGGTGGTGCAAAAGCAACCCGATCAGGAAGGCCATGGGTTCTTGCATGCATAATTCGAGGTTTCCACGACCAAAGTGATGGTAATTTTTCTTTTTCATAAAATTTTAAAGATCACATTTTACCTTTTGTCAAAGCTAGTCGTTATGCGGTTATTTTGTAAGATGATTTTTTTCTACCTTAAATTTACCGTGTTGGCGTGTTTTGATGTTCCACAAAATTTGCAGTTCCACTGCAGTTCTGAGTGGCATTGTAGTTTTCCAATCTTATCTTAAGTCTATCAAGTTCGTTACTCCTATTCTATGTGGTTATGTGGTTATTTTGTAAGATGATTTTTCCTATCTTTACTGTGTTTTGATGTTCCACAAAATTTTGCAGCTCTCTGTGTGGCATTGTAGTTTTCCATCTTATCTCAAGTTTATCAAGGTCATTACTCCTTTTCTATCTTCTGATGGAGCCATACGAACCATTTTTGAGAAACCTGCCTATCTACATAACATTGTAATTCTGTTTTAACCAATCCTCTAAAAAGAGGCTGCACTACACTTACATTATCAGTCTTTGGCATTATTGATGTTACCGCAAGACCATTATGTAATTGCAGCTTTATGATTCGGTCAGGAATGAGAATCGATATAGAAACTTCTAAATTTGCAAGACCATTATTCTTCTTCTTATGACATGCAAAGGGGTTTGTTTAGGTGGTAGGAGCAATCAATGATATGTCGATGCTAGTTTCTTGACTTTCTACATATTTGATCTATGGTGCTATCTTATTTAGTGGTTCATGCCACTGATTCTTGAGCATTATATCCTCTATATGTAGCTTGTGAGTTTGAATCAAAGTGGAAAGGTATCTCAAAGAAACTGCCACGTAAAAAGAAAAAGAGTGAAGATGGCTCACTGCCATTGCTGCAGCACAGGCAAACTGCTCTAGATAGAGTGAAAGCAGTGCTTAATTGCAATCACTTGCAAATTGATTGGAAAATGAATCCATTTTGAATGATCGGTATGTTTCTCTTCCTTTGACCATTTAAGCTAACCTGATGTGCTAAGTTAATTGATGAGTGGTAAATATATCAATATTTCTCACTCCTTTAACCTAATATTTTGTATAGTTTCTTGGGTTTTGTGAATGTTTTGATGTGTTTTGTGTTATTTTGTAGATAAATAAGGTTTCAGGACTTACTGGAAGCAATTCGGGGCTAAAACTGCGGAAAACGGACAAAAATGGCAAAAATATAAATTTCCTGCTAAAATGCGCCGTGCTAAAATGCGTCGTTTGCTAAAATGCGATGCTAACGTGCGCCAGACACGTGTCACAATCAGAGAAGTTTGCTAACGTGCGCACTTGCTAACGTGCGCCTGACACGTGTCAACATCACAACCAATCTGCTAACGTGCGTCGTGACACGTGTCATCATCATGTGCTGCCGACAATACGCGTGCCACGTGTCATCATCCGAATGGACCGCATCAACTGCCTGCCACGTGTCAGCCATATCAGCCACATGTCGAGTCACCCTGCCACGTGTCAGCCACGTCATCGATTGCGAATCACCTTCTGCCACGTGTCAATATCTCAGTGGACCGAAATTTGCCGCGTGCCACGTGTCGCCTCTAGAAGCAAACTGTGCCTGCCGCATTGCCACATCAGGCGTCACGACGCGCAGAGGAAAAATTTGTCTGTAAATTAGATTCGATTCTTGGCCATCTAGCCTACATCACCGCCAAACAATTTTTTTTTTTCGCCTCTTGATAGCGGGCTTCATACGGAAGCATCTCTTACTAAGGTAGTAGACTGCATGGTCCACCCCTGTCTTGTCTTACATGTACCATCATCACCCCCAGCACTTCGGGTTCTATGGCCGAATACAATACCAAGGGTTTGCCCGACCTTGGGAGTCTCAAGACGGACGGTTTAACTAAGTACTCTTTGATTTTAACAAAAGGTTCTTGACATTGCCTATTCCACTTCGTAGGCTGGTTTTTCCTCAGTAGCTTGAAGATGGGCTCACATACCAATGTTAGTTTGGTAATTGCCTTGATCTACTGGATTTTCCCGAGAAAAGCTCTTACTCCCTTTTCTGTCTTCGGTGCGGGCATTTCGGTAATCTCATTGATCTTTTCAGGGTCTACTTCTATCTGCTTTTTGACTTCTTCCCTAACCATTTCGGCCTATTTTGACCTCATTCTTCGGAGCTTATGTTTTACTGGTCTCATGTTCAGATAATTTTGTATCATGTGCTAGGCAATACTAATGTCTACTCCTAGCAAGTCTTCATAGGACCAGGCAAATACTTTTGCATATTTTATTAATATTCTCTCTAATTTTTTCCGCTTATTAGAGGTAACCTCACTTGCAATTGAAATTTCTTTGGGGTTTTCACATGTCTCAAGATTAAATGCATTTGTCTTTGTTGAGTTAATGTCAAACATGCTCATGTCATGTGTGTTATGATGCAGACTAATAGGAAAATACTCGAACAAGTAAGTAAATCAATGTCTTTATGATTAATAAATGCAGGATTACAATCAAATAAATCAGGAAAATAAAAATTTTCATCATTTGCAGTCTTCTTCTGTCTTCTTGCTTTCTTCGAGTGTTAGATTCTCCAACTGCAGTAGTTATTCTTCTCATTCATCTTCCACTTTTGTCATTGCTCGAGAAGTTTTCCCATAAATCTATTCCTTGCTCTATTTCATCTTCACTGCTGCTACCCTCATTTCCTGATGCAAGAAGATTGGTGGTTGAGAGTTTGGAGGACAAAGCTTTGGGGCAGGCCGAATTTGATCATGTAGGTGGGTGGTGGAACAGAGTGGTTGTTAGGTAGATGGTTTCTGTGTGTGTTGGGTTGTTCTTTTTCCAGGTCGGGTATTTTATAGGTTGTTGGAAAATTATGACCCATAGCATCACTATTTGTAGAGGGTTTCTGTGTGTGTTGGGTTGTTTTTTTTTTCCAGGTCGGGTATCTTATAGGTTGTTGGAAAATTATGACCCATAGCATCACTATTTGTAGAAGACATTGTGGTTTTTGTACAAATTAATTATGTGACAAAGGAAATAGCTATTTTATCATTTTGTAATTAGATTACTTGAATATATAATGATAAAAGTCCTTATGATTAGTTCCGAATTAATAAGATATGAGACAATATCAATCCACGTAAGGTTTAATCATTAAATATACCTAGTCATAGTATTATCGAGACGGGACATCGATAATGCGAAATAAACTAGTATTGCACTTGTGCGCGTTATGGAAGCGTAACGACATAGCTCTCATATATTTGGTTATTGGATACTCATGCAACTGTAATATGAGGTTCTGTTTGCCGATGGTACGGAAACAGCTTCGTTCTGGATAGACCCCTCGGAATCCCATTGGTAGTATGACTATGTGTATATGGGAATCTGAATCAGGGTAGGTGTATTTGGTCTTAACCTGAGACTTGCATCGCTAATACTTGCGATAATCAGTACGCTTTGGTTTTGGTCGTCCGAGGCTTTAACAGGTTATGTGTACGCCTCTTCTGGGTTTATTGAGAATCATAGTGTATTGGGTGTGATGTCAAGATGGAAGTATCATTTCAGTCATATGGAGATGATGATCACGCAAGGATACAGAACTGGTACTCTAATTTGTTGCAACTATCGGGATAATATGACAAGGTCATGATTATCCGATTAAAGAGACTAGTTGTTAGTGATGTGATATATGCTTCGTACGGGGCAGACACAATTCGAGCCCCAGGCCTAGCATGTGACATCCGATACTGGATCGTAATACGCAATACATTGTATACTATGCCTGATATAGATTATATATTATTTGTTGATATTTCTGGAGAATTGGGTATGCACGGTTCTTTGCTAGAAGCCAACCATGTCTTGTAAATCGGTAAGAACGTGGTACGGGATAAGCACATGTTCGGATAGTCCAACAGCCGGATTTACTGCCAACATATCCAGGGATCTCTTGGGTCGCTTCCCAAAGATTCACCGATGACATTTGACTCAAAGAGAATTAATCTAGGATTAATCAAGAGAGAGAAAATTAATCTAGGATTAATTGCGGCAAGAATTTATCTAGGATAAAATTTGATTAGAAGAGAGAACACTATTAATTTGGAATTAATCGATTAAATAATGAATTGGATATATTAAATGAAATCGGATTTCAGAGCGGAATTAAAATTGGATTTTAATTCGGGCGAACGAATCAATTTAGAATTAATTCATTAGCGACGTTCGTAATAATTTTGCAAGGCATTATTATTTAATTACGTCACAACGAAAAATTCGTTTAATCGGATTAAGCGAACCCGAGCCCGAAGTGTGTGGAGCAAGTGTAGGCACTGCATTTTTGCATATAAGTCCCGATGATGAGCCTCATATGGAGGCACTACACGATAAATTGTGGAAGTCGCGTGAAACAGACGTCGGAAGGGAAAATTCAGAAATCAATACCTTGTTGGACTTAATTCGTTTGCTTAGTCTCGGGTTCGCTCGATGGATCTCTGTTTTAAAATTTATCCTCGGCCCTAGCACATTCACGCGTAAGAGACAAAGAAAATAGCCTTCCCATTGTCGTGAACTCCAACCCACATACAAGCCCTCCACATACAAGCCCTCAATTTCCGTGAACCAGCAACCCTAATTCACGCCAAAACAGTCCACCAAATTCCCCCACACATCCTCCCTCCAAAACCACAAAATACAGCCCCAAACTGCCTCTGCACTACCGCACAACCAGTCCCTGAACACAGCCCCTCAATTACCACACAACCAGCCCATGAACACAGCCTGATTACCGCCACAAATAGTCCCCAAACTGCACCCTCAATACCGCAAAAACTACAACTAGAAAAGCCCCTAAATACCGAGAAAAAAACAGAAAACCACAACAGCCTAAACCACCGTAAAAATAGCCCCAAATTACCGCAGAACAGTCCCTGAAAATCCCCCTACATAACCGCAAACTGCACCCCTAAATTACACCCTTACACAGTCCAAAAACAGCAGTAAAAACAACAAAAATAACAGCCTAAAACAGAGGAAACAGCAGCCCAAAATAGCGAGGCAACGAAGGAAAAACTTAAACCAGTGAACCAGAAGAGTTACAGAGCATTAACCCTTCTGACGGCCGCGTAACGCACTTCCAATAGGCACTTAAAGGTAAGACCTGAGGGCACCCTTTTTTTATTTATTTTCGTCGTTTTTAATTAGATGTTTTTTGTGCTTGTTGTTTATTCTCGTCCATCTTTTTAATTATTTTTGTATTTCTTCGCAGTGTATTGTTAGTTCATGTATGTTATTGTAGTTGGATGAATGATTTTGTGCTATCTCTTATGGTATATCAGATGTAAACCCAAATGTAAATTCCGTAGCCGAATCCGAATGGACGGTAGTGCAGTTTGTACTGGGGTATAACTCAACGTACTACTTGAGAAACGCACATATTTTGTTTACCTAATCTTGTGTTTATCCATGATTCATTAGAAATAACACGTTATTTCCATGCATGATTTAGTTATTTCTTTCGCATTAGGAACTTAATTGTATCTCTTCAATGTTTATGTTTATACAATCTTTATTTATTTATGTTTCCGCATTTATCAATTTAATATGTTCATGAAATTGTGTGCTTACCGTTATGTCGATTTACTTTTATGCATACAAACTTAGATATAGGTTCTACTCCTATGGGTGCAAACTTAGATATAGGTTGTATGCAAACTTAGATATAGGTTGTATGCAAACTTAGATATAGGTTATCCTTGCGTATGTATGTTATGTAGACTTGGTTAGATTATTGCACAAATCCATTCATTACAAGTGGCATAAGTAAGAGACCATTCTGAACCCAACGGTTTGAGGTCTTCCCTTGCGAGGGGTGAGTGCGGCCTTAAATCATTTCCCAGTTCACACTGGGTGGTGACTCCTTTATTCTCCGGTGTAGTCCCCCGCGGGCTACTCCGTACTCCCAACCGGGCTGCGAGCCTGGAAGAGCGTCGCCGATTTCTGTGTCTTACAACAAGCCACTTGAAGTTTGAATTAAAATGGTCCCACCAACTTACATCACATGTCTATCAAGTGTCTGTGGGTATTCTAGGTCAAACCAAGATCAATTAAGCATATGAAATGTGTGAATACGCAAAGTAAGATGGCAGAACTACTCACTTTGATTGGCTTGGATGTTGGCGGAGAGTTCAAAACTTTTGCCTTTGAGAAGTTGCTCCAAGCTTTTCTATTGAAGATGATGTCCAATCTCCAAGCTTTGAGATGAATTCCAAGCTCTTGGGATTGGTTTCCCTATCACTTTTGTATGAATCTTTGGTGTGCTAGCACTTAGAAAAAATTGCAACAATTTCTTCTTGTTCTTTGATGAATTCGGCCAAGCCAAATTGGGAGAGAAAATCTTGCTTTGGGCGTGAATGAGAGAGAAGAGAAGGAAGTGAATGTTGACTTGTGTAATTGATTTCCAAAATCAAAAATTAAAGATATACCAAAATCTAATAATTGGTAAAAGTCCATCACCTTATCTAATAATAGGTAAATGATTGACTAGTGATGTGACTTGATGTGACTTGTGGGCCCCACTTGAATTCAAATCCGAGTAGGCCCGCAAACACTCCCGGGCTCGGGTTCGTTAATTCCAAATTAACGAATTTTCTATTGCGACGTAATTAAATCAAATTTACTTAAATAATTATGCCTAGCAAAATACTATTCACGTCGCTTGCGAATTAATTCTAAATTAATTTGTTTGCCCGAATTAAAATATAATTTTAATTCATTATGAAATCTAATTTCATTTAATATATCGAATATATTATTTTATCGATTAATTCCAAATTAATCGTTCTCTCTCTTTCAAATAGTATTTTATCCTAGATAAAATATCTCCGTAATTAATCCTATATTAATTATGTTCGAATCATACATCATCGGTGAATCTTCGAGAAGCGACCCATGAGATCCCTGGATATGTTGGCAGTAAATCCGGTTATCGGACTATCCGAATACGTGAGTTCCTCATACTACGTTCTTACCGATTTACGAGACATGGTTGGCTTCTAGCAAAGCACTGTGCCTACCCAATTCTCCAGAAATATTCTTAAAGGAATATATAATCTATGTCAGACGTAGTATACGTAGTATTTTGTATTGTGATCCAGTATCGGATGTCACATGCTAGACCTGGGGCTAGAATTATGTCTGTCCCGTACGAAGCATATATCAGATCTCTGGTAGCTAGTCCCTATAATCGGATAATCATGACCTAGTCATATTATCCCGATGACTATAGTACTAAAGAGTACTAGTTCCGTATCCTGTGTGATTATCATCTCCATATGACTGGAGTGATACTTCCATCTTGACATCACACCCAAGATCGAGAAGGTCGCATCAGATGACAACATTGCAGATCCGCTGAGGAAGGCTATTTCTCAGCAAAAGTTTGAGCGACATGTACATAGTTCAGGTGTTAGATACTTGAGTGATTGGCTATAGGCCAAGTGGGAGATTGTTGGACAATTATGACCCATAACATCACTATTTGTAAAAGACATTGTGGTTTTTGTACAAATTAACTAGTGAGAAAGAAAATTGTTAATTTATCATTATGTAATTAGATTACTTTAATATATAAATGAGATACTTGAGTGATTGGCTATAGGCCAAGTGGGAGATTGTTGGACAATTATGACCCATAACATCACTATTTGTAAAAGACATTGTGGTTTTTGTACAAATTAACTATGTGAGAAAGAAAATTGTTAATTTATCATTATGTAATTAGATTACTTTAATATATAAATGATAAAAGTCCTTATGATTAGTTCCAGATTAATAAGATATGAGACAGTATCAATCCACGTAAGGTTTAATCATTAAATATCTCTAGTCGTAATATTATCGAGACTTGACATCGATAATGCGGAATAGACTAGTATTGAACTTGTGCGCGTTATGGAAGCGTAACGACATAATTCTCATATATTTGGGCATTGGATACTCATGCAAGATTAATAGGAGGTTCTATTTGCCGATGGTACGGAAACATCTTCGCTCTGGATAGACCCCTCGAAATCCCATTGGTAGTATGACTATGTGTATATGGGAATCCGAATCAGGGTAGATGTATTTGGTCTTAACCTGAGACTTGCTTCGCTAATACTTGCGACAATCAGTACGCTTTGTTTTGATCGTCCGGGGCTTTAACAGGTTCTGTGTACGCCTCTTCTGGGTTTATTGAGAATCATAGTGTATTGGGTGTGATGTCAAGATGAAAGTATCATTTCAGTCATATGGAGATGATGATCACGCAAGGATACAGAACTGGTACTCTAATTTGTTGCAACTATTGGGATAATATGACAAGGTCATGATTATCCGATTAAAGAGACTAGTTGCTAGGATCCGATATATGCTTCGTACAGGGCAGACACACATTCCAGCCCAGACCTACTAGAATGTGACATTTGATACTGGATTGTAATATGCAATACATTGTATACTATGCCTGATATAGATTATATATTCTTTGTTGAATATTTCTGGAGAATTGGGTAGGCACGGTGTTTTGCTAGAAGCCAACCATGGCTTGTAAATCGGTAAGAACGTGGTACGGGGTACGCACGTGTTCGGATAGTCCGATAACCAGATTTACTACCAACATATCCAGAGATCTCTAGGGTCGCTTCCCAAAGATTCATCGATGACATTTGACTCGAACAGAATCTAGGATTAATCAAGAGAGAGAAAATTAATCTGAGATTAATTACGGCAAGAATTTATCTTGGATAAAATTCTATTAGAAGAGAGAACATGATTAATTTGGAATTAATCAATTAAATAATCTATTGGATATTAAATAAATGAAATCGGATTTCAAAGCGAAATTAAAATTGGATTTTAATTCGGGGGAACGAATCAATTTAGAATTAATTCGCGAGTGACGTTCATAATAATTTTACCTGGCATTATTATTTAATTAAATTGGATTTAATTACGTCGCGATGGAAAATTCGTTTAATCGGATTAAGCGAACCCGAGCCTGAAGTGTGTGGAGGAAGCCACTTGAATTTTGAATTAAATTGGGTCCCACCAACTACATCCCATGTCTATCAAGTGTCAACTTGAGTGATGGAAGTGGTTGGAGGCATTAAATGCCATTTTCCCTCCAAAACTCTTTGCTTTTGTTTTCGAAAAGGCATATACACTATTGTGAGTTGACTTGGTCAATTATGTTTTTAGAAAAAAAAAACACAAAATTTTCTTCTCTCTCGCTCTTGCTTGGCCGAACACAAGCTTCTTCTATCCCTTTGATTTTGCTCCAAAATCAAACAAAGCTAGCACTTCAAAAGTTGCAGAAGGTGATAGGGAAACTCAACATTTGAATTAAAGATTCAACACAAAGCTTGGAACTTCCGAGACGAAAAGATTTTTGAAATCTCCACATCTGATCTTTGTAAGTACTTCCGCAACTTCTTTGATCTTATTCACATTAAATCATGACTTATAGATCCTTCGCATGTTCTAGGAATACCTACATGGGTGTCAATGAGGTCTTGGATCTCATGCCTGAGGCGGGCGCATTTGTCAGTTTCGTGGCTTTTTTCCTGATGGAAGTGACAATATAGGTTTAGGTTGAGGTGGGGTGGCATATGGTTTGGAAGTGGTCTAGGTTCTAAAGGTTTTAGGAGTCATTGCTTATTCAGCTTTTCAAACACCTTTGACATTGATCTACCAAAATTGGAGAATCACCTGTTTCTGATAGCGGCGACCTTAGCAGGAGCGAGCTTGGTCCCTGAAGGCCCCCCAATGGTCTTTCTATTCTGGCTTTAAAACTTTCTATTCTCGGCTTACTCTTCCTCGATATCCATGACAATTTCTCTTACTGTCGAAAGTCACTAATCATGGAGGTCATCCTTGTCAGCTTGTTATAAATGGAGGGCTTGGTGCCCTTAATGATCATCTTTATTTGGTCATTCTCTGAGGGCCGTGTCTACATCTTCAAGAGTGGCCTCTCCAGCAATCCACATAATCTTTGAAGCTCTCTTCTTGCTTCTGTTTGGTGTTTTCTCTAGTCACGGAGCGACAAGTCTATCTCCAGGTCCGTGACATATTGGTTCAGAAAGGCTTATGCTAATGCCTTTCAGTCATCCCTGACCTTTCTCTCCCGGCCATGATAATACTACGGGCGCCCCTTCCAGTGACATCCCAAACATCTTCTGCACCTGGCATTTCGACAAACCCACTGTACTCTTCACTGAAACATATTTTCGGAGATGGACCCTAGGTTCTCTGTTTCTGTTGAACTTGGCCATGTCAGACATCTTAAACTAGGGAGGTAGCTATTCTTCGAAAGTCATTGCATCATAGTCTAATAGATCCTCATATTTTCCCTTCATCTTGCGGGTAACTGACTCTACTTGTTCTCTGAGTTTCTGTAACTCTTCCTGAGGCCCGGCTATCCTTCTCGCGGCATACTCAGCTATGTCATCATTAAAAATATGGATTTCTTCACTCATCCTATTCGGGGGATCCTCACGCCTTACATTCTAATTGTTTTCTATTCCCACTGTGCGGGGTACTGTCAAACTGGCCAAAGCGTTGGTCAAAGTTTGTAGTTGCTTGGTAATTTTTGTGTTGTTGGACTCCAATTGATCCATACGAGAATCTTCACTACCTGACGCATCCATGCTTGCTAACCTTTTCTTGACAAGTCTTCCTTCTTCTCTAACCCAACAGATACATATGGTGGCTGTTAAGACAAGAGGTTAGCATGATACGTGTATACATGCGATGCATGAGATGCATGAGGTTATCAAAACATCATATATCATTCTGTCCTTATTCCTGCCACACACGTGGTAAGTCCATTTATGTCCTTGGTATGGCTTATTTTATGCACCAATGTGGGGTACATAAAATCATTCTCTCATACGCTACAAGGGTGAACTTTGGCTTCTTCAGTCCCTTTCCATCGGTAAAAGACAAAGACCACCCATTTATAAGAATTACTAAGCCTATTATGGGGATCGTGCCATTTACTAGAAACGACGAATTGGGCCCTCGGTAATCACGGTTGTGACGGGGATGGACTTGGAGATATCCAAAGGTATATAAATATGCCATAATAAGGCGTACCCTTCTTGGATGAAAGCCAGTGCAGACATCGAACTCATGCATCTGGCATATTCGGATAATGCTTAGAACTTCTAAGCCCATCAAGGTTTTCATACAAGTTGGCCCGTTATCATTTTGAAAACTTTTACGATAAGGTGGCTAAATAACTTCAAATGATAGGGGGCCCAAACACAAGGTGGCCCATCATCATTTTGAAAACTTTTGGCCCAATCATCATAAGATACAAACTCATCCCAGTTTAAGTGGCCCAACAAGTTCGTATCCTATGACGAGAAGCCCAAATGGATCCCAATGATAATAGGCCCAAACAAAAGCATTGGGTTAGCTTCCATAGGATGCATAACTATGGTTCATATGTGGGATTTACAAGAGTATGGATAAGGCTCTCATCGGCAAAAAGTTGCCCACAACTAGGTCTCCCCCACTCAAGGGTTCGAGCAACCAAGTGAGCGTGCCTTTTTTATACCCTAGGGTATGTGCCAACGAGTGATGGTTATCATCACATAACGATCTGCCGCCTTGAGTGAAAGCGACTTCACACGATACATGACGCCATCGGGGTAAAAAGGGTATGCAAATATATGAGACTTGGGTAACCAAAGCCAAAGCCACAGACACTACAAGGCATTGTTTCGGGGCCGATTCTCTATCCCCACTGGAGTCGCCATTTGTAGAGAGCGAAGTGGGGTTTACCATTATGCCTATGATGCTCGGCGACCACGACACTGTTGGGCTCGCAGCCCGTAGAGAGTACGGAGTAGCCTACGGGGACTAAACGGAGAATAAAGGAGTCGCCACCCAGTATGAACTGGGAAAAGATTTAAGGCATGCACTCACCCCTCGCAAGAGAAGACCTCAAACCGTTGGGTTCAGAATGCTCCCTTACTTATGCCAGTATAATGGACGGCTTCACACAATGGTATAGCTAACTCTTATGCAGTTCATACATATATGAGTATTTCCCTAGTGGTACGTGGAGTTGTATTCCAAGTACAAATCACACTATCGTCCATTCAGATTCGGATACATAATTTACATCTAGGTTTCCATCCGATATATCGCAAGGGATAATAACATACATATATTAATACAATGTAAATAAAAAATATAATAATACATTTATGGATAATCACCAAAATGAACAAATAAAATAAAGGCGAAATAATATAATAACAATAAAAAGATAAAAAGATAAATAACAAACTAAATGCGAAATAATAAAATAACGATGAAAGTGAATAAATAAATAAATAAAAGATAAATAACGGAATGCCAAAGAAAGAAAAAATGTGACCAGAAACTTGGCCGTCTTAAATGTTGGACTTCGCATACCCGGCTGGACGTATTTCACGTCCAGCCAGGCATGCAGCGTCCGAAACTATAAAATAAATATGGTAAAGGGTGCCATCAGGTCTTACATTTTAAGTTGCATTCTCGTAAGTGCGTTAGGCCGTTGCCGGAAGAATCGCTGGTTCGCTATTTCTGCTTTCTGTTTCGCAGTTTCTGCTTGCTGTTTTGCTATTTTCTGGTTACTATTTTATATTTCTGGTTGCTGTTTTTGTTGTTTCGCTGATTGCTTTTATTGCTATTTTCTGGTTGCTGTTTTGGTTGTTTTTGGCTGCTGCTTTAGTTGTTTTTTGCTGTTGTTTTTCAGGTTGTTTTGGGCTGCTATTTTGGTTGTTTTTGGGCTGCTGTTTTGGTTGTTTTTGGGACTATTTTAGGGTGAATTTGGGTTGCTCGGTTTCACTATTTCGATTATGGTTTACTGCTTTGATTTCACTATTTTCGGTTCTGGCTTGCTGCTGTCGGTTTCACTATTTTTGGCTGATTCTTGTTGCTGTTTCACGCTGGTTTCACGTCCACGCTGTATCTTTTTTTTTCTTTTTTTCGGTGGTTTGTCTCTCTCTTTTTTTTGTTCTTGTTCGGTGATGCTCCCAAGAAGAAAAGTCTCCCTAGGGTTTTCGGTGATAAGAAGAATGGAGCCTTAGGGTTTTTTTTATGTTGTTGCCACCAAGCTTCCAAAGGTTTTTTTTTTTTTTGGTTGTGCGTCTAGCTGTCCAAAGCCTCCCCCTTGTGATGATTTGGTCCCTAATTTATAATGATTTGAATAGATCTCCAAATAGGGAAACAAATCATATTGATTTGGGAGATATTTTTCTTAAATAATTTTGGGAACACAATCTCACAATTTGGTGATGAGAATATCCCAAATATTGTTAAATTGAATGAGATCTTGTTAAATTGGAAAGTGTTGATGATGGAATTTTGACATGTAAATTGCATGGGATTTTATCTATTTGGGAAGGTTTGGGTGTGCATGGTGGATTGCATGGGCATTGGGCATGTGGATTACAGGGTAATGGGCCGGTTGCAGGTGTTGGGGGTTTATCCAAGGCTAAGGTTTGAAACAGCGGCTGAGCGAATCTGAGGCTGGCTAGTGAGTCTGAATCCAATGAGGTGCTAATTTTGGAGGTTTTCCTTCCTTCTGGCATTCATTTTTCACAACTTCTGCAACTTTTCAGGTAGTGCCTCCATACGAGGCTCATCATCGGGCTCATGCAAAATGCAGTGTCTACACCGCCTATATGGTCGGTTGGACTTAATGAGACAAATGGAATTTCCGCCACTATGGTCTGGTTAAATATAATTAATTGATCGGTAAACATTGACAATAAGAGAGATTTCTAATTCTGAAATATTAAAAGTAGATCCTTTAACCCCTATCATTTTCTTTCATTATTGTAATTTTACTTTTATTTATTTTCAAGTTATTTTTTATGATGTTTTGTTTAATTAAGATTTTAGTAATCCTAGGTATGTGTCGTAGCTAAATACATAATCTAGGGGTGTTATGAATTCCAATATCACCGGTTTATAAAGGTGGTTATTTTATGTCTTGGGTAATATAAATGTTTATTTATTGAGTCTTAAGCTTAATGCTTCTTGTTAACTGACCATTAATAAGATTGATCTCGTAAACCGAAAATAAACTTGACGAATGAATTTTAGGTTTCAGCCTTAGACTCAATAGCTCACGATCTCACCTCGGGGCATGGTGGCCCTTAGGTAGATTTCCTTACAGAATAGACATATACATGTCGGGCGGGGTAGCCACAATTGGAATTTATTCTTAATGAATTCAGGTAACTTGGTTAAACATAGACATATGATTAATTGGGTTATTTGGGTGTTTGCATCTGACCATCGACATAGGCTTTTTCATATTTTCGTGTTCCAGGTTAATAAACGGATATATTGCACAAACAAGAGATAAATACTTCATCTTTAAAAGATATTGGAATGATTCACAACCCTAGATAGTTTTATAATATTGAATTTTCCTTTAATTTACTTTCGCACTGTTATATTTACTTGTTTTAGCAAAAATCACCATCCAATCAACAAACCAATCTATTAGGTACTTGTAAACATTTGACTTCATAAATTGATAGCTAAGGTATTAAGTCCTCATGGGATCGATATATTCTATACTACTTGAATGATACATGCGCTTGCGGTACGTGAGTGATTTCACCGATCAGTTTTTCATATAAAGTTATTCTAGAACCTTGGTGTTAGAACCAAATACTTTTATATCAGTTTTTCAATTTTGCGTCCACTCACTTAGATCGTACGACGATCTAACCCCCATTTCAATTTTCTGTTCTTGCAGGTACTCTCAGAGGATGAGCTCGGGAGGACGGATATTGATGCAGTCACTACGGTTTGGAGTTCACCAGATCAAGTCACAAAGAGTGTGAGTCCAGTCAGTTTAAGTAAAAGATATGTATTAGTCAATGTTTGTGATAGTCGTTGTAAAAGTAAATGTAATTGAGTACGCAGTCATTAATGTTGAGTTTGTGAGTTATGTTATAAAGCTTGGGGTTTGGTCCACACTTAAGACATTTAAAGAAAAGAAACGAGAGTATTAGTATATGTTTATGGTGTGAGAGTCAGAGGCTCAGGGGGATAGTACGGCCTATTCCATGCCGGTAGCATCCCCCAGAGTTGGGGATGTTACATAATTAGAAATTAAATATCATATCCATATGTCATAATTAGTATGATAAGTGGTTAGATATTATTGGTAACAAATGGTATGACTTTTTTAAGCTTGAAGTGTTCAAATTGAACAAGTAACTTAAGACTTATTAAATAAAATTTAAAAAAAACAAACCAAAATACCCATCCCCAAATTTCGTCCCTAGCCATATATAAAATGGAAAATTATTTCTCCTTCATTTTCTTTAGTCATGGCCAAGCCTCCACCATTTTAGAGATCTTCCAAAATGATTCTTGAGAGAAAACTTGAGAGAAAGTGAACAAATCAATAAGAAAACATAAGGAAATTTGGGGATTTTAAGGTAATCTTTAATATTCTTAAGCTTAGAAAGTTTGTTTCTTATTCTTTAGCATCTAGAATAGTTCTAGGGTTTCTAGCTTTCTTGGATTTTAGGGCTTTTTGATTTGGAGGATGGATTTGGAGGCTAAATGCATGTGTGAAGTTAGATTGAATGATATTATTGTAATATTTGTTCAATTTTGTCATTTTATGACTTGTTGCCATTCTAGAGTGTTATGACCACTATTGTAACTCATAAAATTTTTCTTAAGTTCTTTATTTGTGGTGACTTTGGTTGGTGTTATGACCAGCGTAATCACACACGTATAACCCAAGCGCACGTATCGTTCAAGTAGTATAAAAATATCGATCCCACGATGACTTAATTTTTATTGTTGTTATTAATTATTGATGCTAAATGTTTACAGGTATCTAATTAAAGGGAGAAGGGAATGATCGCTTCTGGTTGGTTGAATGTGGATTTGCGAAATAAATAAATAACTAAAAACACAAAAGAAAATATTAAGGAAAATAAACAAAAGACATAAACATCTAGCGTTATGACACAACACAATATTATTCTAATGATGAATTGATTTTCTTATACATGTGTAATAAATCAGTTTGCTAACTTGGAACACGAAGATATGCATAAGTCTCTGTCGATGGTCAGATGCAAACACCCAAATAACCCAATTGATCATATGTCTATGTTAACCAGATTACCTGAATTCATTAAGTTCAAGTTCCAATTATGGCTACCCACGCCCGACAGGTATATGTCTATCGTGTAAGGAAATCTATTAAGGGTTATCTATCCCTAAGGAAGATCGTGTGCTATTGAATCTAAGGCTGAAACCTAAAATCCATTTCCAAGTTCATTTCAAGTTTATCACATCAATCTTATTGGTGATCAGGCAACAAGAAGCATTAAGCTTAAGATTCAATAAAAAAAACTAACGAATTACCCACTATATAATTAAATCAATTATTAAGCTTGTAAAGATTGTGATTCATCACTTCCTTAGAATAAATAAAATGATGGGGTTATGGGATCCACTTTTAGAAATCTTATTATAATATGAAAATTGTCAGTGTTACCCAATTAAGTTGAACCAGCCATAAAGGTGGTTGTAGGCACTGTATTTTTGCAAAAAGCCCAATGATGAGCCTCGTATGGAGGCATTATCTGATAAGTCACGGAAGTCGCGGGAAACGGATGCCGGAAGGGTAAATTTAAAAATTAATACCTCTCCAGATTTAAACTCACTAGTTTAGCCTCGGGTTCGCTTAGTCGATTTCTGTTTAAAATATTAGCCTCGGCCCAAAACCCCCGCAACCCATGAAAGCCCATATATTCATACACACCCATCCAAAGCCCATGCAACCCCTTAGGCTAACACGCCCAAACCCAATCCAAAATAATAAAACCACATGCAAAACATGTGCCAAATCTATCCTAATCACCTTCCAAATTAGCAAAGATTGAATCCCTCAAATTTGGAAGGAAAATCAAGGCATATTAAGGTGAGGGTGGCGGCCCACACACACAAATAAGATGAAAACCCTAGCCAAGAACAAACAAGAAAACCCTAGCATGCAGCTATAAAAAGAGACATAACAAAACCCTAAAGCTCTCTCACTCTTTTTCCACCTCTCGCCTCTTTCTCCTCTCCCTACAAAAAACCTAAAACAAACCTAGCTCTCCACTCTCTTTTCCTCAGACACTCACGGCAATTCAAAAAAAAACACAAAAAAAACATAATCGCCTCTCGCTCTCATCCTCTCTCTTCTTTCTTCTTTTCTCACACTCTCAATCTCCCACGTGAAATACAAAATAGAAAACCCTACCTCTCTTTCAACCTAACTCACGGCAACGACCCACAAAAGAGACCACTAAACCGACCAAAACCTTACCTTCAACACACAGCCAAAACAGATCCACGTAAAAAAATAAATATATTAAAAGGCCCAAGCCAGAAACGAACAGCACAACAACCCAATAACCAAAAAACAAATAACCCTCTCCACCGTATACCCCACCAGCAAACAAACAAGCTCCACCGACCAGCTAATAAAATAAACCTAGCCACAAATAAAACAAACTCCACCGAATACAATAAAGACGGCCAAAGCAGCCCTTGCCGAACAAAGTAACAACAGAAATCAACGCACAAATAACCCTCAAAACCAGAAGAGACTCACGGTAAACCCATGCACATGTGAATCACAAGAAAACAACAAAAAAGTCTCTCTCTCTCACTCTTTCTTAACAAACACACAGAGGCCACACACCCACGCCATCAACAAAGCTGAGCGACTGACCGACACAAAAGCATCTACAAACTGCCCACAAACTGACACCATTCACCAACCGAAAATTAACCCACAAACCCTGCAAAACCGTGAACCAAACAATCCATAAATAGTCCAAAAACCTACACAAAAACACTCATAAATCGAGACAAAACCAGTCCAAAAGCAAGCCCGGAAACAGCAGTAAAAACAGAGAAAATGGCAGTCCAAAACAGTGAAATAGTGAGCCGAAATGGTGAATCAGCGAACCGGAAAAACAATGAAGCTCTAATCCTTCCGGCGACGACATAACGCACTTCCAAGTGATGACTTAAAATGTAAGACCTGAGGGCCCTCTCTTTAATATTCATTTTGCTAGCCCAGACACGGCATGCTTGGTTGGACATGAAATACGTCCAACCGGGCATGCAAGATCCCACACTAAAATCGGCCAAGTCCCTTGGTCACATTTGATTTCTCTAGTATTTTGTTATTTATCTTTTTTATGTTTATTAACTGTCATTATTTATCTTTACTTTTTATTCCGCATTTACTTTGTTATTAATTGTTGCTATTTATCTTTTCTATTTATTTATTTGCATTTATTATTATTATTCGTCTCGCTTTTACTTTTGTTCATGTTCAATTATATTATTTCGCATCCACTTTCATGACTACTTAAATGGGATTAAAGGTCACCCCCTTTGTGGGAAATGCCTGAAGGCACCCTTTACCATATTATTTTGTAGTCCTGAACGTTGCATGCTTGGTTAGACGTGAAATATGTCCAACCGGGCATGCAAGATCCCACACTAAAATCGGCAAAGTCTCTTGGTCGTATCTCATTTCTTTTATTTGTCATTTAATTTTCTTTTGATGTTCCGTTATTTATTTCCACTCGTTATTTATTTATCTATCATTATTTGTCATTGCGTATGACTACTTACATTAGATTAAAGGTCACCCCCTTTGTGGGAAATGCTTGAAGGCACCATTTACCATATTATTTTGTAATCCTAGACGATGCATGTTTGATTAGACGTGAAATATATCCAACCGGGCATGTGAGATCCCACACTAAGATCGGCCAAGTCTCTTGGTCTTATCTCCTTTCCTTTATTTCCTCATTTATTTTCCTTTTGATGTTCCATTATTTATTTCTGCCCCTTTGTCTTTTTATGTATTCATCTCGCTTTATTATTCTGCTCTTATTCATGCTAATGTCTTGCCATATCACTTCACATTTACTTTCATGTTTGCATTGCGTCAATGATTGAGTGTTGCCTCTTGCGGTATATCAGATGGAAACCCAGACATAAATTTCATAGCCGATTCCGAATAGACAGTAGTGCGATCTGTACTTGGGATACAACTCCACGTACCGCTCGGGAAACATTCACGCATGTGTTTATGTTATCATAGATGCCATTTCTGCCTTATCTCGTTCGAACGCGTTCCCGGACGCTACTCGGACGCATGCATTCTGTCTTACTATGCATTCTCCCTCATTCCATTCGAACTCGTTTACAAACGCTACACGAACGCACACACTGGACATAATCTTTCTTAACAATTTATGCACTTTTATATCTTGAGTTATTTACTTTACATTATGCACTTAATTATTTTCACTTTTTTATTGTTATTATAATTTACATTATCGTACTTCCTCATTTAATATGTTTGTGAAATTATGCATTCGCTTTCATTTACATTTATGTTTATAGGTGTGCCAACTTGTATGTTATTTGAATTATCTAGCATGTGCTGCATAAGACTTGGTTATATCATTGTGTATTCTTTCACATTGGACTCTACCCGGAACATCTCAATTAAACGGTGTGTCCGAACGGAGAAACCGAACTTTGTTGGATATGGTAAGGTCTATGATGAGTCACACAGAGCAACCAATTTCCTTCTAGAGATATTCATTGAACAGTGCAATACTTATTTTGAATAAGGTTCCGTCAAAGTCTATTCAACAGACTCCATATGAAATATGGACATGAAAGAAATCGGGTTTCTCATTCCTGAACATTTGAGGATGTTGGGCATACGTTAAACATTTGGATGGTACCAAACTAGAACCCAAATCGGATAAGTGCCTATTTGTAGGTTATCCTAGGGAAACCAAAGGATACTACTTCTACCACCCACAAGAGAACAAGGTATTTGTTGCTCTATATGCGGTTTTCCTTGAAAAAGGAATTCCTAAATACAGTGGTAAGTAGGAGGAAAGTATAACTCGATGAAAGTCAGAGTGATATTATTACTGGCACCGATTCCAAACGGAACACGAACAGTTCATCAGGGATGAAATTGTACCACAATATTCTAATACACAAGAACCGCGTAGATCAGAGAGAGTCAGAAAACAACCCGAGAGGTATGGGTTTCTGATCTCGCCTCACGTATATATTAATCTTATTGAGGATAATGATCCGGCTACGTATGAGGAAACGATACAAGGTATCGACTCCGCTTTATGGCAAGATTCCATGAAGTCCGAAATGGATTCCATGTATACCAACCAAGTTTAGACACTGGTTGATGCACCAGAAGGCATAAAGCCTATTGGTTGTAAATGGGTCTTTAAGAAGAAGATGGACATGGATGGCAATATACAAATGTATAAAGCTAGGCTTGTAGCGAAAGGGTTTCATCAACGACATGGTGTTGACTACGACGAAACTTTTTCACATGTTGCCATGATTAAATCCATTCGGATAATGCTTGCTATTGCTGCATATTTCGATTATAAAATATGGCAGATGGACCTCAAAACCGCTTTCCTTAATGAAAACCTTTTGGAGGATGTTTATATGCAACAGACTGACGGTTTTGTCGTACCAAAACATGCAAACAAGGTTTGCAAGTTAAATCGATCCATTTATGGATTGAAGCAAACATCATATTCTTGGAACCAACGTTGTGATGAGATCATAAAAGAATATGATTTCATTCAAAATGAGGATGATCCTTGTGTATATAAGAAGGTTAGTGGGAGCGCACTGACATTTATTGTCCTTTACGTAGATGATGTATTGCCTATTGGCAATGACATTCCCATGCTACAATCGGTGAAAGCTTGGCTCTCATTAAAATTCTCTATGAAAGATCTGGGAGAAGCAGCTTTTATTCTGGGAATAAAGATCTAACGGGATAGATCTATAACGATGCTTGCACTCTCCCAGAGCTCGTATATCGACAAAGTGTTGAAGAAATTCAACATGGATCAGTCTAAGAGGGGACTATTGCCAGTGTCACATAGCGTCTATCTATCTAAGGACATGTGTCCTAAAACTCAAGATGAGAGAGACAACATGAGTCGGATCCCGTTCACTTCAGCAGTCGGATCGATCATGTATGTAATGATATGTACAATACCTGATGTCTCGTATGCTTTGAGCATGTGTAGTCGCTATCAGGCCGATCCAAGTGATGGTCACTGGGTTGCGGTTAAGAACATCCTTAAGTATCTTAGATGAACTAAAGATGCTTTCTTAATCTATGGAGATGGAGAACTTGAGGTAACTAGGTTTATCGATGCAAGTTTCCAAACCGATAAAGACGACTGTAAGTCGCAATCCGGGTACAAATTTTGTTTGAAAAACGGAGCAGTGAGCTGGAAATCTTCCAAGCAAAAGACTATTTCCGATTCAACAACAGAAGCGAATATATCGCTGCAGCTGAGGCAGAAAAAGAGGCAGTTTGGATCCGTAAATTTCTAATTGGATTAGGAGTAGTTCTGTTAGCAGCTGAGCCCGTTCATTTGTATTGTGACAATAACGGGGTGAAAACGCAGGCTAAGGAACCGCGGTCTCATCAACGATCCAAGCATGTACTTCGACGTTTCCATCTGATTCATGAGATCATACATCATGGCGATGTGAAGATCGAGAAGGTCGCAACAGATAACAACATTGCAGATCCGCTGACGAATGCTATTTCTCAGCAAAATTTTGAGCGACATGTACATAGTTCAGGTGTTAGATACTTCAGTGATTGGCTATAGGCCAAGTGGGAGATTGTTGGACAATTATTACCCATAGCATCACTTTTGTAAAGACATTGTGGTTTTTTGTACAAATTAACTATGTGACAAAGAAAATTGCTATTTTATAATTTTGTTATTAGATTACTTGAATATATAAATGATAAAAGTCCTTATGATTAGTTCCGGATTAATAAGATATGAGACAATATCAATCCACTAAGGTTTAATCATTAAATATCATTAGTCATAGTATTATCGAGACTGGACATCGATAATGCGGAATAGACTAGTATTGCACTTGTGCGCGTTATGGAAGCGTAACAGCATTGTTCTCATATATTTGGGTATTGGATACTCATGCAAGTGTAATAGGAGGTTCTGTTGCCGATGGTACGGAAACAGCTTCGCTCTGGATAGACCCCCGGAATCCTATTAGTAGTATGACTATGTGTATATGGGAATCTGAATCAGGGTAGGTGTATTTTGGTCTTAACCTGAGACTTGCATCGCTAATACTTGCGACAATCAGCACGCTTTGGGTTTGGTCGTCCGGGACTTTAACAGGTTCTATGTACGCCTCTTCTGGGTTTATTGAGAATCATAGTGTATTGGGTGTGATGTCAAGATGGAAGTATCATTTCAGTCATATGGAGATGATGATCACGCAAGGATACAGAACTGGTACTCTAATTTGTTGCAACTATCGGGATAATATGACAAGGTCATGATTATCCGATTAAAGAGACTAGTTTCTAGTGATCTGATATATGCTTCGTACGTGGCAGACACAATTCCAGCCACAGACCTAGCGTGTGACATCTGATACTGGATCGTAATACGCAATACATTATATACTATGCCTGATATAGATTATATATTCTTTGATGAATATTTCTGGAGAATTGGGTAGGCACGGTGTTTTGCTAGAAGCCAACCATGGCTTGTAAATCAGTAAGAACGTGGTATGAGGTATGCACGTGTTCGGATAGTCCGACAACCGGATTTACTACCAACATATCCAGGATCTCTTGGGTCGCTTCCCAAAGATTCACCGATGACATTTGACTCGAACAGAATTAATCTAGGATTAATCAAGAGAGAGAAAATTAATCTGGGATTAATTACGGCAAGAATTTATTTTGGATAAAATTCGATTAGAAGAGAGAACATGATTAATTTGGAATTAATCGATTAAATAATCTATTGGATATATTAAATGAAATCGGATTTCAAAGCAAAATTAAAATTGGATTTTAATTTCGGGCGAACAAATCAATTTAGAATTAATTCGCGAGCGACGTTCGTAATAATTTTACATGGCATTTTTATTTAATTAAATTGGATTTAATTATGTTGCAATGGAAAATTCATTTAATCGGATTAAGCGAACCCGAGCCCGAAGTGTGGAGCAAGCCACTTGAATTTTGAATTAAATTGGGTCCCACCAACTTACATCACATGTCTATCAAGTGTCAACTTGAGTGATAGAAGTGGTTGGAGGCATTAAATGCCATTTTCCCTCCAAACTCTTTGCTTTTTGCTTTTCGAAAAGGCATATACACATTTTGTGAGTTGACTTGGTCAATTATGATTTTAGAAAAAAACAAAAATTTATTCTTTCTCCCTTTTGCTTGGCCGAACACAAGCTTCTTCTCTCCCTTTGATTTTGCTCCAAAATCAAACAACGCTAGCACTTCAAGAGTTGAATAAGGTGATAGGGAAACTCACCATTGGAATTAAAGATTCAAGACAAAGCTTGGAGCTTCCTAGACGAAAAGATTTTTGAAATCTCCACATCTGATCTTTGTAAGTACTTCCACAACTTCTTTGATCTTATTCACATTAAATCATGACTTAGAGCTCCTTGGCATGTTCTAGGAATACTTACATGGGTGTCAATGAGGTATTGGTTCTCATGCCTGAGGCAGACGCATTTGTCAGTTTCGTGGCCTTTTTCCTAATGGAAGTGACAATATAGGTTTAGGTTGAGGTGGGGTGGCATAGGGTTTGGAAGTGGTCTAGGTTCTAAAGGTTTTAGGAGACATTGCCTCTTCATCTTTTCAAACACATTTGACAACGGTCTACCAAAATTAGAGAATCGCATGTTTCTGATAGCGGCGACCTCAGCAGGAATGAGCTTGGACCCTGAAGGCCCCCCAATGGTCTTTCTATTCTGGCTTTAAAACTTTCTTTTCTTGGCTTCCTCTTCCTCGATATCCATGACAGTTACTATTAACTATCGAAAGTCACTAATCATGGAGGTCATCATTCTCAGCTTGTTATAAAGGAGGGCTTGGTGCCCTTAATAATCATATTTATTTGGTCATTCTCTGAGGGCCGTGTCTACATCTAAAGATTAGCCGCTCTCCAGCGATCCACATAATCTTTGAAGCTCTCCTCTTGCTTCTGTTGGTGTTTTCTAGGTCACGGAGCGACAAGTCTATCTCCAGGTCCGTGACATATTGGGTTCAAAAGGCTTTGCTAATGTCCTCCAGTCATCCCTGACCTTTCTCTCCAGGCTATGATATAATACTATGGGCGCCCCTTCCAGTGACATCCCAAATATCTTATGCACCTGGCATTTCGACAAACCCACTATACTCATCACTGAAACATATTGTCGGAGATGGACCCAATGATCTCCATTTCTATTGAACTTGGCCATGTCAGACATCTTAAACTGGGGAGGTAGCTGTTCTTCGAAAGTCATTGTATCATAGTCTAATAGATCCTCATATTTTCCCTTCATCTTGCGGGTAACTGACTCCACTTGTTCTCTGAGTTTCTGTAACTCTTCATGAGGCCCGGCAATCCTTCTCGCGGCATACTCAGCTATGTCATCATCAAAAATAGGGATTTCTTCACTTATCCTATTCGGGGGATCCTCACGACTTCCATTCTCATTTTTTTCTATTCCCACTGTACGGGGTACTATCAAACTGGCCAAATCGTTGGTCAAAGTTTGTAGTTGCTCGGTAATTTTTATGTTGTTGGACTCCAATTGATACATGCGGGAATCTTCACTGCCTGACGTATCCATGCTTGCTAACCTTTTCTTGACAAGTCTTCCTTCTTCTCTAACCCAATGGATACATATGATGGCTGCATACGATGCATGAGATGCATGAGGTTATCAAAACATCAGATATCCTTCCGACCTTATTCCTCCCACACACTTGGTAAGTCCATTTCTGTCCTAGGTATGGCTTATTTTATGCACCAATGTAGGGTACACAAAATCGTTCTCTCCTTCGCTACAGGGGTGAACCTTGGCTTCCTCAGTCATTTTCCATCGGTAAAAGACAAATACCACCCATTTATAAGATTGACTAAGCCTATTATGGGGATCGTACCATTGTCTAGAAATGACTAATTGGGCCCTCGTTAATTATGGTTATGGCGGGGATGGACTTGGTGATATCCAAAGGTATATAAATATGCCATAATAAGGCGTACCATTCTTAGATGAAAGCCAGTGCAGATATCGAACTCATGCATCTGGCATATTCGGATAATGTTTGGAACTTCTAAGCCCATCAAGGTTTTCATACAAGTTGGCCGTTATCATTTTTGAAAGTGTTCAATCAGATTATCGCGAGGTGTAAACTTGTCCCAGTTGAAAATGCCCAACAGGTTTTTCCTTTTGCGATAAGGTGGCTAAATAACTTTAAATGTAGGGGGCCCAAACACAAGGTGGCCCATCATCATTTTGAAAACTTTTGGCCCAATCATCAAAAGATACAAACTCGTCCCAATTTAAGTGGCCCAACAAGTTCGTATCGTATGACGAGAAGCCCAAAAAGATCCAAATGATAATAGGCCCAAACACAAGCATTGGGGGTAGCTTCCAAAGGACGCATAACTATGGTTCATATATAGGATTTACAAGAGTACGGATAAGGCTCTCATCGACAAAAGGTTACCCACAACTAGGTCTCCCCACTCCAGGGTTCGAGCGACCAAGTGAGCGTGCCTTTTTTATACCATAGGGTATATGCAAATGAGTGATGGTTATCATCACATAACGATCCACCACCTTGAGTGAAAGCGACTCACGATACATGACGTCATCGGGGTAAAAAGGGTATGCAAAATATATGAGACTTGGGTAACCAAAGCCAAAGCCACAGACACTACAAGGCATTGTTTCGGGGCCGATT
The DNA here is from genome assembly GCA_019454045.1 of Zanthoxylum bungeanum. Taxonomy (NCBI): domain Eukaryota; kingdom Viridiplantae; phylum Streptophyta; class Magnoliopsida; order Sapindales; family Rutaceae; genus Zanthoxylum; species Zanthoxylum bungeanum. Next base: position 39,963 of record SKCR01038145.1, read on the forward strand.
CTCTATCCCCAGTGAGTCGCCATCTGTAGGAGAGAAGCGGGGTTTACCGCTATGCCTATGATGCTCGGCAACCACGACACTGTTTGGCTCACAGCCCATAGAGAGTACGAAGTATCCCGCGGGGGACTAAACCGAAGAATAAAGGAGTCGCCACCCAGTATGAACTGTGAAAAGATTTAAGGCCACACTCACCCCTCGCAAGAGAAGACCTCAAACCGTTGGGTTCAGAATGGTCCCTTACTTATACTAGTATAATGGACGGCTTCACACAATGTTATAGCCAAGTCTTATGCAGTTCATACATATATGAGTATTTCCCGAGTGGTACGTGGAGTGGTATCCCAAGTACAAATCACACTACCGTCCATTCAGATTCGGATACAGAATTTACGTCTAGGTTTCCATCTGATATACCGCAAGGGATAATAACACACATAAATATTAATACAATGTAAATAAAAAATAATATAATAATACATATATGGATAATCACCAACATGAACAAATAAAATAAAGGCGAAATAATATAATAACAATAAAAAGATAAAAAGATAAATAACAAACTAAATGCGAAATAATAAAATAATGATGAAAGTGAATAAATAAATAAATAAATAAGATAAAAAAACGGAATGCCAAAGAAAGAAAAAATGTGACCAGAAACTTGGCCGTCTTTAATGTTGTACTTCGCATACCCGGCTGGACGTATTTCACGTCCAGCCAGGCATGCAGCGTCCGGACCTATAAAATAAATATGGTAAAGGGTGCCCTCAGGTCTTAACTTTTAAGTTGCTTTCTCGTAAGTGCGTTAGGCCGTTGCCGGAAGGATCGCTGGTTTTCTATTTCTACTTGCTGTTTCGCTGTTTTGGCTTGCTGTTTTGCTATTTTCAGCTTACTATTTTACTATTTCTGATTGTTATTTTTGTTGTTTCGCTGATTGTTGTTTTTGCTATTTTATGGTTGCAGTTTTGGTTATTTTTGGCTGCTGCTTTAGTTGTTCTTGGCTGCTGTTTTTGGGTTGTTTTGGGCTGCTAACTGAGCATATGAAGATCCATTTTAGTCAGTTTTATGGAGAATTTACAAATTAAATAATTTAAAATGAAATCAACAAAAACTAACTTGTTTAAAAAAAATGGTTTGAGATACGTCTCAGGAGTGAAAACTCCTTACTCAGTTATCTCTTACCAACTTGGATTCAAAATAAAAACACAAAAACACAATATTTTTGTAATTTTTGAAAATTTTTCAATTTTTTTTTGTATTTTTCGAAATATTTTGGACTAAAAATAAAAACAACACACAATTAAAAACAACATATTGATCAACTAATTTCCTCCCCCAAAGCTAAATGAGACATTGTCCCCAATGTCTTAAACAGTAGAAGAAGAGTTTAGAAGATAATACCTGGTTAGCTGAAATTTTACAGGAAAAATTACCGATTAAGATCTATGTCCAATTTACGCTTTTTACCACAATCGCTATCTGACCAGCTCAACTTGGAAAGAATGGGGTCGATTTTTGGTTCAAAGGCTAGGATTTGGTCAATTAATTCTTCAGCCTTTGTTGCAGTCAGGAAAATATCATGTACTGATTTTGTGACGAACTCATGTCTTTTGGCTTCCGCAAGAAATACAAACAGAAAATCGAAAAAAATTTCAATGTTGAGTAATCCAATGGGCTTCCGATGAATGTTCAAGTGCGCCCATGATGCCACTGTGAATATTTCTTCAAATGTTCCGAGCCCACCTTGTAAAGCAATAAACACATAAGTAGTATTGACCATTTCAAGGAGTTGTTCAGACATCCCCGAGACAATACGTTCATCTCCATTTGTTTTTCCGATTATATGTTCGTCCGCCAAAGTTTTTAGAATGATTCCCAAAACATGACCGCCACCATCCTCAACTGCTTTTGAAATGCTTCCCATCAATCCAAGATTGCCACTGCCATATACTAGGTGCATATTTCGTTCTGCTATGACTCTCCTCAATTCTTTTGTAGCCTCAATGAATTCTGGTTTATTACCAGAATTGGCTCCACAGAAAAAAAAATTCGCTTGATTCGCTGCTGTGAAGTTGCTTCCATTTTCTTTCTCTTATTTGGATGTATATCTGGATGTGTCGAAGAAATAAATGTAGAGCTGAATTTATGGTGAGTAATAATAGCACTAGTACCTGCCAAATGACAATTTTTAGATGAGCGTTAAAATAAATCGTGAAAAGTCAAAAAGTATAGATCTTACCGACGAAAATAAAAGAAAATAACAAAAGAAAAGTAAATCAAAGCAATTATTAAGGCAACAGAATTGTGTACGCAATACGCCACTCGTTTGGTATATAAATCCATTAGGATGCGTCTCAAGAATTCATTCTTTACTCAATTATCACACATGAATTAGCTCTCTTCTTTGTGATTGCCAAACACCATTCCTTCTGACTTAAAATGCTCTGTTTGTGCTTTTCCCTACAAAAATAACACACTAAATTAAAAACTCTACAACATGTATACACAAAATATAAAAATAGAAATTACAATAAAGTGCATGGGTTGCCTCCCTACTAGCGCAAAATTTTTCGTCTTCAGCCAGACGTGACTGAAATCCATATGTCAAGGAGGTTTCAGCGTCATTTTGGATGTCATATTAAAGACATTCCCATGTGCGTTGCTTTTGAAGGGTCTTTTCCAACGGTAAGGTGGTAAAAAGAATTTTGTCTCATTCAGTGCTCGTGCCACCTTTTTAACCTTTGTTGCTCCAGTGGTTCCTGAAAAGAAAGAAATAAAATCAGGAGGTCTCGTATGGTGCTTGACTTGGAATGGAAGTTCCATTCTGTCAAGCTTCTGGGTGATATCTTTGATTTGTACTCCCCAAAACAGTGATGTTTCGCCTGAATGCTCTGGATCTTTAATAAGTTCAGACATTTGCTCCTCCATTTGCTCTGCTTCTTGCTCCATCTTTTCTTCACAGATGTATTTTAGGATTTCCTCATTCAGTTCTTCATCTGTCATCTGTGAAATGCATGCTCCATAAGTGTCACCCTGAGGATGTAAAGAAATGTCAGATTTTAGGTCTTCATCCTCTGATCTGAGTGAAATGATTGGCTCAGCTAGATCTTCTTCAAACATTTGTGCAATGGAAGCTCCAAGATCTTCATTTGGATAATATAAAGTTTCATCCTCCTTTGTTGGTGCAGTTGGTACAAACAGCTCAGCTTCTTCATCCTCGTCAGAGTCTGAATAATAGAAATTAAACAGAGACTTTGTTGGTTTAGGCTCCTGAACTGATACCTCAAATTCTTGATACTGCTCAGCCTCGTCCTCTGTTATGATGTCATGATGAATCTCAGAATATACGAAGGTGTAGGCACTGTATTTTTGCATGTAAGACCCGATGATGAGTCTCATTTGGAGGCACTACCTTTTAAGTCGCGAGAGCCGCGGGAAACGGACGTCGGAAGGGAATCGGTATTTTGTTGGATTTTAGTTCGCTTGTTTTGCTTCGGGTTCGCTTGTTGGACCTTTGTTTTAAAACACACCCTTAGCCCATTAAATCACATCCAATAATAATTAAAACATTTAAAATACATGTCACAAATTGAATTAATTTAAATTAAAGCTAATTGAAATTAATTTAAACCAATTAAATTAAATTGAATTAAAGCTAATTAAATTAAACTAAAATACAATTAAATCAAATTAAAATTCACAAATTAAATTAATTTAAACCAATTAAATGAAATTAAATTAAAATCCAACACAAATTAAATTCCAATGAAATTAAATTTGAATTAAATCTAATTAAATAATATACCAAAATTAAATAAATCATTACCAAAATTAAAATATTGTAACTTCCTAATCCAAAATATTATATACTAAATTAAAGAAATATTATGCCTATTTAAAATCAATCATAACCAATTAAAAATATTGACTTCCTAATCTAACAAATTAAATGCCTAATTAACACCAATCAAATATATTGTATTCCTAATCTAGCCAAGACATGTCCCCTAATCAAATCCATTGCTTTCCTTGTCTAACACTAAATCATATCTTAATTGAATGCACCAAATCCCTTTCTTGTGAGACAAGGAGAAGCCATAGCCTTTGTCTATATAAACAACCCAAAACCAAAGCTAACCCCCTCTCCCAACTACTTCACCCTCACGGCACAAACACACAGAAAATAAACCCTGCTCACGAACTCTCTCTCTCTCGCACAAACCACAAATAAGCCATCCTCACCAAACACATCAACGCCACACAAAAGCCAACTGCCTATTTACACAGCAAGCCTTTCTCTCACACATCCCTTTAAACACAACACAGCCACAACCCTAGTGACCCTCTCGGTAAACTGCCAAAAACCCTATCACGCCCCACTCACTGCCCCATAGCTCTTCACGCCACTCACTACCCTTCAATCAAAACTCCACGCTCTTGCCTTCAACACACCAATCAACAGCCCCATCAACTTGCAGCCACTGCCCACGCACCTAAACCCCTTAAGCAACTTAAGCCACGGACCAGCCCTCCACGCCACATACACCTTCACGTCAAGCAACACCATCACCCTTAAACATATCCTCACGCACCAAAAACCACTGACCTGATCATCACGCTAGCATCCCTCGCCCTCTCACGCAAAGAACACTTATACACAGCCCTTATTAGCACCGAATCAGTCCCCGAAATTGCACTTAGTCCACTGTCCAGAACACAACCAGTAAACCGAGACAAAAACACCCCAAAATAGTCCCCAAAACTACCCAAAACTGCTCCCCGAAATCGCACAAAATAGTCCACTAAAACACCAAAATGAGACTTGAAACAGTAAGCAGAAACCGCGAGGAAATAGCAGCAAAACAGAGGTCAAAACAGTAGCTTGATCAGCGAAACAGCGAGGTAAAATGCAAACCAGTGAACCAGAAAAGTTGCGGTGTGACAGCCCTTCCAACTGCCGTGAAACGCGAGTTCGAAAGTCGACATAAAAGGTTAGACATGAGGGTATTTTCCACATTCGTTTTCTGTTTTATTTGAATTATTCATTGAGTATTGTTTGCATGATTGTTATGTGGAAATTCATGTTGTGGCCCTTGAGTAGATAAATATGCATGTATTATGAAATATTGTATGTTGTGGCCTTGGAATAAAATGAAAGAGGTGTCAACTCTCGCGGTATATCGGATGGAAACCCGGACATAAATTTCATAGCCGATTCCGAATGGACGGTTGTATGATCTGTACTCAGGATACGACTCCACGTACCGCTTGAGTAAACGACACTTTCTTTTATTTTATGTTGCTTTGATTTATTTATTATTTGTCATTCAAATTCCGCATGTTACTTGTTTATGCATGATGCGATCGAGCGCATGGGCTTAGTAAGTCAGATTAAAGGTCCCCTATTTGGAGGGGTTAAAACCCTTTACCACGATGCTTTGTCGCGCCGATTGATGTGTGTTCGGTTGAATGTAAGATGTGTTCAATCGGGCATACCAAGTTTGATATTATTGTCTTTATTCTATATATGCATGACGCGATCGAGCGCATGGGCTTAGTAAGTCGGATTAAAGGTCCCCTATTTGGAGGGGTTAAAACCCTTTACCATGATGCTTTGCCACGCCGGTTGATGTGTGTTCGATTGAATGTAAGATATGTTCAATCGGGCACACTAAGTTTGATATTATTGTCTTTATTCTTTGTATGCATGATACAATCGAGCGCATGGGCTTAGTAAGTCGGATTAAAGGTCCTCTATTTGGAGGGGTTAAAATCCTTTACCACGATGCTTTGCCGCGCCGGTTGATATTTATTCGATTGAATGTAAGATGTGTTCAATCGGGTATACGAAGTTTCATATAGTCATCATTTTCTTTGTACGCATCGTAATGAAAATAACATATTTATTCCATTGGTTGCATCATTTACCTAGTCTTGGCCTAACGTAGTATAATTCATATATCCATGTTATGATAGCATTTGAGTATTATTTCTTGTGGTATATCGGATGGAAACCCAGACATAAATTCTGTATCCGATTCCGAATGGACGGTAATGCGGTCTGTACTTGGGATACAATTCCACGTACCACTTGGAAAAGTGCTCACATGTGTGTTTGTGTCCATATTTGTTATCTTCTTTTGCACCACGTCATAGCATGCTTACTTTAATGCCTAATTGCATCCTTAAGTGTCTTTTTTCATTATGTACTTAGTTGACTCTTTTATTTATGCATGGACATGTAATGACTATTTGTTTATGCTTCTGCACGTATAAGTATGATATGTCTATGAAATCACATGTTCGCTATTATTTGATTCGCTTTTATGTGTGCTTGCGTGGTTAGTGTGTGCTTGTGTTTCCATGAATACAATATGCCAATGAAGTTGTATGTTCGTTGGTACTTTGACGTACTATCAAGCATGCAATCTTAGATGTGAAATATATGCAAATTTAAGTGTAAGTTTTATTTTTACGCATATGGATTTAGAAGTATGATACTCTTGGAAATAAGTGTTACTTAAGCTTGATTAAATTATTACACAAATCCTTTCATTACAAGTGACATAAGTAAGGCACCATTCCGAACCCAACGGTTTGAGGTCTTCCCTTGCGAGGGGTGAGTGCGGCCTTAAATCTCATTTTCCCGATTCACACCGGGTGGCGACTCCATTATTCTCCGGTTTAGTCCATCGTGGCTACTCCGTACTCCTGATCGGGCTGCGAGCCCGGGACAGCATTCGTCGTCCAGTTTCTGTGTCCCACAGAAGGCTTCTTCAGTATTAATTGAATTTGCTTCGTGAGATATGAGATTCAGGTTATCTGTTAATTGTCTAACTTGATTTGTCATCCTTTGTATAGACGCCGCTTGACTCTGAATTTGTGCATCAAATTGAGCTTCCCATTCCTCGAACCAATCTTTGAGCATGTGAATCAATTGATCTTCCTCTGATGGTTCTGGTTTTTGATGAAGATCGTAGATGGATGGTGGATAAGATGGAAAATGTGATGGTTCTTCGTACCTTGAATGATTACAATAATTCTGCCACTCTGGAACGTATATACATTGATCGCTCGAGTGGTTACCATCACAAATTACACATCTCCCCATTTCTTTCTGTTTAGCAAATGTAGAATTGATTGGTTTTGACATCCAGTGATAATTGTTGGGCTGGACAATAGGCCTCAGAAAACCGGACTGATGCTCCCAGATTTGGGGTGTATCTTCTTCTAGTAAAGCTCGAAATCTCTCAATCTCCCAATAATGTTCCATTTTTCAATCACCTGAAAACAAAATAAATAAATAAAAATTACAGATATAAAAATAAAGAAAATTAGATACAAGTAAATTAGATAGCTTCAAAATTAATAACTCAAGAAAAATAAGTCCCCGACAACGGCGCCAACAACTTAACCGGCGTAAACACACACGTATAACGCAAGCGCACGTATCGTTCAAGTAGTATAAAAATATCGATCCCACGAGGACTTAATTCCTACTGTTGTTATTAATTATTGATACTATTTATTTACAGGTATTTAATTATAGGGAGAAGGGAATTGATTGCTTTTGGTTGGTTGAATGTGGATTTGCTAATTAAAATAAAAATATACTCAAAAGAAAATACTAAGGAAAATAAAAAAAGACTCAAAGATCTAGGGTTGCGACTCCACACAATATTATAATAAAGATGAATTGATTCTCTTATATATGTGTAATAAATCAGTTTGCTAACCTGGAACACGAAAATATGCAAAAGCCTCTGTCGATGGTTAGACGCAAATACCCAGTATAACCCAATTGAACCACATGTCTATGTCAACCAAATTACCTGGATTCATTAAGATCAAGTTCCAATTATGGCTACCCCTGCCCGACAGGTATATGTCTATCCTGTAAGGAAATCTATTAAAGGGTTATCTATCCTCAATGAAGATCGTGGGCTATTGAATCTAAGGCTGAAACCTAAAATCCCTATGTCTAGTTCATTTTAAGTTTACCACATCAATATTATTGGTGATCAGACAACAAGAAGCATTAAGCTTAAGACTCAATAAACAAACTAAAGAATTATCCAATAAAAAGAAAATCAATTATTAAGTGTGAATATTGTGTTTCATCACTTCCCTAGAATAAAATAAAATGATGGGGTTAGAGGATCCACATTTAATATTTCTTATCTAGGAATCTCACTTATTATAAAATATAAATTATTTTATGTTCTGCTTTCTCAGGAATTAATAATGTTAAATATTTAAAACCAGCCATATAGGCGGTAATCCATTTAGTCCAATTACACCAGCCATATAGGCGGTAAAGTAATTTATATTAGACCGACCATATAGGCGGTAATAAAGTCTGGCATTAATTATTCTGGTTAAATTATAATTTATAAATTATAATTAAGTGAGATTTACCTAGATAATTATATTAAATGTTTCACTTTTTACCCTAGCGCTAAATTAACTTCTGAACATAAAAAAGAAAAAGAAAATAAAATAAAATTTTATTACAAAAAGTAAAATTGCATAATTGAAAATACTAAAAGTAAAAATGCTTAATTTAAATTACAAAAAATTAAACACACAAGATGAAGTCCTTAAAAAACTCAAGGAAGGCATGCTTTGAATTCTGAAATCGAGCTGAATATATAGGCGTCAGTAGGGGGTTGACGTCGCGACACCCAGCTCGCGTCGCGACGCTGGATTGTGTCGACGTGGCAGCTTCTGGTTCGACGGCTTAGATTCTAGATAAGGTGATAAGGTCACACGTGGAAAGGTGGTTGGGAGTTCAATTATTGCGTCACGTGGCATCTTCTGATTGGCTGATTCAAATTCTTATCCGCCACGTGTCGATTTCGGTTAAATGAGTCAATAATTGGTGGTGACGTGGCGTTGACGTGGTGACACTTGGCGAAAATGACTGTCGGTACCATAGAATTGTGACATGTGGCGTCTTCTGATTGGTTGATGATGATGTGGTTATGATGTGGCATGTTGACTCGGTCAACTGGTGATGTGGATGATGACGTGACAGACACGTGGAGTGACACGTGGCGATGGCGACTGTCGGCACAGTAGGATGATGACATGTGGCACGGCGCACGTTAGCAGATCGGCTGTGATGGTGACACTTGGCACGGTGCACGTTAGCAAAGTCAAACTTTTCTCAGATTCTGACTTGTGGACCCGGCGCACGTTAGCAAGTCTTGGTGCATGTTAGGCGTCGCGACGCGCAAAATTACGAAAATGCCATTTTGTCTAATTTTCAATGTTTTGGCCCAAATCACCTCCAGAGAGTCCTGAAACTTTATTTATCTACAAAATAACACAAAACACATCAAAATATTCACAAAACGCATGAAACTATACAAAATATTAGGTTAAATGAGTGGGAAATAGTGATATAATTACCACTCATCAGCTGCTGTTTTGGTTGTTTTTGGGATATTTTTTGGGTGTTTTTGGGACTGTTTTGAGTGAATTTGGGTTGCTCGGTTTCACTATTTTTGGTTATGGTTTACTGCTTTGATTTCACTTTTTTCAGTTCTGGCTTGCTGCTTCGGTTTCACTATTTTTAGGCTGATTCTTGTTGCTGTTTCACGCTGGTTTCACGTTCACGGTGTTTCTTTTTTTTTTTCTGGATTTTTTTTCGGTGGTTTGTCTCTCAATTTTTGTTCTTGTTCGGTGATGCTCCCCAAGAAGAAATACTCCATAGGGTTTTCGGTGATAAGAAGAATGGATCCTTAGGGTTTTTGCTTATGTTGTTGCCGCTCAAGCTTCCAAAGGTTTTTTTTGGTTGCGCGTCTAGCCGTCCAAAGCCTCCCCCTTGTGATGATTTGGTCCCTAATTTATAATGATTTGAATGGATCTCCAAATAGGGAAACAAATCATATTGATTTGGGAGATATTTTCTTAAATTATTTTGGGTACACAATCTCACAAATTTGGTGATGAAAATATCCCAAATCTTGTTAAATTGGTTGGGATCTTGTTAAATTGGAAAGTGTTGATGAGAGAATTTTGAGATGTGAATTGCATGGGATTTTATCTATTTGGGAAGGTTTGGGCGTGCATGGTGGATTACATGGGCATTGGGCGTGTGGGTTACAGGGTAATGGGCCGGTTGCAGGTTTTGGGGGTTTGTCCTAGGCTAAGGTTTGAAACAACGGCTGAGCGAATCTGAGGCTGGCTAGTGAGTCCGAATACAATGAGATGCTAATTTTGGAGGTTTTCCTTCATTCTGGCATTCATTTTTCACAACTTCTGCAACTTTTCAGGTAGTGCCTCCATACGAGACTCATCATCGGGCTCATGCAAAATGTAGTGTCTACACCGCCTATATGGTCGGTTGGACTTAATTGAGACAAATGGAATTTCCGCCTTTATGGTCTAGTTAAATATAATTAATTAATCGGTAAACATTGAGAATAAGAGAGATTCATAATTCTGAAATATTAAAAGTGCATCCTTTAACCCCCAGCATTTTCTTTCATTATTGTAATTTTACTTTTATTTATTTTCAACTTATTTTTTATGATGTTTTGTTTAATTAAGTTTTTAGTAATCCTAGGTATGTGTCGTAGCTAAATACATAATCTAGGGGTGTGATGAATTCCAATATCACCGGTTTATAAATGTGGTTATTTTATGTCTTGGGTAATATAAAGGTTTATTTATTGAGTCTTAAGCTTAATGCTTCTTGTTAACTGGCCATTATTAAGATTGATCTGGTAAACTTAAAATAAACATGACGAAGGAATTTTAGGTTTCAGCCTTAGACTCAATAGCTCACGATCTCACCTCGAGGCATGGTGAGCCTTAGGTAGATTTCCTTACTAGAGATAAACATATACATGTCGGGCGGGGGTAGCCACAATTTGAATTTATTCTTAATGAATTCAGGTAACTTGGTTAAACATTTACATATGATTAATTGGGTTATTTGGGTGTTTGCATCTGACCATCGACAGAGGCTTTTGCATATTTTCGTGTTCCAGGTTAATAAACCGATATATTGCACAAACATGAGATAAATATTTCATCTTTAAAAGATATTGGAAGGATTCACAACCCTAGATAGTTTTATAATATTGAATTTTCCTTCAGTTTACTTTCGCACTGTTTTATTTACTTGTTTTAGCAAAAATCACCATCCAATCAACAAACCAATCTATTAGGTACTTGTAAACATTTAACATCATAAATTGATAGCTAAGGTATTAAGTCCTCGTGGGATCGATATATTTTATACTACTTGAACGATATGTGCGCTTGCAGTACGTGAGTGATTTCACATATCAGTTTTCATATAAAGTTATTCTAGAACCTTGGTGTTAGAACCAAATGCTTTTATATCACTTTTTCAATTTTGCGTCCACTCACTTAGATCGTACGACGATCTAACCCCCATTTCAATTTTCTATTCTTACAGGTATTCTCGGAGGACGAGCTCGGGAGGACGAATACTGATGCAGTCACTATGTTTTGGAGTCCACCAGATCAAGTCACAGAGAGTGTGAGTCCAGTCAGTTTAAGCAAAAGATGTGTATTAGTCATTGTTTGTGATGGTCGTTGTAAAAGTAAATGTAATTGAGTACGCAGTCATTAATGTTGAGTTTGTGAGTTATATTATAAAGCTTGGGCTTTGGTCCACACTTAAAATATTTAAATAAAAGAAAAGAGAGTATTAGTATATGTTTATGGTGTGAGAGTCAGAGGCTCAGGGGGATAGTACGGCCTATTTCCTGCCAGTAGGATCCCCCTTATTTGGGGATGTTACATAATTAGAAATTAAATATCATATCCATATGTCATAATTAGTATGATAAGTGGTAAGATATTATTGGTAACAAATGGCATGACTTTTTTAAGCTTGAAGTGTTAAAATTGAACAAGTAACTTAAGACTTATTAAATAAAATTTAAAAAAAAACCAAAATACCTTTCCCCCAATTTCGTCCCTAGCCATATATAAAAGGGAAAATTGTTTTCTCTTCATTTTCTTTAGTCATGGCCAAGCCTCCAACATTTTAGAGATCTTCCAATATGGTTTTTGAGAGAAAGTGAACAAATCAAGAAGAAAACATAAGGAAATTTGGAGATTTTAAGGTAATCTTTAATATTCTTAAGCTTAGAAAGTTTGTTTCTTATTCTTGAGCATATGGAATAGTTCTAAGGTTTCTTTCTTTCTTGGATTTCGGGCTTTTGATTTGGAGGATGGATTTGGAGGCTAAATGCATGTGTGAAGTTAGATTGAATGATATTAGTGTAATATTTGTTCAATTTTGTCATTTTATGACTTGTTGCCATTCTATAGTGTTATGACCACTCTTGTAACTCCTAGAATTTTTCTTGAGTTCTTTATTTGTGGTGACTTTGGTTGGAGTTATTGTTGAGTTTCTACGGTCTAACCGGGATCGATTTAAGCAAGAAACAAACATGTGAATACAACAAGGAAGTTGCGGAATACTTAAATTGAGCGGTTGAGCGATTCGTTGAACACAAAAATCCAAGCTTTTTTCCTCCAAGGCTCTCGACAGTGGGCAGTATTTGTGTCCTCAAAATTTCGGCCATGGATAATCTCAAGCTCCAAGCTTTGTGATGTGATTCCATGCTCACGGATGCGGTTCCCTATCACCTTCGCAAGACTCCGGAAGTGTGCTAGCACTTGGTAATTTTTGCCATAAAAATCACCTTGCTTCTCCTTGCCATTCTCGGTAAAACCAGTGAAAGAATGAGAAGAATGTCCATTGGGCGTGAGAGAGAAGAGAGGAATGAGAGAGTTAGATGTGTTAGGTTGTTGGAAATGAGTATCTAATACACTAAAAGGAATTTAAAAAAATCCATTTACAAATTTTTCGTTCCAAAAGTCAAACCATTTAAAGCCACAACCACTTCCATCAACTATTCACATCAAAAGTGACTATACATCACATCACTCAAAGTGACAAGTGAATTGACGTTTGATGTGACTAGTGATTTGACGTTTGATGTGACTTGTGGGCCGCACTTGAATTCGAGATGCGAGTGTGCCCACAAACACTCTCGGGCTCGGGTTCACTAATTCCAAATTAACGAATTTTCCGTTGCGACGTAATTAAATAATTTTGCCTAGCAAAATCACTATTTACGTCGCTAACGAATTAATTTTAAATTAACTCGTTTGTCCGAATTAAAATCTAATTTCAATTCCGCGTCGAAATCCAATTTCGTATAATGAGATCCTTGGATATGTTGGCAGTAAATCCGGTCGTCGGACTATCCGTACACGTAAGTACCTAGTACTACGTTTTTACCGATTTACATGACAAGGTTGGCTTCTAGCAAAGCACCATGCCTACCCAATTCTCCAGAAATATCCTAACAGGAATATGTGATCTATATCAGGTGTAGTATACGTAGTATAGCGTATTTCGATCCAGCATCGGATGTCACGTGCAAGGCCAGGGTCTGGAAATGTGTCTGCCCCATACGAAGCACATATCAGATCTCTGGTAACTAGTCTCTATAATTGGATAAACATGACCTAGTCATAATATCCCGATAGCTGCAGCATATAAGAGAACGAGTTCTGTATCCTACGTGATCATCATCTCCACTATGACTGGAGTGATACTTCCATCTCGACATCACACCCAATACACTACGATTCTCAATATATCCAGAAGAGGCGTACACATAACCTGTTAAAACCCTGGACGACCAAAACCAAAGTATATTGATTGTCGCAAGTATTAGCGGTGCAAGTCTCAGGTTAAGACCAAATACACCTACCCTGATTCAGACTTCCATAGACACATAATCATACTACCAATGGAATTTCGAGGAGTCTATCCAGAGCGAAGCTGTTTTCCATACCATCGGTAAAACACAACCTCCTACTACACTTGCATGAGTATCCTATACCCAAATATATGAGAACTATGTCGTTATGCCCTCATAACGCGCACAAGTGTAATACTAGTCATTTACGCATTATCGATGTCCAATCTCGATAATACTCTGACTAGGGATATTTAATGATTAAACCTCGTGGATTGATACTGTGTCATATCTTATCAATCCGGAACTAATCATATGGACCTTCTATCTTTATAACATCTTGGAATCTAATTAAAATGACAGAAGAGAATTTCCTTTGTCACAACAATAGTTAATTTGTACAACAACACCATGAATCTGTACAAATATGACGCTATGGGTGTTAGACATTATGTCCCATAGCGTCACTGTTTGTAAATGATTTGTATTATTGTACAAAATTAACTATGTGATAATGAAATTGCCTTTTGCCGTTTTGTAATTTTATTTACTTTGATATATAAATGGCGAAAGTCCATATGATTAGTACTGGATTGAGATGATATGAGACAGTATCAATCCATAAAGGTTTAATCATTAAATATCCCTAGCCGTAGTATTATCGAGACTGGACATCGATAATGCGGAATAGGCTAGTATTGCGCTTGTGCACGTTGTGAGGGCACAACGGCATAGTTCTCATATATTTAAGTATTGGATACTTATGCAAGTGCGATAGGAGGTTGTGTTTTACCGATGGTACGGAAAACAGCTTCGCTCTGGATAGACCCCGCGGAATCCCATTGGTAGTATGTCTATGTGTCTATGGGAGGCCGCATCAGGGTAGGTGTATATGGTCTTAACCTGAGACTTACATCGCTAGTACTTGCGACAATCGGTAAACTTTGTTTTTGTGGTTGGGGACCTTAACCGGTTCTGTGTACACCTCTTCTGGGTTTATCGAGAAGCGTAGTGTACTGGATGTGATGTCAAGATGGAAGTATCGCTTCAGACATATGGAGGTGATGATCACGCAGGGCACAGAACTAGTACTCTATAAAAGGTTGCAACCGTCGGGACAATATGACCAGGTCAGGATTGTCCGATTTAAAGAGACTAGTTGCTTGATGTCCGATATATGTTTCGTACGGGGCAGACACATCTCCATCTCCAGCCCTAGGCCTAGCATGTGATCATCCGATACTGGATCGATGTACGCAATACTACGGTATACTACGCTTGATATAGATCTTATATTCCTATAAGAATATTTCTGGAGAATTGGGTAGGCATGGCGCTTTGCTAGAAGCCAACCTTGTCTTGTGAATCGGTAAAGACGTAGTACGAGGTACGTACGTGTTCGGATTATCCGACGACCGTATTTACTGCCAAAATATCCGGAGGTCTCTTGGGTCGCTTCCGAAGATTCACCTATGATATTTGATTCGAATTTAATTAATCTTGGATTAATTACGGAGAAACTTTATCTTGGATAAAGTGCCTTATTTAGAGAGAGAGAACGATTAATTTGGAATTAATCAGTAAGATTATTATATTCGATATAATAATTGAAATTCGATTTCGACGCGAAATTAAAATTAGATTTTAATTCGGGCATACGAGTTAATTTAGAAATAATTCGTTAGCGACGTAAATAATAATTTCGCTAGGCGCGGTTATTTATTTAAATTCGATTTAATTAACGTCGCGACGTAAGTTCGGTATTTCGGAAATATCGAACCCGAACGCGTGAGTGGACGTGGGCCCACTTTCATTTGGAAACGTGTGGGGCCCACATGACACTTGTCATTATATGCATTATTTTATTGATAAGGCATTGCATGTTAATAGTGTACAATACACTCTAAGGCATTGCATGGTGATAGTGTGCATTACACTCAAAGGTTTTGCATGGAGTTTGAGTGTTTGACACTCTAAGCCATTGCATGGTTTATGTCATAGATTTATTATTAATTTAATAAATTATACATAAATATAAATTGATTTTTGGTAAAACAAAATCAATTAAGACTTTACACAAAATCTCTCTTCTCTCTCAAATTGCCGAGAACTCCATTGACAAGGGCAAGGAAGATTTGATCTTCTATTTCTCCATTTTTGCTAGCACAAGCAAGGGATCAAAAGAGGTGATAGGGAAACCATCAAAGAGCTTGGAATACAAAAGCTTGGAGCTTCAAGTCTTCTTCTTCCTCTTGGCCGAATCTTCCACACTTGGAGCTTCTACCATTTGATCATCTTCTTCATCACAAGATATTGTAAGTATGATTCCGCCATACTTCATGTTTATATATATTCTTTTTAGTATTTCACATGCTTAATCTTTGTTTGGACATATTATAGAAACCAACAATGGTATCATTGAGCTAGGTTTAAGCATGAAATACTTTAGGTTAAAATTTGATAAAATTGGTTGAAGCATGTTCTTGTGAAATTTGATGAATAAGTATGCTTGCATGTATATAGAATGATGTTATATGAAATCAATTTTATGAAAAATGCATTGGATGATTTTTCCCCAAATTTTAACCTTGGCCGAATGGTGTGATAAAATTGGTTAAAGCATGTTCTTGTGAAATTTGATGAATAAGTATGCTTGCATGTATATAGAATGATGATACATGGAATCAATTTTATGAAAAATGCATTGGATGATTTTTCCCCAAAATTTTGACCTTGGCCGAATGATATGGTGAAATTGATTGAAGCATGTTCTTGTGAAATTTGATTAATAAGAATGCTTACATGTATATAGAATGATGATACATGGAATCAATTTTATGAAAAATGCATTGGATGAATTTTTCCCCAAATCATGCCTTGGCCGAATGTGTTGCTACTTGGAGTGGATTGAAATTTTTTGTGTTTAAGATCATTGGATGACTTAGAACGTGTACGGACGTAGATTAATAATTCAATCGTGATTGAAAAAAAACAAATCAAGACATTGAAAAACAAATCGACACAAAAAACTCACCTTGGCCGAATACATAGGACATGTAAAGGAGTTGATTTTTGTTAAAATTAATGTTGGACATTTATTTTGAAAAAATTGATGATTAATAAATTAAATGGGTATTTTTGAAATATTTGGTTTAATACATTAATCTTGGTATTACACTTTAATTAATTGGACTTTAATGTTTGGAATATTAAAATTTAATTAATGGGCTTTAATAATTTAATTGGGCCTTATGGGCTTAAAATTGGTTTTATGGCACTTAAGGGTGATTCCTTATTTGGGCTTGGTAATTAGGTTTGACCCACATTGACCAAAGCCCAAGCCTTAATAAATCAATTCTAAGTCCATTTGACTTGAATTAAATTCAACATTGGATGTTAGTTGGGCTTTGAGGCCCAATAAGATTAGATTTAGAATCTAAGTCTTTAAAGCACATTAAAAGTGTAAACATTTAATTTGGAATTAAATAATTGAATTAGTATTGAATACGAATTAAATTAGATTTAATAAGTAGTTCGATATAATTCGCGAATTCGTACCTTATGTACTTATTCTCAATCGAGTTGGACTCGCGCAAAATCAAACCGTTGTTTGAACATTGGATGATCACTTTAACAAAGACTAATTAATTGGATTAGATTGGTTGTAGAAGCATGTCTTGTTTGAATATATATGTATGTGATGAATGAATAGTGTATATCGGATGGATATTAGAAGGGAAAGGGTAATTTTAGAAATTATTGTAAATTTGGAATTTATAAATTGGACCTGCGTGTCCAGCCTTATCTCTTTATCTCTTTGTATTCTCTTCTCACCTAATTCCCCTCAATGTAAATGAGGTTTCTCTTATTGTATTATGTAATTGGGTAGAAGTAGAATAGTGCTAGCGGGGAGAGGAAAGGGAGTGATTTGTTCTAGGAACAAGTTGTTTATATATCCATCCGCATATCACTATTAATTTACTTTACGCGCTTTATGATGTTTTAGAAGCATGCTTAAGGGTGTATGATGATGAGACCTAACAATAAATAAATTGGTTGCCAATTACGCGAAAATCCCTCAATTTATATTAAGCGAATATCCTTCCATTGAATGGTTCTTGTTCAAGATCCGAAGTTGGCATTGGTTTGTTTTTGACCAAAGTCAAGACCTTTGTCAATCAAGGATGTACTTGAATCATGAGAGTTTTGTTGCATATCGGTGTCTTGTCCAAATCGTGATTTTTATTGGCCAAAGTCAAGATCACTTTTTGTCCAACGACATTGATTACGAAACTTTCCTCGTCAATGGGTCCCGCTTAACTGGAATCACTAGGTTTGTTTTTGGCCAAAGCCAAGGCCTAGATGATTCGGAGGATAGGGTTAGGAAAATGTAATGGTTACATTGGCATTATACATATGTTTCGGACTTGGATGTCCACCTAACCGGATCTAGGAATTGGATGAGATCCAATTGATCATGGAGATCTACCTAAGTTAAATAGCATACAATTTTTATTGGCCAAAGTCAAGGTTGTGTGTTATTTAACGGGATCCTAGCCCACTAGGAAATTCGATTTCCCGAGTTCTCTACAGAGGGTTAGAAACTTGAAGAAAATAGTGGGAGGCTATTATTGAATTTGCAATCTCGTTCAGATAATTAGCCTTACTCGTCTTTCAAAATTATTTCGTCAATATTTTAAATGATTAGTTGGACTAATATATTGTTATTTTACTTGTAACAGTTTGACTGTACCCATAACATCGTTGACTTTATAGTTGGACTATAGTTGTCAAGATGACTGGCAAAGGTAATATCCGCGACATAATCATGGGCGATAATGTCTTCAAAGGGACAAACTTTGCCGACTGGGAAATGAACCTCAAGATAGTGCTTGGGGCTGAGAGGGTACTGTATACTATTCAGAGGCCTCTCCCGCCTAAACCCACTGAGCCACTGGAGCTAGAGTTATGGAAGACTCATAGTGACGATTGTGACCAAGCTCAGTCAGTTATGCTAGCTGCAATGACCCAGCATTTCAGACGCCAAAACAGGGACTTGGATCCCTATAACATGATGGCAAGATTGCGTGATCTTCACCGCACTAACAAGCGGATGAAGAGGTACGAGCTAGTAAGGAAACTCTTCCGCTCCCGGATGACAGATGGCGCATCAGTTGAGGCCCACGGGACTCAAATGATCGCTGACATAGATGAGTTAGCCAATATGGGCATTGTCTTGGAGGCAGAGCTGACGATTGATATGATATTACAATCGCTGCCCGATACTTGGAAACAAATCATCGTCAACTATAAGTTGATGGATACTGACGACACTCTTGGAGAGTTGTTGTCCGTGCTGAAGGAGTCCGAAAGGGAACTCCTAAAGGGGAGCAAGCGCGAGGCGCATTATGCATCGACCTCTCATGCGCCAAAGGCTAGGCCCATGGCAATTGGAGGTGCGAGGAAGAGGAAGTTCAAAAAGAAGGGCAAAGGCAAGTTGACAGTGGCTTCTAGGAAGCCAAAGGACAAATCTCGCGACATCTGCCTTAACTGCGGCAAAAGGGGTCACTGGAAACGTGACTGCCAAATGAGCATTGTGCAGAAGGAGGATAGCAAGGGTGGCAAGGCTACCGCCTCTGGTATGTTTGTTATTGAGATAAATATGAATACTTCTAGTTTTAAAAATTGGATTTTTGATTCTGGTTGTGGTGCTCATATTTGTACTGATGTGCAGGATCTGCATGATAGCAGGATGCTGGCGTCAGGGGAGATGGATCTACGGGTCGGAAACGGAACACCAGTTGCTGTTTTGGCCGTAGGGACTTTTGTTTTAGAACTGCCCTCAGGGCATGTACTTAAACTTTTAAACTGTTATTTTGTACCTAGTTTAACTAGGAATATTATATCTGTATCCTTGTTAACCCAGCAGGGTTACACTTTTGTATTTAGAAACACTGGGTGTTATTTATATAAAAATGATGCAGAAATTTGCACAGCTGTTGCAAATAACGGTCTTTATATTTTGAATATAAATGAATCTCCTAAAATGACAAACAAAAGGCTCAAAAGGAGTAATCTAAAAGATGAAGCTTATATGTGGCATTGTCGTCTAGGACACATTACAAGACTCGCATATCCACACTTTCGAAGAGTGGGTACTTGGACGAATTTGATCTCAATTCATATGACGTCTGCGAATCTTGTCTTTTAGGCAAAATGCCTAAATCACCTTTTAGCGGTAAAGTGAACGTGCCACAGAACTGTTAGCTCTCGTTCATACTGACGTATGCGGGCCCATGTCTAGCCAGGCTAGAGGTGGATTTCACTACTTCGTAACCTTTACAGATGATGCATCTCGTTACGGTTATGTGTATCTTATGAGACACAAGTCGGAAACTTTTGAGAAATTCAAAGAGTTTCGACACGAAGTGGAGAAACAAACAGGGAAGAGTATTAAGACATTACGGTCAGACCGTGGTGGCGAATACTTAAGTTATGAGTTTCAAGATTACTTGAAAGAATATGGTATTCTTTCACAGTGGACTCCTCCTGGAACACCGCAATTAAACGGTGTGTCCGAACGGAGAAACCGCACCTTGTTGGACATGGTAAGGTCAATGATGAGTCGCACTGAGCTACCAATATCCTTCTGGGGATACGCATTAAACAGTGCTATACTTATTTTGAATAAAGTACCGTCGAAGTCTGTTGAACAGACTCCATATGAGATATGGACAGGAAGGAAACCAGGTTTCTCTTTCCTGAAGATTTGGGGATGCTGGGCACATGTTAAACGTTTGGAAAGTACCAAACTTGAACCCAAACTGATAAATGCCTTTTTGTAGGATATCCTAGGGAAACCAAAGGATATTACTTCTATCACCCACAAGAGAACAAAGTATTTGTTGCTCTACAAGCATTTTTCCTTGAGAAGGATTTTATAAATGCAGTGGTAAGTGGGAGGAAAGTAGAACTCGATGAAGATCGTAGTGATACTGTTCCTGGCAATGAATCAACGACGGAACAAGAACAGACCGTCCAGGATGAGTCTGTACCACAAACTTCACATACACAAGGACCGCGTAGGTCGGAGAGAGTCAGAACAGTACCTGAGAGGTATGGGTTCCTGATCTCACCTCATGTAGATATTAATCTTATTGAGGATAATGAGCCGGCTACGTATGAGGAAGCGATACGAAATATCGATTCCGCTTTATGGCAAGAAGCCATGAAGTCCGAGATGGATTCCATGTACGCCAACCAAGTTTGGACACTGGTTGATGCACCAGAAGGCGTAAAGCCTATTGGATGCAGATGGATCTTCAAGAAGAAGACCGACATGGATGGCAACGTACAAACGTACAAAGCTAGGCTTGTAGCGAAGGGGTATCGTCAACAATACGGTATTGATTATGACGAAACCTTCTCACCCGTTGCCATGATTAAATCCATTCGGATAATGCTTGCAATAGCTGCATATTTCGACTTCGAGATATGGCAGATGGACGTTAAAACCGCTTTCCTTAACGGAAACCTTTTGGAGGATGTTTATATGCAACAGCCTGACGGTTTTATCGTGCCAAGACTTGCAAACAAGGTTTGTAAGTTAAATCGATCCATTTATGGATTGAAGCAAGCATCACGGTCATGGAATCAACGTTTTGATGAGATCATAAAAGAATATGATTTCGTGCAAAACGCAGATGACCCTTGTGTATACAAGAAGGTTAGTGGGAGAGCACTTACTTTTATTGTCCTTTATGTCGACGACGTATTGCTGATAGGCAATGACATTCCCATGCTAACGTCGGTGAAAGCTTGGCTTTCATTAAAATTCTCCATGAAAGATCTGGGAGAAGCAGCCTTTATTCTTGGAATAAAGATCTACCGGGATAGATCTAGAAAGCTGCTTGGACTCTCCCAGAGTACATACATTGATAAAGTGTTGAAGCGATTCAACATGGAACAATCCAAGAGGGGATTGGTTCCAATGATACGTGGTACCTCTCTGTCTAAGGACATGTGTCCTAAGACTCAGGAAGAGAGAGACAACATGAGTCGGATACCGTTCGCCTCGGCAGTCGGATCGATCATGTATGCCATGATATGTACACGACCTGATGTCTCATATGCTTTGAGCATGTGTAGTCGCTATCAGGCCGATCCAGGTGAAGGTCACTGGATAGCAGTTAAGAATATCCTTAAGTATCTTAAACGAACTAAGGATGCTTTCTTAATTTATGGAGGTGGAGAACTTGCGGTATCTGGGTATACCGATGCAAGTTTCCAAACCGACAAGGATGACTACAGGTCACATCCGGGTACATTTTTTGTTTGAATAACGGAGCAGTGAGCTGGAAATCTTCCAAGCAAGATACTGTTGCCGATTCAACAACAGAAGCGGAGTACATCGCTGCATCTGAAGCAGCAAAGGAGGCAGTTTGGATCCGAAAGTTCCTAATCGGATTAGGAGTAGTTCCGTTAGCAGCAGAGCCCGTTCCATTGTATTGTGACAATAACGGGGCTATAGCACAGGCTAAGGAACCAAGGTCTCATCAACGGTCCAAGCATGTTCTTCGACGTTACCATCTGATTCGGGAGATTATACATCGTGGCGATGTAAAAGTCGAGAAGGTCACATCAGATGATAACATTGCAGACCCGCTGACGAAGGCTGTCATTCAGCAAGTTTTTGAACGACACATACATAGTTCGGGTATTAGATGCTTGAGTGACTGGCTATAGGCCAAGTGGGAGATTGTTAGACATTATGTCCCATAGCGTCACTGTTTGTAAATGATATTGTATTATTGTACAAAATTAACTATGTGATAATGAAATTGCCTTTTGCCGTTTTGTAATTTTATTTACTTTGATATATAAATGGCGAAAGTCCATATGATTAGTACTGGATTGAGATGATATGAGACAGTATCAATCCATAAAGGTTTAATCATTAAATATCCCTAGCCGTAGTATTATCGAGACTGGACATCGATAATGCGGAATAGGCTAGTATTGCGCTTGTGCACGTTGTGAGGGCACAACGGCATAGTTCTCATATATTTAAGTATTGGATACTTATGCAAGTGCGATAGGAGGTTGTGTTTTACCGATGGTACGGAAAACAGCTTCGCTCTGGATAGACCCCGCGGAATCCCATTGGTAGTATGTCTATGTGTCTATGGGAGGCCGCATCAGGGTAGGTGTATATGGTCTTAACCTGAGACTTACATCGCTAGTACTTGCGACAATCGGTAAACTTTGGTTTTGGTGGTTGGGGACCTTAACCGGTTCTGTGTACACCTCTTCTGGGTTTATCGAGAAGCGTAGTGTACTGGATGTGATGTCAAGATGGAAGTATCGCTTCAGACATATGGAGGTGATGATCACGCAGGGCACAGAACTAGTACTCTATAAAAGGTTGCAACCGTCGGGACAATATGACCAGGTCAGGATTGTCCGATTTAAAGAGACTAGTTGCTTGATGTCCGATATATGTTTCGTACGGGGCAGACACATCTCCAGCCCTAGGCCTAGCATGTGATCATCCGATACTGGATCGATGTACGCAATACTACGGTATACTACGCTTGATATAGATCTTATATTCCTATAAGAATATTTCTGGAGAATTGGGTAGGCATGGCGCTTTGCTAGAAGCCAACCTTGTCTTGTAAATCGGTAAAGACGTAGTACGAGGTACGTACGTGTTCGGATTATCCGACGACCGTATTTACTGCCAAAATATCCGGAGATCTCTTGGGTCGCTTCCTGAAGATTCACCTATGATATTTGATTCGGACTTAATTAATCTTGGATTAATTACGGAGAAACTTTATCTTGGATAAAGTGCCTTATTTAGAGAGAGAGAACGATTAATTTGGAATTAATCAGTAAGATTATTATATTCGATATAATAATTGAAATTTGATTTCGACGCGAAATTAAAATTAGATTTTAATTCGGGCATACGAGTTAATTTAGAATAATTCGTTAGCGACGTAAATAATAATTTCGCTAGGCGCGATTATTTATTTAAATTCGATTTAATTAACGTCGCGACGTAAGTTCGGTATTTCGGAAATATCGAACCCGAACGCGTGAGTGGACGTGGGCCCACTTTCATTTGGAAACGTGTGGGGCCCACATGACACTTGTCATATATGCATTATTTATTATTGATAAGGCATTGCATGTTAATAGTGTAAATAACACTCTAAGGCATTGCATGGTGATAGTGTGCATTACACTCAAAGGTTTTGCATGGAGTTTGAGTGTTTGACACTCTAAGCCATTGCATGGTTTATGTCATAGATTTATTATTAATTTAATAAATTATAACATAAATATAAATTGATTTTTGGTAAAACAAAATCAATTAAGACTTTACACAAAATCTCTCTTCTCTCTCAATTGCCGAGAACTCCATTGACAAGGGCAAGGAAGATTTGATCTTCTATTTCTCCATTTTTGCTAGCACAAGCAAGGGATCAAAAGAGGTGATAGGGAAACCATCAAAGAGCTTGGAATACAAAAGCTTGGAGCTTCAAGTCTTCTTCCTCTCTTGGCCGAATCTTCCACACTTGGAGCTTCTACCATTTGATCATCTTCTTCATCACAAGATTTGTAAGTATGATTCCGCCATACTTCATGTTTATATATATTCTTTATAGTATTTCACATGCTTAATCTTTGTTTGGGACATATTATAGAAACCAACAATGGGTCTAATGTCCCAACAAATATCAACTTGGCCTAATAGCAGATCCACTCAAGTGTATTACACCGAACTATGGTCGGTTTCGCTTAAACTTCTCTGAGGAAATTCTTTTATTCAGCGAATTTTCATGACTATCATCTGATGCTTATTTAGTCGATCATCCATCGCCAACGATGTATGATCCGAAAGAATCAGATAATAGTTGAAAGTTTATATCTGGATCGTGGATGAGACCATGATTTTTGTTAGCCTGCGCTGTAGCCTAGCTTAGCTGCTGAACAAAACTATCTCCTAATCTGATTAGGATTATTTTTTTAAGCATCAAAGGTTCCTATTGATGCATCGCTGCAGCAATAATCCACTTGGGTTGTTTATTCGGATACAAGTATCTTGCTTGGAGATTTCCAGCTCAATGTTCAGTTATTCAAACTGTATAGTACCCGTTTGTGTGACTTATAGAGTCCAGTAGTTTCTGTTTTGGAAACTTGCGACATTGAACCCAGTCACTTCAAGTTCTCCTTCTCCATAGAAAAAAGAGCATCCTTAGTTCTCTAAGATACTAAAGATGTTATTCACTTCAATCCAGTGACTATCACTTGGATTAGACTAATGTGACTCCATATGCTCAAATGTATGAGACACAGGTCAAGTACATTTTTTTAAATGTACGAGTTCTCGGAGAGTATTAACAACCTTTGATCTATACCAGCAGATCTTTATTCCTAGAATAAGGTTGTTTCTCCCAGAATTCTATGGAGAATTTTATGAAAGCCAAGCTTTCACCGATTGTTTTATGGGAATATCATTTCCAAGAAATGATGTATTATCATTACTTAAAGGACATTCACTTTCAGTGTGCTCCCACTAACCTCCTTATATACACAAGAATCATTTTCATTTTGAATTAAATCATACACCATTATGATTACATCAAAACGATAATTCCAAGAACGCAATGCTTGCTTCAATCCATCCATGGATCGAATAACCTGCAAACCTTGTTTGTTAGTTATGGTACGACAAAATCGTCAGGATGTTGTAAACATCCTCCGAAAGGTTTCCGTTTAAGGAAAGCGATTTTGACGTTCAGCTACCATATTTCATAAATGAAACATGCAGCATTAGCAAACATTATCCAAATGGATATACCGTGGCAACAGTTAAAAGGTTTCATCGTAATCGACATAATGTTGATAACAATACCTTTCCGCTAAAAGCCTAGCTTTATACGTTGGTTTGTTGCCTTCCATGTATGTCTTCCTTGAAGACTTATATAGTACCAATAGGCACAATGCCTTGCGGTACAACAACTAGTGTCTAAACATAGTTGGTATACATGGAATCCATTTCGGATATCATGGAACTTTACCATAATAGGGAGTCGATACCTTGTATCACTTCCTCATACATAGTCAGTTGGTGTTCCTCAATAAGATTGACATCTTTATGAGGTGAGATCAGAAACCCATTCCCCATGTTGTTTTCTGACTCTCTCTGACTTACGTGGTTCTTGTGTATTCGAAGATTGCGGTATAGTTTCATCCCTGATGAACTATTTGTGTTCCATTAAGGAATCGGTGCCTGGAACATTATTACTTCGATTTTCATCGAGTTTAACTTTCCGCCCACTTACCACTGCACATAGGTATTCCTCTTAGGAAAAACGCATGGCGAGCAACAATTACATTGTTCTCAAGTGAGATGTTTAAGTACCATACTTTGGTTTCCCTAGGATAACCTACAACTTAGGCACTTATCCGATTTGGGTTCTAGTTTGGTATTATCCAAACATGTGCCTAGCATTCCCAAATCTTCAGGAATGAGAAACCCAATTTCTTTCCTGTTCATATCTAATATGAAATCTGTATAACAGATTTTTATGGAACCTTATTCTAAATAAGTTCTGCACTGTTTATGGCTAATCCGTTGAAGGAAATGGTAGCTCAGAGCCACTCATAATTAACCTTATCATGTCCAACAAAATTCAGTTTCTCCGTTCGGACAAACCGTCAAACTGACGTGTTCCCGGAGGAGTCCTCATTGAAAGAATACTATACTCTTTCAAGTATTTGAGAAACATATTGCTTAAGTATTTTCATCATGGTCTAACCATGATGGTTTAATACATTAGCCGATATGTTTGTCTACTTCGTGTCAAAACTCTAAAAGTTTCTGATTTGTGTTTCAAAGGAAACATATAACCATAACGCGATGCCACATCCGTTAAGGTCACGAAATATTCATATCCACATCTAGCCTAGCTAGATATGGGCCCACCTACGTCAGTATGAACGAGGGCTAACAGATCGGTGGCACTTACACTTTTACCAAGTAAATAGTGTTTTAGACACTTTGCTCAATAAACTATATTCGTAGACATTATTTGAATGGAATCAAATCCGTCCTAGTATCCACTCTTCAAAAGTGTGGATATACGAGTCTTGTTTATTGTGTCCCAGACAACAATGCCACAATTAAGTTTCAACTGATTTATTCAGTTTTGAGCTATTTGTTTGTCATGTTATACGTTTGAGATTTATTTATGTACAAAATATAAATACTGTTATTCACATCTAATGTGTTTATCTCAATATCATCTTTATAAAATAAAATACTTTAGTGTTCTAGAATATAAAGGTATGTCCACAACGGATTATACTCTGATATAGAGATAATGTTCTAGTCAAACTAGTAACATTGTAACAGTTTCCTAATTTCAGTACACACCGGAAGGGTAGTTCCTAAACTTAGGTCTCTACGGTTAAAACAGCGACTGTCGTCCCATTTCCTATTCGTAGATAAATCTTTACTGAAGTCAGTATCCTGCTTTTTAGCAGATTCTGCACACCAGTACATATTTATGTACCAAATCCAGTATCTAAAATCCAATTTTAATACTAGCAGTGAACATATTTTATGACAAACATATTTGAAGTCAGAGCCTTGCCCGTCTTCAATTCCTTCATGTCTGCCTTGTCCATACGGCAGTCACGCTTCTGTGTCTCCGTTTCCACAATTTAGGCAGACATTTTGGGATATGTCCTTTATCTTCCCAGAAGATTATAATGATTTTTCTTTGCCCTTTTTCACATTCCAGAAGCCTTTGGCCAAGCCTTGGCCTTCTAGAATATCGAAGTAAAGTGCGCCTTGCGCTTCTTGCCTTATTGCAAACATTGGCTTTGACTCATTGAGTATAGTCATTAACTATCTAAGAGTTTACTATTGCAATTTAGTACTTCTAAGATCTAAAAATAGATCTATGAAGATCCTTCAATTTCAATATCATACTATAAAGATCTAATCCTTAATTCTGATTAAGAAATTAATGAGTCTTATTTGGCAAGCATAATGGATTAAGAACTAAAGTTATCATCACGTGAGTTATCCAAAACTCATGCTCTACTATTTGTTTAGGCTTAAGATGTTATTTTATCAAATAAAGTAACTTCTTAGTTTTCAGGACTATCCTGAATCATTATTCCCAATTTGAAAATTAAAGTCGTTTAATGACATTTTCACCCAGGATTATGTTTTAAACACTAATATTTCAATTATCTTGATTCTAATAGTCCAACTATTTAATCAACAATTTTAGGTACTATTGATTATAATGATTACTATAGTCTAACTATATAATCAACTATAATTTAATAGGTTAAATTCAATTATATTGATTACTATAATCCAATTATAAAATCAACTATTAATTGAAATAAGTAATTCAAATATATTGATTATTATAATCTAATTATATAATCAACTATAAATGAAATAGTTTGAATACAGTCCAACTGTTTAATTTAAAACAACATTAATTATTAGTCCAACTAATTTATTAATTTAACGACGAATAATTTGAATGAGCGCGTATGGCAAGTAAATAAACGAATATTGCAAATTCAATACTTGCCTCCCACTTTTTCGGCGAGCCTCTAACCCTCTGTGGAGTACTCGGGAAACCTTGTTTCCTAGGGGCTAGGATCCCGTTAAATAACACACAATCTTGACTTTGGCCAACAAATTGTATGATAATTAACTAGGTAGATCTCTAAGATCAATTGGATCCCATCCAATTCTTAGATCCAGTAGGTGGACATTCAAGTCCGAAACATATATCTTATATATGCCAATATATCCAATATATTGCCTAACCTTTTTCCTTGAATCAACTAAGCCTTGGCTTTGGCACAGCAAACTTAGCGATCCCAGTTAAGCGGAACCCATTGACCTTGGAAATCTTCGTAATCAATGTCGATGGACAAGAAGTGATCTTGACTTTGGCCAAAAATCACAACTTGGACAAGACACTGATATGGAACAAAGCCTTCATGATTCAAACACATCCTAGACGGACAAAGGCCTTGACTTTGGCCAACAAACCATGCCAGTCTTGGATCTTGAGTAAGAATCACTCAATGGAAGGAAAAACGCTTAATATGATGTTAGGGTTTTCGAGTGCAATTGGCAACCAAATTATTATCTTTGTTAAGGTCTCATCATCATACACCCTTAAACATGCATTCTAAACACATAATAAGGCGCATATAAATAAATATAATAATGATATGCAGATGGATACTTAAACATTGTTCCTAGAACAAATCTCTCCATTTCCTCTCTCTCGCTAGCACAAGTATTACTTCTACCCGTTACATAACACTTCTAAATAAACCTCATTTACATTGAGGGGAATAGGTGAGAAGAGAAATACAAAGAGTAAGGAGGTAATAGGCTGGACACGCAGGTCCAATTAATAAATTCTAAATTTATTACAACAATTTCCAAAATTACCCCATTCATCTAATAGCCATCTGATATACATTATTCATGCATCGCAACCATGTATTCACACAAGCATGTTATCAATCAATCCAATCCAATTAATTAATCTGATAATTAATGACCATCCAATGTTCAAACAACGATTTGATTTTGCGCGAGTCCAACTCGTTTTGTGAATAAGTACTCAAAGTACGAATTCTTAAATTAAATTAAACTACAACATTAAATCCAATTTAATTTGTATTTAATACTAATTCTTTATTTAATTCCAAATTAAATATTACACTTTATTAACGAACCTTTACGACTTAGATTCTAAATCTAATCGTTACGGGTCTCAAAGCCCGATTAGCATCCAATGTTAATTTAATTAAAGTCCAATGGGCTTTTAATTAATTTCTAAGGCATGGACTTTTGGTCAATATGGGTCAAACCCAAATACCAAAGCCCATTTAAGGAATCACCCTTATTTGCCAAGAAACCAATTTAGGCCCATTAGGCCCAATTATTAATAAAAGTCCATTAAGTCATAATTGGACTTTATGGTTGTGGTTTTGGGCCCAATTGGATCCAACCAATTTAGCATAAACCTATCTTGGTACAACCAAGCCCAATAAGCCCAATTACAACAATTAAAGCCCAATTTTAAAATAGGCCCAATTAATTAAATTACCAAATTCCAAATTTTATAAATTAATTAACCAAAGTGTATTGACATAATTAATTACCCAAATTAACATTTCTAAAACATCAATTTACACAATTAATTATGCTCATTAACATCAAAACATGTCTAACACATTTTAATCAAAAATCAAACCCATTTCATGCTTACTAGTCTCAGCAATGGTAGGGATTTCTTTGTCCGATTCGATTTTAATCCAATCGAATCCAATTCAACATTACCCAATTGATTTCAAGCCATCCAATGAATCAAAAATCAAAAATACCAAGACATTTAGGGCATAGTCATTCTCAGCCAAGCCTAGAATTTTGGGGAAAAATGATCCAATCCAATTTTCATGAAATTGATCCAATACAACTTCAATTAAACATCATTCAAACATACTCAATCAATAAATTTTATCAAATCATGCTCAAAATCAATTTACCCAATTTTAACCCGAAGTTAAAGTTTCATGCTCAATCTCACTCTGATACCATTGTTGAGTTTCTACGGTCTAATCGGGATCGATTTAAGCAAGAAACATACTTGTGAATACAACAAGGAAGTTGCGGAATACTTACATTGAGCGGTTGAGCGATGCATTGAACACAAAAATCCAAGCTTTTCTCCTCCAAGGCTCTCGACAGTGGGCAGTATTTGTCTCCTCCAAATTTCGGCCATGGATGATCTCAAGCTCCAAGCTTTGTGATGTGATTCCATGCTCACGGATGCGGTTCCCTATCACCTTCGCAAGACTCCGGAAGTGTGCTAGCACTTGGTAATTTTTGCCACAAAAATCACTTTGCTTTTTCCTGCCATTCTCGGCAAAACCAGTGAAAGAAGAAGAAGAATGCCCCTAAGGCGTGAGAGAGAAGAGAGGAATGAGAGAGTTAGATGTGTTAGGTTGTTGGAAATGTGTATCTAATACACTAAAAGGAATTTCAAAAAATCCATTTACAAATTTTTCTTTCCAAAATTCAAACCATTTAAAGCCACAACCACTTCCATCAACTATTCACATCAAAAGTGACTAGACATCACATCACTCAAAGTGACAAGTGAATTAAAACTTGATGTGACTAGTGATTTGACGCTTGATGTGACTTGTGGGCCGCACTTGAATTCGAGATGCGAGTGCGCCCGCAAACACTCTCGGGCTTGGGTTCGCTAATTCCAAATTAACAAATTTTCCGTTGCGACGTAATTAAATAATTATGCCTAGCAAAATCACTATTTACGTCGCTAACGAATTAATTCTAAATTAACTCTTTTGCCCGAATTAAAATCTAATTTCAATTCCGTGTCGAAATCGAATTTCGTATAATATATCGAATATATTATTTTATCGATTAATTCCAAATTAATCGTTCTCTCTCTTTAATTAATATTTTATCCCATAGAAAATATCTCCGCAATTAATCCCATATTAATTTTCTCTCTCTTTAATTAATCCCAGATTAATAAAGTGCGAGTCATACATCATCGGTGAATCTTCGGGAAGCGACCCATGAGATCCTTGGATATGTTGGCAGTAAATCAGGTTGTCGGACTATCCAAACACGTAAGTACCTAGTACTACGTTTTTACCGATTTACAAGACAATGTTGGCTTCTAGGAAAGCACCATGCCTACCCAATTCTCCAGAAATATCCTTACAGGAATATGTGATCTATATCAGGCGTAGTATACATAGTATAGCGTATTTCGATCCATCATCGGATGTCACGTGCAAGGCCTGAGGCTGGAAATATGTCTGCCTCGTACGAATCACATATCGGATCTCTGGTAACTAGTCTCTATAATCGGATAAACATGACCTAGTCATAATATCTCGATAGCTGCAGCATATAAGAGAATGAGTTCCGTATCCTACGTGATCATCATCTCCACTATGACTGGAGTGATACTTCCATCTCGACATCACACCCAATACACTACGATTCTCAATATACCCAGAAGAGGCGTACACAGAACCTGTTAAAGCCCTGGACGACCAAAACCAAAGTATATTGATTGTCGCAAGTATTAGCGGTGCAAGTCTCAGGTTAAGACCAAATACACCTACCCTGATTCAGACTTCCATAGACACATAGTCATACTACCAATGGAATTCCGAGGGGTCTATCCAGAGCGAAGCTGTTTTCCGTACCATCGGTACAAACCTCCTACTACACTTGCATGAGTATCATATACCCAAATATATGAGAACTATACGGTTATGCCCTCATACCGTGCACAAGTGTAATACTAGTCTTTTACGCATTATCGATGTCCTATCTCAATAATACTCTGACTAGGGATATTTAATGATTAAACCTTCGTGGATTGATATTGTCTCATATCTTATCAATCCGGAACTAATCATATGGACCTTCTATCATTTATACATATTTGGTAATCTAATTACAAATGAGAGAAGAGCAATTTCCTTTGTCACATAGTTAATTTGTACAATCACCATGATCTGTACAAATAGTGACGCTATGGGTCATAACTGTCCAACAGTTATGACCAGCGCACGTATCGTTCAAGTAGTATAAAAATATCGATCCCACGAGGACTTAATTTCTATTGTTGTTATTAATTATTGATGCTAAATGTTTACAGGTATCTAATTAAAGGGAGAAGGGAATGATTGCTTCTGGTTGGTTGCATGTGGATTTGCGAAATAAATAAATAACTAAAAACACAAAAGAAAATACTAAGGAAAATAAACAGAAGACAGAAATATCTAGGGTTTTGACACCACACAATATTATTCTAATGATTAATTGATTTTCTTATACATGTGTAATAAATCAGTTTACTAACCTGGAACACGAAGATATGCATTAGCCTCTATCGATGGTCAGATGCAAACACCCAAATAACCCAATTGATCATATGTCTATGTTAACCAGATTACCTGAATTCATTAAGTTCAAGTTCCAATTATGGCTACCCACGCCCGACAGGTATTTGTTTATCATGTAAGGAAATCTATTAAGGGTTATCTATCCCTAAGGGAGATCGTGAGCTATTGAATCTAAGGCTGAAACCTAAAATCCCTTTCCCAAGTTCATTTCAAGTTTACCACATCAATCTAATTGGTGATCAGGCAACAAGAAGCATTAAGCTTAAGATTCAATAAAAAAACTAAATAATTACCCACTATATAATTAAATCAATTATTAAGCTTGTAAAGATTGTGTTTCATCACTTCCCTAGAAAATAAAATAAAATGATAGGGGTTAGGGGATCCACTTTTAGAAATCTCACTTTATTATAATATGAAAATTATCAGTGTTACCCAATTAAGTTGAACCAGCCATAAATGTGGTTGTAGGCACTATATTTTTGCATAAAGCCCAATGATGAGCCTCATATAGAGGCACTATCTGATAAGTCGCGGAAGTCACGGGAAACGAATGCCGGAAGAGTAAATTTCAAAATTAATACCCGTCAGATTTAAACTCACTGGTTTATCCTCGGGTTCGCTTAGTCGATTTCTGTTTTAAATAATAGCCTCGGTCCAAAACCCCCGCAACCCATGAAAGCCCATATATTCAAACACACCCATCCAAAGCCCATGCAACCCCTTAGGCCCACACGCCCAAGCCCAATCCAAAATAATAAAACCACATGCAAAACATGTGCCAAATCTATCGTAATCACCTTCCAAATTAGCAATGATTGAATCCCTCAAATTTGGAAGGAAAATCAAGGCATATTAAGGTGAGGGTGGCAGCGCACACACACAAATAAGATGAAAACCCTAGCTAAGAACAAACAAGAAAACCCTAGCATGGAGCTATAAAAAGAGACCTAACAAAACCCTAAAGCTCTCTGACTCTTTTTCCACCTCTCGCCTCTTTCTCCTCTCCCTACAAAAAACCTAAAACAAACCTAGCTCTCCTATGCTTTTCCTTAGACACTCACGGCAATTCAAAAAAATAAAACAAAAAAAAAACCTAATCGCCACTCGCTCTCATCCTCTCTTCTTTCTTCTTTTATCGCACACTCAATCTCCAAGTGAAATACAAAATAGAAAACCTTACCTCTCTTTCAACCTAACTCATGGCAACAACCCATAAAAGAGACCACTAAACCGACCAAAACCTTACCTTCAACACACAGCAAAAACAGATCCATGTAAAACAACAAATACATTAAAAGGCCCAAGCCAGAAACGAACAGCACAACAACCCAATAACCAACAAACACAAATAACCCTCTCCACCGAATACCCCACCAGCAAACAAACAAGCTCCACCGACCAGCTAATAAAATAAACCTAGCCATAAATAAAACAAACTCCGCCGAATACAATATAGACAACCAAAGCAGCCCTTGCCGAACAAAGTAACAATAGAAATCAACGCACAAATAACCCTCAAAACCATAAGAGACTCACGGTAAACCCATGCACATGTGAATCACAAGCAAACAACAACAAAGTCTATCTCTCTCACTCTTTCTTAACAAACACACAGAGGCCACACACCCACGCCATCAACAAAGCTGAGCGACTGACCGACACAAAAGCATCTACAAACTGCCCACAAACTGACACAAATCACCAACCAAAAGTCAACCCACAAACCCTGCAAAACTGTGAACCAAACAATCCATAAATAGTCCATAAACCAACATAAAAACACCCCTAAATCGAGACAAAACCAGTCCAAAAGCAAGCCCGGAAACAGCAGCAAAAACAGAGAAAATGGCAGCCCAAAACAGTGAAATAGTGAGCAGAAATGGTGAATCAGCGAACCAGAAAAACAGTGAAGCTCTAATCCTTCCGGCGACGTCTTAACGCATTTCCAAGAGGTGACTTAAAAGGTAAGACCTGAGGGCCCTCTCTTTAATATTCATTTTACTAGCCCAGACACGGCATGCTTGGTTGGACGTGAAATACGTCCAACCGGGCATACAAGATCCCACACTAAAATCGGCCAAGTCCCTTGGTCACATTTGATTTCTCTACTATTTTGTTATTTATCTTTTTTATGTTTATTTACTGTCATTATTTATCTTTACTTTTTATTCCGCATTTACTTTGTTATTCATTGTTGCTATTTATCTTTTCTATTTATTTATTTGCATTTATGATTATTATTCGTCTCGCTTTTACTTTTGTTCATGTTCGGTTATATTATTTCGCATCCACATTCATGACTACTTAAATGGATTAAAGGTCACCCCCTTTGTGGGAAATGCCTGAAGGCACCCTTTACCATATTATTTTGTAGTCCTGAACGTTGCATGCTTGGTTAGACGCGAAATATGTCCAACCGGGCATGCGAGATCCCACACTAAAATCGGCCAAGTCTCTTGGTCGTATCTCCTTTCTTTTATTTCGTCATTTATTTTTCTTTTGATGTTCCGTTATTTATTTCCGCTCGTTATTTATTTATCTATCATTATTTGTCATTGCGTATGACTCCTTACATTGGATTAAAGGTCACCCCTTTTGTGGGAAATGCTTGAATGCACCCTTTACTATATTATTTTGTAGTCCTGGACGCTGCATGTTTGGTTAGACATGAAATATATCCAACCGGGCATGCGAGATCCCACACTAAGATTGGCCAAGTCTCTTGGTCGTATCTCATTTCCTTTATTTCGTCATTTATTTTCCTTTTGATGTTCCATTATTTATTTCCACCCCTTTGTCTTTTTTATGTATTCATCTCGCTTTATTATTCCGCTCTTATTCATGCTCATGTCTTGCCACATCACTTCACGTTTACTTTCATGTTTGCATTGCGTCAATGATTGAGTGTTTCCTCTTGTGGTATATCGGATGGAAACCCAGACATAAATTTCATAGTCGAATCCGAATGGACAGTAGTGCGGTCTGTACTTGGGATACAACTCCACGTACCGCTCGGTAAATATTCGCGCATGTGTTTATGTTATCATAGATGCCATTTCTGCCTTATCTCGTTCGAACGCGTTCCCGGACGCTACTCGAACGCATGCTTTCTGTCTCATTATGCATTCTCCCTCATTTCGTTCGAACGCGTTTACAAACGCTACACGAACGCACACACTGGACAGACTCTTTCTTAACAATTTATGCACTTTTGTATCTTAAGTTATTTACTTTACATTATGCACTTAATTATTTTCACTTTTTATTGTTTTTATAATTTACATTATCGTACTTCCTCATTTAATGTGTTTGTGAAATTATGTATTTGCTTTCATTTACATTTATGTTTCTGGGTGTGCAAACTTGTATGTTATTTGAATTATCTTGCATGTGCTACATAAGACTTGGTTATATCATTGTGTAAACCCGTTCATAAAAACTGGCAAAAGTAAGGGACCATTCTGAACCCAACGGTTTGAGGTCTTCCCTTGCGAGGGGTGAGTGCGGTCTTAAATCATTTCCCAGTTCACACTGGGTGGTGACTCATTTATTCTCCGGTTTAGTCCCCCGTGGGCTACTCCGTACTCCCATCGGGCCGCGAGCCCAGACAGCGTCGCCCATCTCTGTGCCTACAGTGGTGTTATTATTTATCCATAAACCAGCCATATAGGCGGTAATCATCTGTCACCTAAAGACCGACCTATAAGCGGTGTCACATTATGTTACATAATTAAAACCAACCATTAAGGCGGTATCAACTTTTAATCCATATTATAAAATTATAATTTCCATATTATAAATTATGTGAGATTAATCTACCTTCAATATTTATAATTTAGAAATCTCAATTATTATAATATATAAATTTACGTGATAATTACCAACCGACCATATAGGCGGTATCCTGATTAAATCAGATTTAATTAATTACAACTGACCATATAGGCGGTATCCCATTAAGTCAGGTTAAAATCAATTTAATTAAGACCAACCTATCATATAGGCGGTATCCAATTAAGTCAGGTTTTAAGATAATCTATATATTGTAATTGAGAGAGATTAATCTAAATTATAAAAGTAAAAAGCTTCACTATACCCTAGTAGTAAATTAACTACTGAACATAAAAGAAATAAAAAGTAAATAAAAAATAAATTACTAAAGTAAAAGTGCATAATTAAAAGTGCAAAAAGTAAAAGTGCATATTACAAAAACTTAAACAAACAAGATATAATCCTTAGTCCCTTTTTAGGAACTCTAGGAAGGTATGAAATTTTGAAATGAAATCGGGAAAAATTTATATGCACCAATGGGTCTAGCGCATCGCGACGCGCAAGATTGTGCGTCGCGATGCGCCGTTGATTTGCACCACGTGGCACGCGGCTTCTGGAGATGATGACACGTGTACGCAGTTTTGTCGGTAGCAGAATTATTAGTGTCGACAGCATGGGATAACGACATGTGTTCGACGCACGTTGACATGTGGCATGCACATTTTAGCAAATGATGTGTGTCGATGATGATTGTCGGCAGCATGTGATGGTGACACGTGTCCGGTGCATTTTAGCAGATTTGATATAATATTGAGACGTGGCAAGCGCATTTTAGCAAAAGCACATGATAGCATGTTTATTTAATTTTGACACATGTCTGGCGCATGTTAGCGGTCGCGACGTATAAGTGCTGCATGTCGCGACGCCCAAAGGATGATTTTGCCATTTTTGTCATTTTTTCGCTATTTTGGCCCTGATTTGATTCCAATGATTTCCAAACCTTTATTTATCTGCAAAATAACACAAAACACATAAAAATATTCATAAAATCCAAGAAACTATACAAAATATTAAGTTAAAGGAGTGGGAAATAGTGATCTATTTACCACACATCACACCCCCAAACATAACATTTTGCTAGTTCTCGAGCAAAATAATAAAATACAATAACATAAACATTTTTAAATTAAAATTAAACTAAGCCACTTTCGTAGGGATCACGGTTGCATTTAGCGTATGCAACAAGGCTTTAAACCCCGAGGTGTCCCTAGTGGATGAGTTGTAATCTTGTGAGGGCTTACAGCAACTATACCCACAAACGTCAAACTAATGCACCCAAAATCAAAAAGACAAGAGAAAAGAAAATAAAATAAACAAAATAATAATAGCTATATAAACAACGTCCTCAGAGAATATCTAGCATCAAAGTTAGAGGAACCTTCAAAATGCATACTTCAACTAAAATCCTTTCTTTTGAACAAAATATCTAAATCAGACTCTAAGTGTGTGTGTGAATAATTCTGCATACAGCTTCGACTCTAAGTTATCAACTAGGTGATTTCATCTCAATTCTCAGTAGCTAATGGCTCAAACCAACCTGAGTATCTTAAATTGTTCTGTCTACTACAATCTGCGCAAGTGAGGTATGTGATTTTTTTTTCTTTTTGTATTTTATATACAACATCTTAAATCCATGTAGCGAGCTTTGGGTCAGTGACTCCCAAACCAGTTGGCTTTCGGGCACTAGGTGTTAAGACACCCCTACAGACTTAATTACTTGGATCTCAGATGTTTTATTAAACAAACTCAATGAGGCAAGACGCGAACAATTACTGCTTAATGAGGCAAGACGCCCGGTTATTAAGTATTAGCTTGGTTAGTTTAATTTTTTAATTTTTAATTTTTTTATTTTTTTTACATACCTCATATTATAAATAATTGTAGACAGAAACAGATATTCAAGCAAATGGTCATTCATCAGCCACCGATTATTTCAACCTGTCACTTTGTCAATTTCTCATT
This sequence comes from Zanthoxylum bungeanum, assembly GCA_019454045.1. Lineage (NCBI taxonomy): Eukaryota > Viridiplantae > Streptophyta > Magnoliopsida > Sapindales > Rutaceae > Zanthoxylum > Zanthoxylum bungeanum. The sequence continues at coordinate 78,551 of SKCR01038145.1, forward strand.
ATCTAACTGCTTCAGAACTATTTTATAGTGCATACGAGTCTGATCTAGATATGAGGCTCATAATTAGGATAAAAGTGAAATTAACATTGATCTTTTCCTAAAACATTTTAACTAAGACAAACAATCAAATCATTGGACTTTTTTTTTAAAAATAAAACATGCAATAATTAAAAACACGCACACATGCAAAACGAACACAAAACATGCAGAGAATAAAAAAATTACATGAAAGAAAAAAATATGACGGAAAAAACATTAAACACAAACAACCCACACCCTCAAACCTAAACCTAGCATTGTCCCCAATGCGTAAAAAAATAAAATAAAGATAAAGGAACAATGTTACCATGAGTTTTCAGTCCCCAGCTTCCTCGTCCTCCTCACTGATGTCGCCTGGATATGGTGGAATTTGGTCATCACACAATCCCTGATGACGTGCCATTTGTTGAAGTAGTTGAGCTATGTAATCGACCCAAGATTCCAACCGCTCTACTCATTTTCTTATGGAACATGATCGTTATGGTCTTTGCACTGGTCGAGGTTACTGTGATTGTACAGGTGCTGATGAGGATGATCTGGCAGGAGCATGTCTCTCTGCACATAGTTGTTAGATAATACATGCAATTAATGCAGTGGTGGGCTGCATCATCTCTTCTCTTGGGTCCATAGGTACCCTGGCCCTCATGTATAAGGATGCAATTAAACTGTAGTATAGTAGGCCAGTTTGTGTTGAACGTGCAGCCAAAACTATGTTGGCTGATATCAGCCCACCAATATCTATGGTATAACCCTCCAACAGATAATATAACATGATCATTCGTTCTTTAGTGACATTTGTAATATGGGTCCCTGGCAGCAGTGTTCTGGTTAGGAAATGAAATCAAACCCTAGCATCAGGCTTAAGATACCTAGAACTTATCTTTATATATTCCCAGCTGCTACTCATCTCCCATGCAGCATTGGGGATGCAAAGTGTCTCAGTGAGATGAGTCATGTCTATATTATCCTTAGCTGTCAAATATTCATCAGCCTCTACATCGGGCAACCCATAAAACCTATTGATAGTAGTACTATCGAACGTCACTTATTGACCTCGTACTATCACCTGATATGTCTGATGCTCGTAAGTATTGGCGTAAAACTCACGCACTACTGGTACACAGGCAGAGTGAGGCTGCTGGGAAAGCTTATGCCAGTGTCTGGTGGCGATAACTCTTTCTATATCCGGGAATTATCCGGGGTTAATATCAAAACCCCTCTCGATTATCGGAACTTTTTGTCTCATTCCCTTCTCATATCGCCGCTCAGCGGCTGCCGATATAAACTTTATTGCTTCGAAACTCGTTCCGGCTGCCGCTGAGGTTCTTAATATTTTTAGGGCCCATTTTCAATTTTGAGTTTTACAAACAATTTTGAGAGCACCTTCCCTAAAATATCGAGATTAACCAAATTTCAACCTTATCTAACACTTCAAAAATTCACCGCCTTCACACTTCGCCCCCAATTCTACATAATTCACCAAAGTCCAGAAGCCACAACACACACAAACTCACTGTCTTTCACGCACTTTTTTTTAAATAAAATTCAAAAATAACAAAAATAAGTTAAGAAAATGAAGATCAATGAAGAAATTACCCAAACCGTGATGATGAGTCCCAAATCCAAGTGATTCACGAACTTATGGTGCGTGATTTGGTGAGTTTTTGGGTGTTTAGTTGAGAGGGAAAATGAAAAATAAAGTGAGGGAAACCGAGGGAAAATGAGGGAAATGGAGGATTTGGAGGATTTAATGTATTTGATAGAGTAATTTGGTGAAGAAATTAGGTTTTGAGTGAAGAAAAGTGAAGAAAAATGAGAGAAAGCCGAAGAAGATGAAGGTTGCAAATGAAGAGCAGAAGCGGCGGCCACTGTTTTATGGCATGATACCGTGTTCGCATCGCGATGTGAAATTTATTCTTGCGTCGCGACGCGGTGCCCTAAAATGAGGGTTCCGTGTTTTAGGTTATCTTGTCACGACACGCAGGGTTTTTCGTGTCGCGAAGTGGAATTTATTTTTTTAACAAAATCAAGTCTTTCGACGAATAAATCCACTAAGGAGCGTATTAAGAGTTGACTCATTGCTATGCCGTATTTACTGGATTGAATTTTTATCCTCGCGATTTTGTCAAATTTTATTCCGTGAAAATCCTGCTTTCACTGGTTTGCTTTGCCTAAAATACTCCGTCTATATTTTTCCCTACAAAAATAACACATAAAATTAAAAACTCTACAACATGTATACATAAAATATGAAAATATAAATTACAATAAATTGCATGGGTTGCCTCCCTGCTAGCACTAAATTTTTCATCTTTAGCCAGACGTGACTGAATTCCATCTGTCAAAGAGGTTTCAATGTGGTTTTGGTCGTCCAATTAAAGACAATCCCATATGCATTGCTTTTGAAGGGTCTCTTCCAACGGTAAAGTGGCAAAAATAATTTTGTCGCATTCAGTGCTTGTGCCACCTTTTTAATCTTTGTCGCTCTAGTGGTTCCTGAAAGAAAATCAGGAGGTCTGCTTGACTTTGAATGGAAGTTCTATTTTGTCAAGCCTCTAGGTGATGTCTTTGATTTTTACTCCCCAAAACAGTGATGTTTCTCTAGAATGCATGAGATCTTCAATATGGTCAGACATTTGCTCTTTCATTTGCTTTGCATCTTGCTCCACATTTTCTTCACATATGTATTTTAAAATTTCCGTATTTAGCTCTTCATCTGTCATCTGTGAAATGCATGATCCATAAGTGTCAACGTGAGGATAGAAAAATGTGTCTGTTTGTAAGCTTTCATCTTCTGTGGTTGGTACGAATGTCTCAGGAAGCTCTTCTTCAAACATTTGTGCAATGCAAGCTCCAAGATCTTCATTTTGAGGATGAAAAGTTTCATCCTCAATTTTTGTTGGTACAAACAGCTCTGCTTCTTTATCCTTATCAGAGTCCGAATAATAAAAATCAATTTGAGACTTGGATGGTTTAGGATCCTGAACTGATACCTCAGATTCCTGATACTGTTTAGCCTCCTCCTCTGTTAAGGTGTCATCATGAAATGCTTGGTATTCAAGGGCTTTTTCAGTTTCATCTGAAAATATTTTGTGAGGTATATAGCTCTGGTTTTCTGTTAATTGTCTAATTTGATCTGTCATCCTCTATATGGATCCTGCTTTACTCTGAAATTATGCATCAAATTGAGCTTCCCATTTCTTGAGCCAATCTTTGAACATGTCAATCAACTGATCTTCCTCTAATGGTTCTGGTTCTTGATGAAGATCGTAGATGGATGATGGATAAGATGGAAAATATGGTTCAGTGAAATATGTTGGTTCTTCATACCTTGAAGGATTATGATAATTCTACCACCCGAAATTGTAGTAATGATTAATGCTCGGGTGGTTATCATCACATATCTCACATCTCGGAAAACCGGATTGTTGCTCCCTGACTTGGGATGTATCTTCACCTCATAAAACTCGTAATTCTTTAATCACCCAACTAAGATCCATTTTCAACCACCTGAAAAATAAAAGAAGGAAATAAAAATTATAGATAAAAATAAAGAAAATTAGATACAAGTAAATTAGATAGCTTCAAAATTAATAACTCAAGAAAAATAAGTCCCTGACAACGGCGCCAAAAACTTGACCGACGTAATCACACACGTATAATGCAAGGGCACGTATCGTTCAAGTAGTATAAAAATATCGATCCCACGAGAACATAATTTCTATTGTTGTTATTAATTATTGATGCTAAATGTTTACAGGTATCTAATTAAAGGGAGAAGAGAATGATTGCTTTTGGTTGGTTGAATGTGGATTTGTGAAATAAATAAATAACTAAAAACACAAAAGAAAATACTAAGGAAAATAAACAAAAGACACAAACATCTAGGGTTATGACTCCACACAATATTATTCTAATGATGAATTGATTTTCTTATACATGTGTAATAAATCAGTTTGCTTACCTAGAACACGAAGATATGCATAAACCTCTATCGATGGTCAGATGCAAACACCCAAATAACCCAATTAATCATATGTCTATGTTAACTAGATTACCTGAATTCATTAAGATCAAGTTCCAATTATGGTTACCCAAGCCCGTCAGGTATATGTCTATCATGTAAGGAAATCTATTAAGGGTTATCTATCCTTAAGGGAGATCGTGAGCTATTGAATCTAAGCCTGAAACCTAAAATCATTTTTCCAAGTTCATTTCAAGTTTACCACATCAATCTTATTGGTGATCAGGCAACAAGAAGCATTAAGCTTAAGATTCAATAAACGAACTAAAGAATTACCCACTATATAATTAAATCAATTATTAAGCTTGTAAAGATTGTGTTTCATCACTTCCCTAGAATAAAAAGAAAATGCTTGGGTTAAGGGATCCAATTTTAGAAATCTCACTTTATTATAATATGGAAATTGGCAGTGTTACCCAATTAAGTTGAACCATCCATAAAGGTGGTGTTATTATTTATCCATAACCAGTCATATAGGCGGTAATCATCTGTCACCTAAAGACCGACCTATAAGCGGTGTCACATTATGTTACACAATTAAAACCAGCCGTTAAGCCGGTATCAACTTTTAATCCATGTTATAAATTACAATTTCCATATTATAAATTAAGTGAGGTTAATCTACCTTTACTATTTCTAATTTAGAAATCTCCCTTATTATAATATATAAATTTACGTGATAATTACTAACCGACCATATAGGCGGTATCGTGATTAAGTCAGATTTAATTAATTCCAACCGACCATATAGGCGGTATCACATTGCGTCAGGTTAAAATCAATTTAATTAAGTCCAACCGACCATCTAGATGGTATCCAATTAAGTCAGATTTTAAGATAATTTATATATTATAATTGAGGGAGATTAATCTAAATTATAAAAGTAAAAGCTTTCTCCCTACCCAGCAGTAAATTAACTACTGAACATAAAAGAAATAAAAAGTAAATAAATAAAATAAATTACTGAAAGTAAAAGTGCATAATTAAAAGTGCTAAAAGTAAATAAATAAATAAAAATGCTTAATTTAAATTACAAAAACATAAACAAACAAGATACAATCCTTAGTCCCTTATTAGGAACTCTAGGAAGGTATGAAATTTTGAAATGAAATCGGGCAGAATTTATAGGCACCAATGGGTCTCGCGCGTCGCGATGCGTACAACCTTGTGCGTCGCGATGCGCAATTGATTTGCGCCATGTGGCACGCGGCATCCAGAGATGATGACAGGTTTACGCGGTTTCATCGGCAGCTGAATTATTAGTGTCGGCAGTATGGGATGACGACACGTGTCCAGCACACGTTAGCATGATTCGCTGTGATGTTGACACGTGGAAGGCGCATTTTAGCAAATGACGTGTGTCGATGAGGATTGTCGGCAGCATGTGATGGTGACACGTGTCCGACGTATTTTAGCAGATTTGATATGATGTTGACATGTGGCAAGCACATTTTAGCAAAAGTGCATGATAGCAGGTTTCTATGATTTTGACACATGTTCGATGCACGTCGCGACTTCCAAATGATGATTTTACCCTTTTGTCTGTTTTTCGCTGTTTTGGCCCTTATTTGATTCCAATGATTTCCAAACCTTTATTTATCTGCAAAATAACACAAAACACATTAAAATATTCATAAAACCCAAGAAACTATACAACATATTAAGTTAAAGGAGTGGGAAATAGTGATCTATTTACCATTCATCATGTTAGTATTAATATGATTAATGTTGAGAAATTTGGATTTAAAGCATAAAAATTGATATTTTTGGTTACCATGTGTGTTGGTTGCTCGGTTCGGACAAAAAAGCGTTTTATACTATTTTATGGAAGAACATTTTCGTAAAGGTTTTGTAGTGTTTCTAACTTATTTATGTCATTATTTGATATCGAATAAATATGTTTAGGTGAAATATGAATGAATTATTCATATTGAATATTGAATAATTTTTTTGGTAACTTTAAAAGTTTTTAAAGTTACCATTTCACCCAAACCGCGTGCTTCAGCTGCGCCCGTGCTAAAACCCCAACAAAAATTGATATCAGAGCAGGTCTGATCCTTCATCCATTACATTTATCATACTTGATATATGATATATAATCCAATTTTGATATTTACACATGCATGTAATTTAGATGTTTTTTAATTTTTTCGGTTCTACGCTAACGAAAAACATAACGGAAATTTAATGGTTAAGTTAAGTTATGTTTCCCCAAGGTAGAATTAAACTGTTGAGAAATTGATCTAGATTAGAATCTGCATTTGATGTAGAGTAAAGAACTTCTTTAGGAATATCCCCGCTTAAATAAGGCGTTAAAGTAACTAGTATTAGGAATGTTTGTTCCTTGGTCTGCCTTGTCAGTACGGATGCAAATGATTCCCTGATGTTGTAGCTATATCGTGCCAAAGCTATGCAATTATGGCTGATGGTAGTTCATTTGCGCTGGTAGAACTTATATGATAATAGACAAATTCAAGTGAAAGTGGAAATCATGAACGTGCCAAAGCTGTCAGGACTACATCGGTAGCTTGAGTTTGTCACTGACAAATGAAGCCTTGATACACCTCCTTATGAACGTGCCAAAGCTGTCCTAATGAGAAACGATCAGGACCAAAATCAGGATTCACAGTGAGTGGGATTGAAAATGAGTTGTCTACCTGTGAATATACGTAAGCGACAACGTGCCAAAGCTGTGAGTCGAAATATATTCATGGGGTCCACTTCTCACTATGGATTTCAATTTAATTATTGGATTTCCATTTTCCATTGGGGATTACGATATTATGTAAAGTAGTGGGAGGCACTGCTGGGTTAAAAATCCATAACTAAGGCAGTGTGTCATATTATGAAAATTGCCACTAATGTTTTCCTTATTCTATATTTTGATATAATTGAACTTCTAATCCACTGTATGCATATTATCTATATTTTTTCTGACATCACTTATGGTTGCAGATTTCTAGAATAGGTTCTAGATTATAAGTAGGCTTGGATATTGTTAGATTAGTCAAAACCATTGCGAACTATTTTTCCGATTTTCTTGAAAATCAATATGGTTAATGACTTAGTTACTAAGTGACGATAGGTAATCTAAATAGATATCCATTTTAGGATATAATTGTTGGACAATTATGACCCATAGCGTCACTATTTGTACAGATCATGGTGTTGTTGTACAAATTAACTATGTGACAAAGGAGATTGCACTCTTATCATTTGTGATTAGATCACCTAGATGTATAAGTGATGAGAGGTCCCTATGATTTGTTCCTGGAAAGAGAATGATATGAGACAGTATCAGTCCACGAAGGATAAATCATTAAATATCCCTAGTCAGAGTATTATCGATATTAGACATCGATAAATACGTAGAAGACTAGTATTACACTTGTGCGCGTTTGTGAGGGCACAACAACATAGTTCTCATATATTTGGGTATAGGATACTCATGCAAGTGTAATAGGAGGTTGTGTTTTACCGATGGTATGGGAAACAGCTTCGCTCTGGATAGACCCCCGCGGAATCCCATTGGTAGTATGACTATGTGTCTATGGGAGTCTACAATCAGGGTAGGTGTATTTGGTCTTAACCTGAGACTTGCACCGCTAATACATACGACAATCAATATACTTTAGTTGAGGTCGTCCAGGGCTTTAACCGGTTTTGTGTACGCCAATGCTGGGTATATTGAGAGTCGTAGTGTGTTGGGTGTGATGTTAAGACGGAAGTATAACTCCAGTCATATGGAGATGATGGTCACATAGGATACGGAACTCGTTCTCTTAAATGCTCGAGCTATCGGGATATTATGACTAGGTCATGTATATCCGATTATAGAGACTAGTTGCCAGACATTCGATATGTGATTCGTACGGGGCAGACACATTTCCAGCCCCAAGCCTAGCACGTGAACATCCGATACTGGATCGACATACACAATACTTCGGTATACTACCCTTGATATAGATCACATATTCCTGTAAGGATATTTCTGGAGAATTGGGTAGGCATGGCTCTTTGCTAGAAGCCAACCTTGTCTTGTAAATCGGTACAAACATAGTACGAGGTACTTACGTGTTCGGATAAACCGACGACCGTATTTACTGCCAACATATCCGGGATCTCATGGGTCACTTCCCAAGATTCACTGATGATGTATGACTCGCACTTAATTAATCTGAGATTAATTAGAAGAGAGAGAAAATTAATCTGGGATTAATTACGGAGATATTTTATCTCGGATAAAATATTAATTAAAAAAGAGAGAACGATTAATTTGGAATTAATCGATAAAATAATATATTTGATATATTATTCGAAATTGGATTTCGACGCGGAATTAAAATTAGATTTTAATTAAGGCGAACGAATTAATTCGTTAGCGACGTGAATAGAGAATTCACAAGGCGTAATCGTTTAATTACGTTGGGACAAAAAATTCGTTAATTGGGAATTAGCGAACCCGATCCCGGGATTATTTGTGAGCGCATTCGCATTTCGAATGCGAGTGCGGCACGCAAGTCAAATCGAGCGTCAAATCACTAGTCACATCAAGCGTCAAATCATTAGTCACTTTGAGTGATGTGACAAGTTGTCACTTGATTTGATTGATTGATGTAGTAGTTGAAAAAGCACTTTTTGCTTTTTGACTTTTGCTTTTTGAAATTTAAAAATGGTAAATGCTTTATTAATTTGGAAATTATATAAGCATTTCACTTTTTTTTTAACTCTTTCTCTCTCTCCTTATACGGTTTCTAAAAGAAACCATTTTCCCTCCTCTCTTTCTCTTCTCCCTCTTACGGCTTAGAGCCGATTTCTTCTCCATTTTTCTGGTATGACCCAATTAAAAAGAGAAGCAAGGAAGAAGACTTAGTGCTAGCACACCTTGGGTCAATACAAAGGTGATAGGGCAGTGTTCTTGTGAGCTTGGAATCCATTTTTGAGATTAAAGCTTGGAGCTTCCATGGAGTCATCAATGGCCGATTCTTGGAGGAGCCAAACCAGCCCATGCCGTGCAGTCCACGACCAAGAGCAGCCACTGCCGAGCTTGACAGAGGAGGCAATTCATTTTTTCATCTTCGTCGCATCTCAACCGATCATTGTGTGTTTTTCCGCACCTCCTATGATTGTATTCATGCATTTTTCTTGCTTGATTTCATGATCTTGGGACCTAATCTAGAAACCAACAATTGTATCTATGAGCTTTGATCAAGCATGAAAAAGTTAGGGTTTGAATTGGGTAAAATCAATTGAAGCATGATTTGGTTGAATTGATTGATTAAGTATGCTTGTATGTTGATTAATTGAAGTAGTGTATGTTTAATTACATGAAATTGGATTGGATCCATTTTTCCCCAAATTTTTGGGCATGGCAGAAAATTGTAAACCCTTATGTCTTGGTAATTTTTTGTTTGTTTGATCATTGGATGACTAAAAACAAGTGGGTAATGTTGTTTTGAAGTTCAATTGGATTGAATTTTGATTTGGAACAATTTTCCCCAAATTAAAGGGCTTGGCCGAAAACTATATATATTTGAAATTCATTGTGTTTTTTTATTTTGATTTTGATTCATTGAATGAGTTGAATTGATTTGGGAAATAATGATTGTGGATTCAATTGGATTGAAATCGAATCGGATTGGAAAAACCCCTAATTGCCGAGAACATACGCATGTAAAATGGGTTTGATTTTGATCAAATTGTGTTGGACACTATTTGATATTAAAGTGCATGATTAATTAGGCTAATTGATGTTTTAGGAATGTTAATTGGGTGATTAATTGTGTATTACACTTAGGTTAATTAATTATGGAATTTGGAATTTTATAAGTTAATTAATTTGGGCTTTTTTTGGAAATTGGGCCTTAATAGGTTGTAATTGGGCTTTTGGGCTTGGTTGTACCAAGTTAGGTTTAGGCCAATTTGGTTGGATCCAATTGGGCCCAAAACCGCATCCAAAAAGTCCAATTATGACTTAATGGACCTTAATTATTTAATTGGGCCTAATGGGCCAAAATTAATTTAAAGGCTTATGGGTAACTCCCGGATTGGACCTTGGTTATCGGTTTGACCCGAGTTGACCAAAAGTCCACGCCTTAAAGAAATTAATTAAAAGCCCATTGGACTTTAATTAAATAAACATTAGATGTTAATCGGGCTTAGAGACTCGTTGTGATTAAATTTGGAATTTAAGTCATAAAGGTTCGTTAATAAAAGTGTAATATTTAATTTGGAATTAAATAGTGAATTAGAATTAAATGCATATTAAATTGGATTTAATGTTGTAGTTTAATTTAATTCAAGTATTCGTACTTTGAGTACTTATTCGCAAAACGAGTTTGACTCGCACAAAATCAAATCGTTGTTTGAACATTGGATGATCACTAATTATCATATTAATTAATTGGATTAGAATGATTGATAACATGCTTGTATGAATACATGGTTGTGATGCATGAATAATGTATATCGGATGGATATTAGATGGGTGGGGCAATTTTAGAAATTGTAATAAATTTGTTTTATTAATTGGACCTGCGTGTCCAGCCTTATCACCTCCATACTCTTTGTATTCTCTTCTCACCTATTCCCCTCAATGTAAATGAGGTTTCTTTAGAAGTGTAGTGTAACGGGTAGAAGAAATAATTGTGCTAGCTGGAGAGAGAAAGAGAGATTTGATCTAGGATCAATGTAAAGTATCCATCCGCATATCATTATTATTTTATTTCATATGCGCTTTATTATGTGTTTAGAATGCATGTTTAAGGGTGTATGATGATGAGACCTTAACAAATATAATAAATTGGTTGTCAATTTGCACGCGAAAAACCCTCAAATAATATTAAGCGTCTTTCCTTCCATTGAGTGATTCTCACTCAAGATCCGAGACGACATTGGTTTGTTGGCCAAAGTCAAGGCCTTTGTCTGTCGAAGATGTGTTTGAATCATGAAGGCTTTGTTCCATATCAGTGTCTTTTCCAAGTTGTGGTTTGTTGGCCAAAGTCAAGACCACTTCTTGTCCATCGATATTGATTACGAAGCTTTCCATGGTCAATGGGTCGCGCTTGACTGGGATCACTAAGTTTGTTGTGCCAAAGCGAAGGCTTAGTTGATTAAGAGGAAAAAGGTTAGGTAATACATTGGATGTATTGGCATATATAAGATATATGTTTCGGACTTGGACGTCCCCCTACCGGATCTAGGAATTGGATTGGATCCAATTGATCTTAGAGATCTACCTAGTTAATTATCATACAATTTGTTGGCCAAAGTCAAGATTGTGTGATATTTAACGGGATCCTAGCCCACTAGGAAACACGGTTTCCCGAGTACTCGACAGAGGGTTAGAGGCTCGCCGAAAAATAGTAGGAGGCAAGAAATGAATTTGCAATATTCGTTTAATTACTTGACATACGCGCTCAATCACAAATTATTTCGTCGTTAAATTAAATGTTAGTTGGACTAATATTTAAATTGTTGTTTTAATAAACAGTTGGACTGTATTATAGTTGATTATATAATTTGATTATAGTAATCAATATATTTGAATTAATTAATTTCAATTTACAGTTGATTTTATAATTGGATTATAGCAATCAATGTAATTGAGGTTAATTGATTTAAATTATATTTGATTGTATAGTTGGACTATAATAATCAATATAATACAAAGTACCAAAAATCGTTGATTAAATAGTTGGACTATTAGAATCAAGATAATATTGAAAGATTGGCATTTAAAACATAATCCTAGGGAAAATGTGTTTAAATGGTTTAATTTTCAAATTGGGAATAATTTCAGGATGGTCCTGGAAAAATAATAAGTTAGTTTATTTGATAAAATAACGTATTAAGCCTAAGTCCGGAGTTAAGCAAATAAGTGGAACATGATATTTGGAATATTCATGTAATGATAACTTTAGTGCTTAATCCATAACACTTGTCATATAGACTCCTTAATTTCTTTATCAGAACTAAAGATTAGATTCTTAAAGTATGATACTGAAATTGAAGGATCTTTATAAATCTAAAATTAGATTTTAGAAGTAAAAATTGCAATAAATAATTCTTGGAGAATTAATGACTAATCTCAAGGAGATAAAGTCAAAGTTTGCAATAAGGCAAGTAGCGCAAGGCGCACCTTACTTCGATATTCTAGAAACCCGAGGCTTGGCCAAAGGCGACCGGAATATGGAAAAGGCAAAATCATTATAATCTTCTAGGAAGATAAAAGGACATATCCCAAGAAGGAATTGTTGAGTTTCAATCAAGTCCCAAGGATCATTTATAATGCATAAAAACGAGTGAATACATATCAAAGGAGGTGCGGAAAAGACTCACATTGATCGGTAGAGATGCAACAAAGTTGAACCAAAAACGCACTGCAACTTTCTGCCTCCCTCCAAGCTCGGCAATGGCAGTGAACAGCAGCTCCATTTTCGGCTTTGGGTGGTCCTCCATTGATGCTCCAAGCTCCAAGCTTATCAAGGTGATTCCAAGCTCATGAAGACACTTCCCTATCACCTTAGGATGGCTCCTATGTGTGCTAGCACCCAAGAAATTTGCCACAAATTTCTCTATCTTCTCCTTGAACTCACGGTTTTGAGGCAGGGAGCAGAGGAAAAATCGTGAGAGAGAGAAAGGGTTTTGGGCTCCAAAACGTGAAGGTTGCAAGAGAGAGAGGAGGGAAAAATAAAATGCGTAAATTTGTTTGTTAATTTCCAAAATTAATAAACATATACCATTTTTAATTTTGTAAAAGGTACAAGCCTTTTTCACTTTTCACCCAACTCCATCAAGTCACATCACTCAATCAAGTGACAACTTGTCACATCACTCAAAGTGATAATTGATTTGACGCTTGATGTGACTAATGATTTGACGCTTGATTTGACTTACGTGCCGCACTCGAATACGAAATGCGAATGCGCTCGCAAACAATCTCGGGCTCGGGTTCACTAATTCCACATTAACGAATTTTCCATTGCATCGTAATTAAATGATTACGCCTAGCGAAATCACTATTCACGTCGCTAACGAATTAATTCTAAATTGATTCGTTCGCCCGAATTAAAATCTAATTTCAATTCCTCGTCGAAATCTAATTTCGTTATAATATATCGAATATATTAATTTATCGATTAATTCCAAATTAATCGTTCTCTCTCTTTAACGATATTTTATCCGAGATAAAATATCTCCGTAATTAATCCCAGATTAATTTTCTCTCTCATCGAATTAATCCCAGATTAATTTTATCTCTCATCGAATTAATCCCAGATTAATTAAAGTGCGAGTCATACGTCATCGGTGAATCTTCAAGAACCGACCTATGAGATCTCCGGATATGTTGGCAGTAAATACGGTCGTCGGACTATCCGAACACGTAAGTACCTCGTACTACGTTTATACCGATTTACAAAACAAGGTTGGCTTCTAGCAAAGCGCCATGCCTACCCAATTCTCCAGAAATATTCTTACAGGAATATATAGATCTGTATCAGGCGTAGTATACAAATTGTATTGTGCATATCGGCCCAGTATCGGATAGTCACGTGCTAGGGCTGGGGCTGGATAAGTGTCTGCCCCGTCCGAAGCACATGTCGGATGTCTGGTAACATAGTCTCTATAATCAGATATTCATGACTTGGTCACAATATCCCGATTGGTTGCGCAACACTCAAGAGCACTAGTACCGTATCCTACGTGACATCATCTCCACTATGACTGAAGTGATACTTCCGTCTTGACATCACACCCAATACACTACGACTCTCTGATAAACCCAGAAGTGGTGTACGCAGAACCGGTTAAAGCCCTGTACCACCAAGACCAAAGTCTATCGATTATCGTAAGTATTAGCGATGTAAGTCTCAAGTTAAGACCATACACACTTACCCTGATTTCGGCCTCCCATAGACACATAGTCATAATACTAATGGGATTCCGAGGGGTCTATCCAGAGCGAAGCTGTTTCTCGTACCATCGGTGAAACACGACCTCCTATCGCACTTGCATAAGTATCCGATACTTATATATATGAGAACTATGCCGTTGTGCCCTCACAACGCACACAAGTGCAATACAAGCCTATTCCGCATTATCGATGTCCAGTCTCGATAATACTCCGGTTAGGGATATTTAATGATTAATCCTTCGGGGATTGATAATGTCTCATATCATTCTCAATCCAGGAACTAATCATAGGGACCTCTCTTCATTTATATATCTATGGTGATCTAATCACAAATGATGAGAGTGCAATTTCCTTGTCACATAGTTAATTTGCTACAACAACACAATGATATGTGCAAATAGTGACGCTATGGGTCATTTTGTCCAACAGGAATAGATGACGAGCAAGGCTCTGACTTCAAAAATGATTGTCATAATTATGTTCACAGCTAGTATTAAAATTAAATTTTAGATACTTAGTGTGGTACATAAAATATATATATTGATGTTCAGAATCTGTTTTGAACAGTATATTGACTTCAATTGAGATAAATCTGCAAATTGGAAACGGGACAAAAGTCGATGTTTTAACCACAGATACCTAAGTTTAGGAACTACCCTCGGGTGTGTACCTAAATTAAGAAATTGTTATAATGTAACTAGTTTGACTAGATACATTATCTCTATATCAGTGTTTAACCCGCTGCGGGTGAACCTTTATATTCTAGAACACTAAAGTGTTTTATTATATAAATTTGATATTAAGATAAACACATTAGATGTGAATAACAAAATTTATATTTTGAATATAAGTAATATCTCAAATATATAACATGACAAATAAATAGCTCAAACTGATTTAATCAGTTAAGAAACTAATTGTGGCATAGTTTTCAGGGACACTATTAAACAAGAATCGTATATCCACACTTTCGAAGAGTGGGTACTAGGACTGATTTGATTCTATTCAAATAAAGTCTACGAATCTAGTTTATTGGGCAAAGTGCCTAAAACACTATTTACTTGGTAAAAGTGCTAGTGCCACCGATCTGTTAACCCTAGTTCATACTGAAGCAGTGGGCCCATGTCTAGCTAGGCTAGATGTGGATATGAATATTTCGTGACCTTTACGGATGTGACATCGCGTTATGGTTATGTGTTTCTTTTGAAACACAAATCGGAAACTTTCACAGTTTCGACACGAAATAGACAAACAGATCGGCTAAAGTATTAAACTGTCACGGTAAGATCGTAATGGAAATACTTAAGCAATAAGTTTCTTGTATACTTGAAAGAGTATAGTATTCTTTTAATGAGGACTCCTCCCGGAACACGTCATTTTGACGGTGTGTCCGAACAGGATTAACCGAATTTTGTTAGACATGATAAGGTTAATCATGAGTCGCTCTGAGCTACCATTTCCTTCAACGGATAAGCTTTAACCAGTGCAAGAACTTATTTTGAATAAGGTTCCATAATATCTATTTGACAGATCTCTTTAACCACATTTCACATTCCTGTAAATTTGGGTATGCTGGGCATATGTTTGGATGATACCAAACTAAAACCCAAATTGGATAAGTGCCAAAGTTGTTGGTTATCCTAGGGATACCATAAGTATTGTACTTATACAACTCACGAGAGAACAATTAGATTGTTGCTCACCATGCGGTTTTCCAAAGAGGAATACCGATATGCAGTGGTAAGTGGGAGGATAGTAAAACTCGATGAAAATCGGAGTAATACTATTCCTGGCACTAAGTCCTAATGGAACACAAATAGTTCATCAAGGATGAAACTATTCCAATAATCTTCGAGTACACAAGAACCACGTAGGTCGGAGAGAATCAGAAAACAACCTGGGGTATGGGTTTCTGATCTCACCTCATAAATATGTCTATCTTATTGAGGTATACCAACTGACTACGTATGTGGAAGTGATACAAGGTATCGAATCCCTATTATGGCAAAGTGTCATAAAGTCTGAAGTGGATTCTATGTATACCAACTATGTTTAGACACTAGTTGATGTACCGCAAGACATTGTGCCTATTGGTACTATATAAGTCTTCAAGGAAGACGTACATGGATGGAAACATACCAACGTACTAAGCTAGGCTTGTAGTGAAAAGGTAGAGTTATCAACATTGTGTTGATTAAGATGAAACCTTTTACCTGTTGCCATGGTAAATCCATTTCGACAATGCTTGCTGATGCTGCATGTTTCATTTATGAAATGTGGCAGCTGAATGCCAAAACCGATTTCCTTAACGGAAACCTTTCGGAGGATGTTTACAACATCCTGACGGTTTTGTCGAACCATAACAAGCAAGCTAGGTTTGCAGGTTATTCGATCCATGTTTGGATTGAAGCACGCATTAGGTTCTTGGAATTGTCGTTTTGATGTAATCATAATAATTTATGATTTAATTCAAAACGAAAATAATTCTTGTGTATATAAGGAGGTTAGTGGGAGCGCACTGACAGTGAATGTCCTGAATAATGATGATATATCATTTCTTGGAAATGATATTCCCATAATATAATCGGTGAAAGCTTGGCTTTCGTGATAACGACTATAAGTCGTAACAAAGGTACTATACAATAGTATAACGGAACAGTGAGCTGGAAATCTTCCAAGCAAGATACTGTTACCGAATAAACAAAAAATGTGGGTTATTGCTGCAGCTTAAGTAGCAATAGAAGCCATCTGGGTCAATAACAAATCTAATTAGATTAGATATGGTTCTGTTAGCAGCTGAGCTAGTCGTCAGCACATGCTAAAGAATTAATGGTCTCATCAACGATCCAGATACATACTTCGACTATTCTTCTGATCCGTTTGGATCATACATTGTGGCGATGTGATGATCGAATAAATCGCATCAGACGATAATCATGAAAATCCGCTGACGAAAGCTTTTCTCAGCAGTTTGGGCCAACCGTACATAGTTCGGGTGTCAGAGACTCGAGTGACTGGCTATAGGCTAGTGGGAGATTGTTGGACAATTATGACCCATAGCGTCACTATTTGTACAGATCATGGTGTTGTTGTACAAATTAACTATGTGACAAAGGAGATTGCACTCTTATCATTTGTGATTAGATCACCAAGATGTATAAGTGATGAGAGGTCCTTATGATTTTTTCCTGGACAGAGAATGATATGAGACAGTATCAGTCCACGAAGGATAAATCATTAAATATCCATAGTCAGAGTATTATCGAGATTGGACATCGATAAATACGTAAAAGACTAGTATTACACTTGTGCGCGTTTGTGAGGGCACAACGACATAGTTCTCATATATTTGGGTATAGGATACTCATGCAAGTGTAATAGGAGGTTGTGTATTACCGATGGTGCGGGAAACAGCTTCGCTCTGGATAGACCCCCGCGGAATCCCATTGGTAGTATGACTATGTGTCTATGGGAGTCTGCAATCAGGGTAGGTGTATTTGGTCTTAACATGAGACTTGCACCGCTAATACATACGACAATCAATATACTTTAGTTGAGGTCGTCCAGGGCTTTAACCAGTTCTGTGTATGCCAATGCTGGGTATATTGAGAATCGTAGTGCGTTGGGTGTGATGTTAAGACGGAAGTATCACTCCAGTCATATGGAGATGATGGTCACATAGGATACGGAACTCGTTCTCTTAAATACTCGAGCTATCGGGATATTATGACTAGGTCATGTATATCCGATTATAGAGACTAGTTGCCAGACATCCGATATGTGCTTCGTACGGGGCATACACAATTCCAGCCCCAGGCCTAGCACGTGAACATCCGATACTGGATCGACATACACAATACTTCGGTATACTACGCTTGATATAGATGACATATTCATGTAAGGATATTTCTGGAGAATTGGGTAGGCATGGCGCTTTGCTAGAAGCCAACCTTGTCTTGTAAATCGGTACAAACGTAGTACAAGGTACTTACGTGTTCGAATAGTTTGACGACCGTATTTACTGCCAACATATCCAGGGATCTCATGGGTCGCTTCCCGAAGATTCACTGATGATGTATGACTCGCACTTAATTAATCTGGGATTAATTAGAAGAGAGAAAATTAATCTGGG
Organism: Zanthoxylum bungeanum; assembly: GCA_019454045.1. Classification (NCBI taxonomy): domain Eukaryota; kingdom Viridiplantae; phylum Streptophyta; class Magnoliopsida; order Sapindales; family Rutaceae; genus Zanthoxylum; species Zanthoxylum bungeanum. Next base: position 96,662 of record SKCR01038145.1, read on the forward strand.
ATTAATTACGGAGATATTTTATCTGGGATAAAATAATAATTAAAAGAGAGAGAACGATTAATTTGGAATTAATCGATAAAATAATATATTTGATATATTATGCGAAATTGGATTTTGACGCGGAATTAAAATTAGATTTTAATTCGGGAGAACGAATTATTTTAGAATTAATTCGTTAGCGACGTGAATAATGATTTCGCTAGGCGTAATCATTTAATTACGTCGTGACGAAAAATTCGTTAATTGGGAATTAGCGAACCCGAGCCCGGGATTATTTGCAAGCGCATTCCCATTTCGAATGCGAGTGCGGCACGCAAGTCAAATCGAGCGTCAAATCGCTAGTCACATCAAGCGTCAAATCATTAGTCACTTTGAGTGATGTGACAAGTTGTCACTTGATTTGATTGATTGATGTAGTAGTTGAAAAAGCACTTTTTGCTTTTTGAAATTTAAAAATGGTAAATGCTTTATTAATTTGGGAAATTATAAAAGCATTTCACTTTTTTTTATTTTTAATTCTCTCTCTCTCTCCTTATACGGTTTCTAAAAGAAACCATTTCCCTCCTCTCTTTCTCTTCTCCCTCTTACGGCTTAGAGCCGATTTCTTCTTCATTTTTCTGGTATGACCGAATTAAAATGAGAAGCAAGGAAGAAGACTTAGTGCTAGCACACCTTGGGTAAATACAAAAGTGATAGGGCAGTGTTCTTGTGAGCTTGGAATCCATTTTGGAGCTTAAAGCTTGGAGCTTCCATGGAGTCATCAATGGCCGATTCTTGGAGGAGCCAAACCAGCCCATGCCGTGCAGTCCATGACCAAGAGCAGCCACTACCGAGCTTGACAGAGGAGGCAGTTCGTTTTTTTGTCTTCGTCGCATCTCAACCGATCCTTGTGAGTTTTTCCGCACCTCATATGATTGTATTCATGCGTTTTTCTTGCTTGATTTCATGATCTTGGGACCTAATCTAGAAACCAACAATAATAGTCTAGAGAGAATAGTTTCTTTTACAGTAAGAATTGACCTAAATTAGTTCATGTCTCGAGATTCTTGACTGGCATTAAGAATTCCCCATTAGGTATTTATTTATCTGATAATGACATTTCTTGGCTTTAGTGACATTTAGAGGTAATGTATCTGACACAGTTTGCTAATCAATTATCTGCAATCGTTGTGAATAGTTGAAGGCAAATAATAAAGCTAAAGAAAAGAGATGCGTATAGTTGTCTGTAGAGAATATCGATTTTCATAACACGATAACTATAGGTATTGGATACTAGATCTCCCGTCTAGTTATTTAAAATAGTGTTTAATGATTGTTTTGATATTTGATATCAGAACTTGTGACTATTGGATAGTTACTTGTTCTTTATAAACAATTCTTTCATATTTTAGTACCACTAGTAGTATCATTAACGAAAAGATAAACATTAAGAAAATATTCAGTTAAGTAAATAACTTAGAACAATATTTTATGAGATTTTATCAAATAAGCATTAGATGTTTATTATGTATGGTAAATGATGGTCTGATACGAGATCACACCAGATATCCTTATCCATTTAATGAATATTGTATTCGGAAAGTGATTAAATCTCAATTAACTTATGATCGTCATTGGACCACATATTTATTAAACTAATACATTGGATGTATGTAGTTTAATGAATTATAAATTACCTTGAATAGTTTTCTTTACTTAATAACTTAGTTAATGAGTAGTCATGACTTAGTTACGCATTTCTAAAAGAATATTTATTGAACGTCTTGAAATGGCTGAATATGTTCTAATGAAACGTGGATCGAATATTTTGACTGATTCAAAGCAATAAAAGCATCAGCACGGTTAATCATTTCAACCAGTCATTCAGACAAACCCGGCATAATGCATTCATTTCCATTTGATGGTCCTATAAGATTCGTCTCTGCCAAAGGTTTTAGGATGATTCCCAGAACTTGACTACATCCTTCCTGTACGGCCCTTGAAACGTACCCAATTAGTCCAAGATTGACACCCCTATATACTAAGTGCATATTCCTTTCAGCTATGACTCTACCCAATTCCTGTTTTGGCTAAAAAAATTCTGGCTTAGAACCAACACTAGTACCGAAAAACACACAGATGTTTACAACTCTTCTTTTTGAAGTTGCTTCCATTTTTATTTTTTTTAATGTATTTCTTTCTTGAATCTGGATGTCTTCAAGAGTGCCATGACGAGCTAAATTTATAAAACCTGAAAAATGGTGAGTAATAATAGCACTAGTGCCTGCCAAATGACAATTATTAACTAAACAGTAAAATATATCGTGAAAGTCAAAAATTATGGATCCTGTCGGAGAAAAAATTAAGAAAATAACAAAACAAATCATAATTATTAGATAAATACAAAGAGATAATAATATTTACAAGATGTAACGGCTTGATTGACATCTATGCGTCATGGACAAGCTTTCCATCCAATTTTCTTATAAATTGGGAAATAGGGTCTTTTAAAGTCATATTCCCGAGACTAAATTGTTGTCTTTCTTTTCAAAATTGTGCATATAACATGCGAATCAAGTGATACACATATCCACTGGATGCATCTCAAGAGTCAATGATATGTCATCTAAAGACTCCTTACTCATGCCATCCCTAATGAATTTAATTTTATCTTCACGATTATTAGACACCATTCCCAAAGAACGACAACGAGTATTACATGTCATGCGTGCTCATTTATAGCAAACACCTAATCTTTTAGCTATTCTTTTCTTAGCATAAGTGTTTTTTCCTAAACCAGGCAGATATGAAATAAAAGAGTCAGAAGACTCACCTGCCAATCGGACTCGTGCTTCAATTAATCACCGAATGTCATTAGGAATACATTTAATCATTAATAGTCTCATTCATTCTATGCGAGCTTTGTAAACTTTCATCAGAGAGTTTTGAGAGAGAGAATGAAATTTCTTGTGAAGATTTGTGAGAACGTCTTCCATCTTGAAATGTGACTTTACCTATAAAAATTAAACACACAAAATCTCAATATATACATAAATTGCATGGGTTGCCTCACTGTTAGCGTTGAGTTTAACGTCGAATGCTAGACATGATTGCCCGAACGTTAGGCTGGATCTGAAAGTGTGACACTTTTTTTGTCGCTTAAATGATTCTCCCCAGTAGTGCTTGACACGCTGGCTATTAAATTTGAATGTATCATTGGAGTTGGGATCAAGCAACTCAACGGCTTCATAGGGTAAAACTTCGATAATCACAAATGGATCTGACCACATTGATTTCAGCTTTCCAGGGAAAACTCTCAACCGTAAATTGTATAACAACACCTGCTGCCCTGGTTCCAGTTTTCTGAGCACTATTTTTTTATTATTCCATTTCTTGGTCTTTTCTTTGTACAGTCTAGCATTCTCATAAGCCTGTAGGTGAAATTCCTCCAAATCGTTCAGTTGGTGGAGCCTTTTCTCTTCTACTGCTTGTAGATCAAGATTTAACTTCTTCAGTGCCCAGTACGCTTTATGTTCAAGCTCCACTGGTAGATGGCATGCTTTCCCAAACATCATTTGATATAGGGACATACCGATGGGTGTCTTGTAAGATGTCTTGTAGGCCCATAATTCGTCATCCAGTTTTATACACCAATTCCTCCTTGTTGATCCAACAGTTCTCTCCAAGATTCTTTTGATCTCCCTGTTTGTAACTTCAACCTGTCCATTTGACTGCGGATGGTAAGCAGTGGCAACTTTATGAGTAACTCCATATTTGGATAGAAGTGCATCAAAGTATTTGTTGTAGAAGTGTGTGCCACCATCACTGATAATTGTCCGAGGTATTCCGAAGCGAGTGAAAATATTATTTTTAAGGAATTTTATCACCACTTTTGAATCGTTTGATGGCAATGCTGTTGCTTCAACCTATTTGGAGACGTAGTCTACTGCAACCAGAATGTACAAGTTTCCGAATGATGGAACAAATGGTCCCATAAAATCAATCTCTCATACATCAAATATCTCCACTTCGAGAATGTTTTAAATAGGTCCTTCATTTTTCCTTGAAATATTTCCCGTTCTCTGGCACCTGTCACATTGAAGTGCAAATAAGTAAGCATCTTTAAACAGAGTGGGCCAGAACAAACCTGATTGTAGGACTTTTGCTGCAGTTTTATTTCTGCTGAATTGTCTGCCAAATGATGATGAATGACAATGTTGCAAAGACACTGTTGAAATCCTCCTATGGAACACAACGTCTTAGTAATTGATTAGCACGACATTTGAACAGGTACATCTCATCTCAAATATAGTGCTAAACGTCCTTGAAGAACTTCTTGCGTTGTTGATGTGTCCATTCCAACGGCCATTTTCCCGATACTATATAGTTTACATAGTCAGCATACCAAGGGACATCCTGCTGTTTGATGGTAAACAACTGTTCATCTGGAAAAGTTTCTTTGATTGTCATTTCATTGCCAGTTGTTTCTCCAGTCTTGAGCCTCGATAAATGATCCGCCACTTGATTTTTTATCTCTTTCCTGTCTCGGATCTCCACGTCAAATTCTTGCAGCAGAAGCACCTAACGGATCAATCTAGGTTTGACATCTTTCTTCGCGATCAGGTATTTGATTGCTGAATGATCTGTGTAGACCACCACTTTGGGACCCAGCAGATAGGAGCATAATTTATCAAAAGCAAACACAACTGCAAGCAGCTTATTTTCAATTGTTGTGTAGTTAAGTTGTTCTTCATTCAGAGCTCTGCTGGAATAGTAAATAGTGTGGAAATTTTTTGCATTGCGTTGTCCCAAAACTGCACCTACAGCAAAATGACTAGCATCACACATCACCTTGTGGGAACACAGGAACTGGGAGACGCATGCTGTCCCAGGCTCGCGGCCCGGTCGGGAGTACGGAGTAGCCACGGGGGACTAAACCGGAGAATAATAGAGTCGCCACCCGGTGTGAACCGGGAAAATGAGATTTAAGGCCGCACTCACCCCTCGCAAGGGAAGACCTCAAACCGTTGGGTTCGGAATGGTCCCTTACTTATGCCACTTGTAATGAAAGGATTTATATGATAATTTAATCAGGCTTAAGTAACACTTATTTCTAAGAATATCATGCTTCTAAATCCACATACATACTTCAACAAGTTAATCTAAATTTATATGTAACACATATTCGAATTTGCATACAGCCTATTTGCATGTAATCTATGTCTCAATTTGCATACATAAGGTTTATCATATGGCAATCATACAAGTTAATGAACACATTGGTGGACACAGAAGCGCAAACAAATAGCATTCTTACTAGCATGCATATTAAGAAAAGATATTTAAGCGCATAACAGAAATAGACAACTAGAGAGGTAATACAAATGCATAACGTAAGAAAAAGGGAACTATGTGCTAAGATGGACATGTCGTAATGTGATGCAAGAGGATCTGTTTACCGTGGGCGTTCGTTCAGCGTTCGTAGACGCATTCGAACGGTAAACAGAAGGTTCTCGTTCGAGTAGCGTTCCTAAACGCGTTCGAACGGAAATGAAACAGAATGCTCACATTCGTATGGCGTTTGTGAACGCATTCGAACAGAAATGAGACCTGATGCATGATAAGGCAAAATACATGCGCGTTCGAGTTGCGTTCGTAAACGCGTTCGAACGGGAACAGACCTGATGCATGAAATAAGACGCAATACATAAATGGCGAATAGTACAGTGCGAGGCGCGGCGAAGTATCGTGGTGAAGGATTTTAACCTCTTCAATTAGAGGACCTCTCATCGCACTTACTAAGCCCATGCGCTCGATTGCATCATGCATACAAACATAAAGACAATCATATCAAACTAAGTATGCCCGATTGAACGTATCTTGCATCCAACCGAACACACATCAACCGGCGCGACAAAGTATCGTGGTAAAGGGCTTTAACCCCTCCCCATAGGGGATCTTTCATTCCACTTACTAAGCCCATGCGCTCGATTGAACCATGCATAAAAACATAAAGACAATCATATCAAACTAAGTATGCCCGATTGAACGTATCTTGCATCCAACCGAACACACATCAACCGGCGCGGCAAAGCATCGTGGTAAAGAGCTTTAACCCCTCCCCATAGGGGATCTTTCATTCCACTTACTAAGCCCATGCGCTCGATTGAATCATACATAAATAAGCAACATACAGAATCCAAGTGACGAAAAATAAATAAACCAAAGCAACACAAAACAAAATAGGGTGCCGTTTACTCAAGCGGCACGTGGAGTTGTGTCCCGAGTACAGATCATATTACCGTCCATTCGAAATCGGCTATGAAATTTATGTCCGGGTTTCCATCCGATATACCGCGAGAGTTGACACATCTCTCATTTTATTCCACAGCCACAACATACAAAACATCTCATAATTCATGCATATTTATCTACTCAAGGGCCACAACATGCATTTCAACATGACAATCACGCAAGCAATATTTAAATAGTAAAAAAGCGAGTGTGAAAGATACCCTCAGGTCCAACCTTTTTTGCCAACTTTCAGGCTTGCGTTTTGTTGGATAATATGACCCATAGCGTCACTATTTGTACAGATCACGGTGTTGTTGTACAAATTAACTATGTGACAAGGAAATTGCACTCTCATCATTTGTGATTAGATCACCATAAATGTATAAATGAAGAGAGGTCCATATGATTAGTTCCTGGATTGAGATGATATGAGACAGTATCAATCCCCGAAGGATTAATCATTAAATATCCCTAGCCGGAGTATTATCGAGACTGGACATCGATAATGCGGAATAGGCTAGTATTGCACTTGTCCGCGTTGTGAGGGCACAACGGCATAGTTCTCATATATATAAGTATTGGATACTTATGCAAGTGCGAAGGAGGTTGTGTTTCACCGATGGTACGGGAAACAGCTTCGCTCTGGATAGACCCCTCGGAATCCCATTGGTATTATGACTATGTGTCTATGGGAGGCCGAAATCAGGGTAGGTGTGTATGGTCTTAACCTGAGACTTACATCGCTAATACTTACGATAATCGATAGACTTTGGTCTTGGTGGTACAAGGCTTTAACTGGTTCAGCGTACACCACTTCTGGGTTTATCAGAGAGTCGTAGTGTATTGGGTGTGATGTCAAGACGGAAGTATCACTTCAGTTATATTGGAGATGATGTCACGCAGGATACGGTATTAGTGCTCTTAAGTGCTGCGTGGCCATCGGGATATTATGACAAGGTCATGTATATCCGATTATAGAGACTAGTTACCAGACATCCGACATGTGCTTCGTACGGGGCAGACACAAATCCATCCAGCCCCAGGCCTAGCACGTGACTATCCGATACTGGGCCGATATACACAATACTACACGGTATACTACGCTTGATACAGATCTAAATATTCCTGTAAGAATATTTCTGGAGAATTGGGTAGGCATGGCGCTTTGCTAGAAGCCAACCTTGTCTTGTAAATCGGTATAAACGTAGTACGAGGTGCTTACGTGTTTGGATAATCCGATTACCGTATTTACTGCCAACATATCCGGAGATCTCATGGGTCGCTTCCTAAAGATTCACCGATGATGTATAACTCACACTTTAATTAATCTAGGATTAATTAGAAGAGAGAGAAAATTAATCTGGGATTAATGGCGGAGATATTTTATCTGGGATAAAATATTAATTAAAGAGAGAGAACGATTAATTTGGAATTAATCGATAAAATAATATATTTGATATATTATTAGAAATTGGATTTCGACGCGGAATTAAAATTAGATTTTAATTCGGCGAACGAATTAATTTAGAATTAATTCGTTAGCGACGTGAATAGTGAATTCGCTAGGCGTAATCATTTAATTACGACGCAACGGAAAACTCGTTAATTTGGAATTAGCGAACCCGAGCCCGGGATTATTTGCGAGCGCATTCGCATTTCGAATTCGAGTGCGGCACGCAAGTCAAATCGCTAGTCGCATCAATCATCAAATCACTTGTCATTTTGAGTGATGTGACATGACATGTTGTCACTTTATTAAAGTGACTTGATGTGAATAGTAAATGGTTGTTGGAAAAGCATTAATAGGCTTTTTGCTTTTTTGACTTTTGTACTTGGTAAATGTAAATGCTTTTTGTATTTGATTTTATTTTTGGAAAATAAAATAAATATATAAGTAAAAACCATTTACCTTTTCTCTCTCTCTCTATTCACGTTTTCCCTCTTTTCTTCTCCCTCTCATTCACGGCTTAGAGCCATTTCATCTTCTTCTCATTTTGGTCACTGCCGAATTGAAAGAGAAGCAAGTGAGAGTGTTTTGTTGCAAAACAGAGTGCTAGCACACACATGGGTTATATTATGGTGATAGGGAAACGAATTTGTGAGCTTGGAAAGCTTGAAGCTTGGAGCTTCAATGGAGTCTTCAATGGCCGAACATGGAGGAGACCACCACCAACCAAAACCGAGCAGTCTACACAAGGAAAGCCTTGGGCGAGCTTATGGAGGGAGCTTGAAGCTTGTATTCTTCATTTCATCAAAACCCATCAATGTGAGTATGAATCCGCCCTCTCTTTGATGTGTATTCAACTCGTTTTTATGCATGATTTTGATCTTGGGACTTGATTGAAACTCAACAATGGTATCAGAGCTATTGGTTGCATAAAACGAATTAGGTTCTTGAGCAAATTTGGGGCTTTTTGATTTAAGCATGATTTTGACAAATTGTTTTTTAAGAATGCTTGTATATGAATAAATTAGAGTTATATGTAATCAATTTGATGAAAATTAATTGGATTGATTTTCCCCAATTTGCTTATTGTTGGCCAAAACTTTAATTTGGGTAAACTCAATTTGAGCATCAAATGATTAAATTGTTTAGTATAGTATGCTTGAATGAGGTTGAATTGATGTTGTGCATAATCAATTTCATGAAATTTGGTTGGATCCATTTTTCCCCAAATTTTGGGCATGAAAATTTGGGTAAACTTGATTTTGAGCATGTTTAATGAAATTGGATGATTTAGAATGCTTGAATGTTGTTTAATTGATGATTGATTAGATCAATTTGATGAAAAGTGTTTTGGAACAATTTTTCCCCAATTTGCTTGTGATGGCCGAATTTGGCAAGTGCCCTAATGTCTTGGTTTTTTGATTTTTTGTTCATTGGATGACTTAGAAATCATTGGGGATGTTGAATTTATGTTTGATTGGGTTCAATTGGATTGAATTTGATTTGGGCATTTTTTCCCCTTATGGCCGAGACTTTAGCATGTATAATTGGGTTTGATTTTGATTTAATTATGTTGGACATGATTAATTGATGTTAAGCATGATTAATTGGACAAATTTCATGTTTTGGAAACTTTGATTTGGGTAATTAATAATGCTATACACTTTAGGTAATTTAATTGAAAATTTGGAAATTTTGAAATTAAATTATTGGGCTTAAAATTGGATTTGGGCTTTCAAAGTTGTTATTGGGTTTATTGGACTTTGTTGTACAAAGTTGGTTTAGGCCAAAATTGGTTGGATCCAATTAGGCCCAAAACCGCTTCCAAAAGGCCCAAATGCGACTAATGAACCTTTAACGTTTAATTGGGCCTAATGGGCCTAAATTAATTTATGGGCTTATGGGGTAACTCCCGGATTGGACTTTGGTTGCGGGTTTGACCCGAGTTGACCAAAAGTCCACGCCTCAAGAAATTAATTAAAAGCCCATTGGACTTTAATTAAATTAATATTGGATATTAATCGGGCTTTGAGACCCGTAACGATTAAATTTGGAATTTAAGTCGTAAAGGTTTATTTTATAAAGTGTAATATTTAATTTGGAATTAATGAATTAGAATTAAATACGTATTAAATTGGATTTAATCATGTAATTTAATTTAATTCGTAGAAATCGTACTTTGAGTACGTGTTCGCAATACGAGTTTGACTCGAACAAAATCAAATCTTTGTTTGAACATTGGATGATCACTAATTATCAAGATTAATTAATTGGATTAGATTGATTGATAACATGCTTGTATGAATACATGGTTGTGATGTTTGAATAATGTATATCGGATGGATATTAGCCGGGTGGGGCGATTTTTAGAAATTGTTGTAATAAATTTGATTTATTAAATTGGACCTGCGTGTCCAGCCTTATCTCCTATTTCTTTGTATTCTCTTCTCACCTATTCCCCTCCATGTAAATGAGGTTTCTTTAGAAGTGTAGTGTAACGGGTAGAAGAAATATTTGTGCTAGCGGGAGAGAGAAAGTGAGAGATTTGATCTAGGATCAATGTAAAATATCCATCCGCATATCATTATTATTTTATATCATATGCGCTTTATTATGTCTTTAGAATGCATGTTTAAGGGTGTATGATGATGAGACCTTAACAAAGATAATTAAAATTGGTAGCCAATTTGCACGCGAAAAACCCTCGTTAAATATCAAGCGTTTATTTTCCTTCCATTGAGTGATTTTTACTCAAGATCCGAGATTGGCAGGGGTTGTTGGCCAAAGTCAAGCCCTTGTCCGTCGAAGATGTGTTTTAATCACGAGGCTTTGTTCCATATCGGTGTCGTGTCCAAGTTGTGGTTTGTTGGCCAAAGTCAAGACCACTTCTTGTCCATTGACATTGATTACGAAGCTTCCATGTCAATGGGTCCGCGCTTGACTGGGATCACTAGGTTTGTTGTGCCAAAGCCAAGGCCTAGTTGATTCAGAGGAAAAAGGTTAGGGTATACATTCGATGTATAGGCATATATAAGATATATGTTTGGGACTTGGATGTCCACCTACTGGATCTAGGAGTTGGATGAGATCCAATTGATCTTCGAGATCTACCTAGTTAATTATCATACAATTTGTTGGCCAAAGTCAAGATTGTGTGATATTTAACGGGATCCTAGCCCACTAGGAAACACGGTTTCCCGAGTACTCGACAGAGGGTTAGAGGCTCGACGAAAAATAGTGGGAGGCAAGAATTGAATTTGCAATATTCGTTCAATTACTCGCCATACGCGCTCATTTAAATTATTTCGTCGTTATATTAAATGTTAGTTGGACTAATATTTAAATTGTTGTTTTAATAAACAGTTGGACTGTATTATACTTGATTATATATAATTGGATTATATTAATCAATATATTTGAATTAATTAATTTCAGTTTACAGTTGATTTTATAATTGGATTATAGTAATCAATGTAATTGAGGTTAATTATTTGGATTATATTTGATTATATAGTTGGACTATTATAATCATTATAATATATATAGTACCACTAATCGTTGATTAAATAGTTGGACTATTGTAATCAAGATAAAATTGAAAAGTTGGATATTTAAAATATAATCTGGGATTAAAATATTTTAAATGATTTAATTTTCAAATTGGGAATAAATAATAGGTTACTTTATTTGATAAAATAACTTATTATACCTTAAGCCCAAAATTAAGCAAAATAAGTAGAGCATAAAATCTTTGGAAGATTTATGTGATGATGACTTTAATGCTTAATTTAATATACTTGTCATAAATCTAATTTTAGATTGAAGTATTAAAATTGCAATTGGCATGTATACCGAGGTGCACATCATTTCGATATTCTAAAAACCCAAGGCTTGGCCTAAGGTTTCTGAAATATTGAAAAGGATAATTGACATATCCCAAAGTGACTACCATTTGGATATGGCAGACACGAAGGAATTAAAGAAAGGGCAAGGCTCTTACTTTAAAAATATTTGTCAAAGTTATGTTCACTACTAGTATTGAAATTGGATTTTAAATACTTAGTGTGGTACATAAAATATATGTATTGATGTTCAGAATCCGCTATGAGCTGGATACTGACTTCAAGCCGAGATTTCTCTGCGAATCGGAAACGGGACGAAAGTCGCTGTTTCGACCGTAGATACCTAAGTTTAGGAACTACCCTTCGGGTATGTACTTAAATTAGGAACTGTTATAATGTAACTAGTTTGACTAGAGACATTATCTCTATATCAGTGTTTAATCCATTGCGGATAAACCTTTATATTCTAGAACACTAAGTGTTTCATTATATAAAGATGATACTGAGATAAACACATTAGATGTAAATAACAGAATTTATATTTTGAATATAAATAAAATCTCAAACATATAAAATGACAAATAAATAGCTCAAATTGATTTGATCAATAGAGACTTATTTGTGGCATTGTTGTCTGGACACAATTATACAAGACTCGTATATCCCACTTTTGAAGAGTGGGTACTAGGACTGATTTGACTATTCAAATAAGGTCTGCGAATCTAGTTTATTAGGTAAAGTACCTAAAATACTATTTACTTGGTAATAGTAAAAAGGCCACCGATCTGTTAGCCCTATTCATGGTGAAGTAAGTGGGCCCATATCTAGCTAGGCTAGATGTGAACATGAATATTTCGTGACCTTAACGGATGTGGCATCACGTTATGGTTATGTGTTTCTTTTGAAGAACACAAATCGAAACTTTAGAGTTTCGACACGAAATAGAAAAACAGATCGGCTATAGTATTATTCCGCACGGTAAGACCGTAATGGAAAATACTTAAGCAGTAAGTTTCATACGTACATGAAAGAGTACGATTCTTTCAAATGAGGACTCCTCCCGAACACGTCATTTGACGGTGTGTCCGAACTAAAACCGAATTTTGTTGGACATGATAAGGTTTATCAGTCGCTCTGAGCTACTGTTTCCTTCAATAGGATATGTATTAACAGTGCAAAACTTATTTAGAATAAGGTTCCATATAAATCTGTTTGACAGATGTCATATATGAACAGGAAAGAAACGGGGTTTCTCATTTCTATAATTTGGGTATGCCAGGCATAACGTTTGGATGATACCAAACTAAGGACCCAAATTGGATAAGTGCCTATATAGGTTATCCTAAGGGAAACCTTAAGTATAGTACTTGTAAATCTCACATGAGAACAATGTGATTGTTGCTCACCATGCGGTTTTTTCCTGAGAGGAATACCGATATGCAGTGGTCAGTGGGAGGATAGTGATACTCGATGAAAATCGGAGTAATACTGTTCAAGGCACGAAGTCCTTAATGGAACACAAATAGTTCATCTATGATGAATCTATACCATTAATCTTCAAATACACAAGAACACTCGTAGATCGGATAGAGTCAGAAAACAACCTAGGGTATGGGTTTCTGATCTAACCTCATAAAGATGTCAATCTTATGAAGGTATATCCACCGACTACGTTTTGAGGAAGTGATACGAGGTATCGACTCCCTATTATGGCAAAGTGCCATGAGTCCGAAATGGATTCCATGTATAACAACTATTTTGGATACTAGTTGTTGTACCACAAGGCATTGTGCCTATTGGTACATTAAACGTCTTCAAGGAAGACATACATGGAAGGCAACATACCAACGTACAAAGCTGGGCTTTTGACGGAAAGGTATCGTTATCAACATTGTGTTAATAACGGTTCAACCTTTTACCTGTTGCCATGGTAAATCCATTTTGAAGATGCTTGTTGATAACTGCATATTTCATTTATGAAATGTGTCAGTTGCAGATCAAAATCGCTTTCCTGAAAAGGAAACCTTTGGAGGATGCTTACAACATCCTGACGATTTTGTATAACCGACAAACAAGGTTTGCAGGTTATTCGATCCATGTTTGGATTGAATGCAAGCATAAGGTTCTAGGAACTATCGTTTTGATGTAATCATAATGGTTTATGATTAATTCAAAACGAAATGATTCTTGTGTATATAAGGAGGTTAGTGGGAGGGCACTGACAATGAAATTCCCATAAAGCAATTGGTGAAAGCTTGGCTTTCATAGATATTCTTTCATAGAAATTCTCCGTAGAATTCTGGGGAGTAACAACCTTTATTCAAGGAATAAAGATCTACAGGGATAGATTTGGTTGTTAACACTCTCTGGGAAATTGTACATTTAAAATGTACTTGATAGGGTGTCTCATACGCTTCGAGCATATGGAGTCACAATCAGGACAATCCAAGTGATAGTCACTGGATTGAAGTTAAGAACATCTGTTAGTATCTTAGAGAACTAAAGATGTTGTCTTAAACTATGGAGAGGAGAACTTGAAGTGACTGGGATCACTGCTGCAAGTTTCCAAACAATAAATACTACGGTACTATAAAGTTTGAATAACGGGACAGTGAGCTGGAAATATTCCGAGCAAGATAACTGTTGCCGAATAAACAACAAATGCGGATTATTGCTGCAGCTGAGGCAATAGAAGCCATTTGGATCGAAAATAAATCTAATTAGATTAGATATAGTTCTTTTAGCAGCTGAGCTAGGCGTCAGCACAGGCTAAGGAATTAAAGGTCTCATCGACGATCCAGATATATACTTCTATATCATCTGATTCGTTCGGATCATACATCGTGTAAATCGCGTCAGACGATAATTAAACAAATCCCCTGACGAAAACCTTTCCTCAGCAATTTGAGCGAACCGTACATAGTTCGGGTGTTAGACACTCGAGTGACTGGCTATGTGCCAAGTGGGAGATTGTTGGATAATATGACCCTTAGCGTCACTATTTGTACAGATCACAGTGTTGTTGTACAAATTAACTATGTGACAAGGAAATTACACTCTCATCATTTGTGATTAGATCACCATAAATGTATAAATGAAGAGAGGTCCATATGATTAGTTCCTGGATTGAGATGATATGAGACAGTATCAATCCCCGAAGGATTAATCATTAAATATCCCTAGCCGGAGTATTATCGAGACTGGACATCGATAATGCGGAATAGGCTAGTATTGCACTTGTGCGCGTTGTGAGGGCACAACGGCATAGTTCTCATATATATAAGTATTGGATACTTATGCAAGTGCGATAGGAGGTTGTGTTTCACCGATGGTACGGGAAACAGCTTCGCTCTGGATAGACCCCTCGGAATCCCATTGGTATTATGACTATGTGTCTATGGGAGGCCGAAATCAGGGTAGGTGTGTATGGTCTTAACCTGAGACTTACATCGCTAATACTTACGATAATCGATAGACTTTGGTCTTGGTGGTACAGGGCTTTAACCGGTTTAGCGTACACCACTTCTGGGTTTATCAGAGAGTCGTAGTGTATTGGGTGTGATGTCAAGACGGAAGTATCACTTCAGTCATATTGGAGATGATGTCACGCAGGATACGGTATTAGTGCTCTTAAGTGCTGCGCGGCCATCGGGATATTATGACAAGGTCATGTATCCGATTATAGAGACTAGTTACCAGACATCCGACATGTGCTTCGTACGGGGCAGACACAAATCCAGCCCCAGCCCTAGCACGTGACTATCCGATACTGGGCCGATATACACAATACTACGGTATACTACGCTTGATACAGATCTAAATATTCCTGTAAGAATATTTCTGGAGAATTGGGTAGGCATGGCGCTTTGCTAGAAGCCAACCTTGTCTTGTAAATCGGTATAAACGTAGTACGAGGGCTTACGTGTTCGGATAATCCGACGACCGTATTTACTACTGCCAACATATCCGGAGATCTCATGGGTCGCTTCCTGAAGATTCACCGATGATGTATAACTCGCACTTTAATTAATCTAGGATTAATTAGAAGAGAGAGAAAATTAATCTGGGATTAATGGCGGAGATATTTTATCTGGGATAATATTAATTAAAGAGAGAGAACGATTAATTTGGAATTAATCGATAAAATAATATATTTGATATATTATTAGAAATTGGATTTCGACGCGGAATTAAACTTAGATTTTAATTCGGGCGAACGAATTAAATTAGAATTAATTCGTTAGCGACGTGAATAGTGAATTCGCTAGGCGTAATCATTTAATTACGACGCAACGGAAAACTCGTTAATTTGGAATTAGCGAACCCGAGCCCGAGATTATTTGCGAGCGCATTCGCATTTCGAATTCGAGTGCGGCACGCAAGTCAAATCGTGCGTCAAATCGCTAGTCGCATCAATCGTCAAATCACTTGTCATTTTGAGTGATGTGACATGACATGTTGTCACTTTATTAAAGTGACTTGATGTGAATAGTAAATGGTGTTGGAAAAGCATTAATAGCTTTTTGCTTTTTTGACTTTTGTACTTGGTAAATGTAAATGCTTTTTGTATTGATTTTATTTTTGGAAAATAAAATAAATATATAAGTAAAAACCATTTACCTTTTCTCTCTCTCTATTCACGTTTTCCCTCCTTTCTTCTCCCTCTCATTCACGGCTTAGAGCCATTTCATCTTCTTCTTCATTTTGGTCACTGCCGAATTGAAAAAGAAGCAAGTGAGAGTGTTTTGTTGCAAAACAAGAGTGCTAGCACACACATGGGTTATATTATGGTGATAGGGAAACGAATTTGTGAGATTGGAAAGCTTGAAGCTTGGAGCTTCAATGGAGTCTTCAATGGCCGAATATGGAGGAGACCACCACCACCAAAACCGAGCAGTCTACAGCAAGGAGAAGCCTTGGGCGAGCTTATGGAGGGAGCTTGAAGGCTTGTATTCTTCATTTCATCAAAACCCATCAATGTGAGTATGAATTCCGCACCTCCTTTGATGTGTATTGAACTCGTTTTTATGCATGATTTATGATCTTGGGACTTGATTGAAACTCAACACGTTTCACGGACGTCGGAAGGGTACAGCTCCTCAACTTCTCCGGTTCACTGGTTTAGCGTCCTAGCTCACTGCTTTGCTATTTTGCTTGCGGTTTGAACTCCGTTCTGCTCCTGTTCGGCCTCTGTTTTGCTGCTCACTGCTCAGGCCACCTGTTTTGACGTTTCAATGAACTATTCCAAGTTTTTGTGTGGGTTTTTAGTGTAGTCTTGTGTGATTTATTTTAAGGATTATGAATGCAGTTTTTATGTTATTACTTTAAAGTTTTTAGGGAATGTTTTAAGTGTATTTTGCTGCTGTTTTAGGGGTTAAATTACTGTTGTTTGGGCGTGATTTAGGGACTGGTTTGGGTCAATTTCGGTTTGTGTAAGTGGGCTACGGATTGAACTGTTTGGAGATGGTAGTGTGCGGCAATTCTGAGAAGTAAAGGGGCTGCTATTTGAAGGTCTCTTGGGCGTACAAGAGAAGGTTTGGAGGGGTGTCTTAGGCGTGATTTGAGAGATATGTGTGCTTCGGTTATTGAAGGAGGTGTAGGAGAGAAATTATTTTTACTTCTTTATGCTATTACCGTGAATGATGTTGTGTGAAGGAGAGGATGGCTTTGGTTGGGGGTTGTTTATATAGAGAAGGGTTAGGGCTTCACCTTGTCTCACAAGGAAGGGATTTGGTGCATTAAAGGGAGGATTTGATTTGGTGTTGGACAAGGAAATGATTAGATTGAGGGGGGACAAATCTTGGCTAGATTAGGAATACAATATCTTTAGATTGGTTATGATTGATTTTAATTAGGCATGACATCTTTTTAATTTAGTAAGTGATTTGTTTAGTTAGGAAGTTAATATATTTGATTTATCTTCATTAGGTATGATTATATTTTGTGTTTTATTTAATTGGTAAATGGTTTAAATATTTTATTTAATATTTAATGTTTAATTTAATTAAATTGGGATGTGTTTTATGGGCTTTGGGGAGCTAATTGGGCTGGGGTGTGAGGTAGCAGCAAAACCAGAAACACCGACGCCGTTCGAACGCCAATTCGAACGCCACACGAACGTCTTCAATCTGCCTGACGTTCGAACGAAGTAACGAACGCAGCACTAACGAAGACAGTGAGCTTGTGAAATAAACTTGATGACGTACTTATTTCGGATTTCCCTTTCCGACCTCCGTTTCTCGCAATATCCTTAGCTAATAAGGTAGTGCCTCCAACTGAGACTCATCATCGGGTTTCACATGCAAAATACAGTGCCTACAGTCGCCCCCACTTTGATGGGACTTGTGTAATGTGCAACAGTGACAATCCTATCAAAGTTATGCAATGCATTTCTACTTACCTGGCTCGCCAGCTGTCACTTGACTTTCCATGTGTTGAGTTGATTTGGGTGGTGAGGTGCTGCGACCCCTGGTTCATTCCCGAACTGTGTTGTGATGTGGTCCATTCCCGAACCGTTGCCGTAAGTGGTCCATTCCCGAACCGTTACTGTAAGGTGGTCCATTCCCAAACCGTTACTGTGAGATGTCCATTCCCGAACTGTTACTGTGAGGTGGTCCATTCCCGAACTGTTACCGTAAGGTGGTTCATTCCCGAACCGTGCTTCCATTCTTGGAGTGTCATTCCCGGCTTGTTCATTCTTGAACTCTGCTCCATTCTTGGATTGCCATTCCCGGCTTGTTCATTCTCGAACCGTGTTTCCATTCTTGGAGTGCCATTCCCGGCTTGTTCATCCTCGAACTGTGTTTCCATTATCGGATTACCATTCTCGGCTTTTGTTGATGTAATGGGCCTCAACCCTAGGACTCATCCCCAAAACTGATAGTGATGTGGGCCTCAACCCTCGGGATTCATTCCTAAAACTGATGCTGAAGTGGGCCTCGGCCCTAACTGCTACTGATATGGCCCTCGCCCCTAGACTGATACTGATGTGGGCCTCGACCCTCAGGATTCATTCCTAAAACTGATGTTGAAGTGGGCCTCGGCTCTAACTACTACTGATATGGGCCTCACCCCCAGACTGATACTGACGTGGGCCTCGACCCTCAGGATTCATTCCTAAAACTGATGCTGAAGTGCGCCTCGGCCCTAACTGCTACTGATATGGGCCTCGCCCCCAGACTGATACTGACGTGGGCCTCGACCCTCAGGATTCATTCCTAAAACTGATGCTGAAGTGGGCCTCGGCCCTAACTACTACTGATATGGGCCTCGCCCCCAGACTGATACTGATGTGGGCCTCGACCCTCGGGATTCATTCCTAAAACTGATGCTGAAGTGGGCCTCGGCCCTAACTGCTACTGATATGGGCCTCGCCCCCAGACTAATACTGATGTGGGCCTCGACCCTCGGGATTCATTCCAAAATTCTGAGAGATTCATTCCTTGGATTCGTTCCAAAATCTGAGAGATTCATTCCCCGAATTCATTCCAAATTCTTGAGAGATTCATTCTCTGGATTCGTTCCAAAATTCTGAGAGATTCATTCCCTGGATTCGTTCCAAACTCTGAGAGATTCATTCCATGGATCCGTTCCAAAATATGAGAGATTCATTCCCCGGATTCATTCCAAATTCTTGAGAGATTCATTCTCTGGATTCGTTCCAAAATTCTGAGAGATTCATTCCCTGGATTCGTTTCAAAGTCTGAGAGATTCATTCCCCGGATTCATTCTAAATTCTGAGAGATTCATTCCCTGGATTCGTTCCTGAAACTGTACTGTTGCTGTTTCTGACTAGCTTGCCTTTGCTGCTTTTCTCTCTTTCTTTCTTCGAAACCTGTTAATACAAAACAAAACAAACACAAAAAAAAGGATGCAAAATATGTTACGTGTATGCATGTATGCATGAGTTTCCTATCCCGTTGGGTTGGGTCTTCGGTCAATTCCCTCAGTGACAGCCCGGTGTTCTCTTCCTTAGGCAAAGTACTGCTTCAATCTGTCTACACTAATTGGTTCTGTGAACTCATTCCCTTTCCAAGTCTAACAGTCTCACTGTCTTCATTTCCCAATTTCTGAATGGCCAACTTATCTTTTCTGCTTGCTTCTTCTGAGGATTCCCTACGTTCTGAGTAGCATAGTACCAAGATTGAATTCTTTTGTCACATGCACTCATGTTGCAAGTTGAGAAGTTGAGATTCAAACAAGTAAGCGAAGTGAACTTCTTTATTATTGTTGAGAAAAGGTTCGAACAAGCAAACAAAATCAATGTCTTTATTAAAAATGCAAGATAAACTTGGAGAAACAGCAGTGCCTTCTTCCTCAGCCTCTGGTTCTTCGTTGTTATTATTTCTTATCCCTATGTGAAAAGCTTGGTGGTTGAGGGTTTGGAGGACAAAGGTTTCAGGCAAGCCAAAGTTGATCATGGTGGTGGGACGGAGTGGTAATTTGGTAGAGGATTCCTGTGTGTGCTGGGTTGCTCTCTTTCTGGGTCAGGTATTTTATGGGTGACAATCAGGTCTTGGATCTCATGCCTAAGGCGGGGGCAGTTGTCAGTTTCGTGACCCTTTTGCTAGTGAAAATAACAGAATAGGTTCAAGTCAAGGTAGTGCGGCACATGGCTGGGGAGTGGTTTAGGTTCCAAGGGTTTCAGGAGTCCTTGCATCTTCAATTTCTCAAACACCTTTGATAGAGGTCTACCCAAGTTGGAGAAACGTCTGTTCCTGATGGAAGTGACCTCAGCACTGGAAGACTTGGCTTCACGATGTCCCCAAAATTCCTTCTATTCTGGCCATAAAACTTCCGGTTTTCCGCCTCCTCTTCTTCAATGTCCATGACAGTTTCCCTCAACTATCGGAAATCAACAATCATGGAGGTCATCCTCCTCAACTTGCTGTAGATCGAGGGCTTAGTGCCCTTGATGATCACTTTAATCTGGTCCTTCTCAGAGGGCCGAGTCTGTATTTTCAGAAGCTGGCTTCTCCAGCGGTCTACATACTCCTTGAAGCTTTCTTCCGGCTTCTGCTTAGTGTTCTCAAAATCACGGAGTGACAAGTCAATTTCTAAGTCTGTAACATACTGCTTCAGAAAAGCATCAGCTAGTTCCTTCCAATCTTCCTTAACCTTCTTCTCAAGGCTATGATACCAAACCACAGGTGCCCCCTCAAGTGACATCCCAAACATCTTTTGGACTTGGCGCT
This sequence comes from Zanthoxylum bungeanum, assembly GCA_019454045.1. Classification (NCBI taxonomy): domain Eukaryota; kingdom Viridiplantae; phylum Streptophyta; class Magnoliopsida; order Sapindales; family Rutaceae; genus Zanthoxylum; species Zanthoxylum bungeanum. The sequence goes on from SKCR01038145.1 coordinate 117,418, forward strand.
GTGATAGGCCCATTGAACTCATGACTGAGACATATTGCTGCAGATGGACCCTCGGGTCTCCGTTCCCATTAAACTTGGCCATGTCGGGCATTTTAAACTGAGCTGGCAGCTGTTCTATGAAGGTCATTGCCTCATAATCTAGCAAATCCTCGTTCTTACCCCTCATTTTACGGGTAACTGTTTCAACCTGATCCCGAAGCTTCTGAAATTCTGCCTGAGACCCAATCACCCTGCCTGTTGCATATTCTGCCATGTCATCATCAAAAGTGGGGACATCATCCCCCAACCCATTCGAAGGCTCATCACGCCTCACATTCTCATAATTTCCCCCGGCACGGGGCACAACCATATTTGTCATGGCAGTAGTCAAGGCTTGCAACTGTTCAGTAATCTTGGCGAAGCCATTTTCCAACTGATCTATCTGGGATACCTCAATATCTGATTCACTCATGTCTGTTCTCAGTATTTTGGTGAGTCTTCCTTTTTTTCTAACCCAAAGGGAATCTATGATGGCTTTCAGAACACAAGGGTTAACATGATGTATGTATGCATGGGGTGCATGAGATGCATGTAACATATATAACATACTAAATCAACTAAAATTTTCAAACAAGTCGGCCCATTATCATTTTAGAAGCTTTTGGGCTAACTGTCATAGGAATGAACTCGTGCCAGTTTAAATGGCCCAACGAGTTCACATCTCATGACAAATGGTCCAAATGGATCCAAACGATGATGTTCCCAAGCACAAGCATAAAAGAAAGGTAATGCAAACATAGAGTAATAATTTCTACAGAATGGCCCATCAACATTTCAGAAGCTTTGGCCCAATGGTCATAAGGTACGAACTTGCCTCAGTTTAAATGGCCCAGCAAGTCCGCATTTCTGACAATGGTCCAACTGCATCCAAATGAGGATGGTCCACAAGCACATACTCAAGGAAATAATTGTTACTTTAACCATACAACCCCGATCTATGGGTGGGTTCACAAGAGTATAGACAAAGGCTCTCACCGGCGAAGGATGGCCCACAACTAGGTCTCCCCACTCAAGGGTTCGAGCAACCAAGTGAGCGCACCCTTTTTTATACACTAAGGTACGCGCCAATGAGCTATGGTGTGTGACGGACTGTCAAATGGATTTCCCGTTGTAGATTCCCCAGAGGGAAGGTGGAGCGAGGCTCACTTAAATACCCAAGCCTCTTAGGCTCTTATCGCTTGGTGTCAGGAATAAACAACGAGTCCTCCAAATTAGTCTATCATAATAGGCTACGAGTAGATGGCTATCTAGGTGCCTTCACAGCTTTTCCTTCAAGAAAGGTAGTGAATGAAGGAAGACACCAATGTTGGAGTTTAATCAAGTCCACAAGATCACAAACAATGCATAAAAAACGAGTTGAATACACAAAGGAGTAAGGCGGAATTCATACTCACATTGATGGGTTTTGATGAAATGAAGAACACAAGCCTTCAAGCTTCTCAAACTCGCGGTAATGGAGCTCCTTGTGCTGCTGGACTGCTCGGTTTTGGGGCTGTCTTCCTCTCCAAGATTCGGCCATGCATGGACTCCATTGAAGCTTCAAGCTTCAAGCTTTTCCATGCTCACAAATTCGTTTCCCTATCACCATAATACAACCCATGTGTGTGCTAGCACTACTCTCCTTTATTTGCTTCTCAAAATTTCGGTGAAACCAGAAAAATTTAAGAAGAAATCGGCACCATGCCGTGAGAGGAGAAGAGAAGAAGAAGAGGGAAAAGAGAGGGAAAGGAAGAGACCGTGTACTGTACCGTGAGAGAGAGAAAAAAGATGTCCAATATATATATTTTATTTCATTTACCAAGTAAAAATAAATAAAACACATATATATATCTTATCTTTTAATTCTAAAGTCAAAAAATAAAAAGCAATAATGCTTTCCATCATTTCAACTTTAACTTTAAGTCACATCACATCTATTCACTTTAATAAAGTGACATATTGTCAAGTCATATCACTCAAAGTGACAATTGATTTGACGATTGACGCGACTAGCGATTTGACGCTTGATGTGACTTGCGTGCCGCGCTCGAATTCGAAATGCGAATGCGCTCGCAATCACTCTCGGGCTCGGGTTAGCTAATTCCAAATTAACGAATTTTCCGTCGCGTCGTAATTAAGTGATTACGCCTAGCGAATTCACTATTCACGTCGCTAACGAATTAATTCTAAATTAATTCGTTCGCCCGAATTAAAATCTAATTTTAATTCCGCGTCGAAATCCAATTTCGATTAATATATCGAATATATTATTTTATCGATTAATTCCAAATTAATCGTTCTCTCTCTTTAATTAATATTTTATCCCAGATAAAATATCTCCGCAATTAATCCCAGATTAATTTTCTCTCTCATCGAATTAATCCCAGATTAATTCTATCTCTCTCTTCTAATTAATCCCAGATTAATCAAAGTGCGAGTCATACGTCATCGGTGAATCTTCAGGAAGCGACCCATGAGATCTCCGGATATGTTGGCAGTAAATACGATCGTCGGACTGTCCGAACACGTAAGTACCTCGTACTACGTTTATATCGATTTACAAGACAAGGTTGGCTTCTAGCAAAGCGCCATGCCTACCCAATTCTCCAGAAATATTCTTACAGGAATATATAGATCTGTATCAAGCGTAGTATACCGTAGTATTGTGTATATCGGCCCAGTATCGGATAATCACGTGCTAGGGCTGGGGGGGATAAGTGTCTCCCCCGTCCGAAACACATGTCGGATGTCTGGTAACATAGTCTCTATAATCGGATATACATGACCTGGTCACAATATCCCGATTGGTTGCGCAACACTCAAGAGCACTAGTACCGTATCCTGCGTGACATCATCTCCAAATGACTGAAGTGACACTTCCATCTTGACATCACACCCAATACACTACGACTCTCTGATAAACCCAGAAGTGGTGTACACAGAACCGGTTAAAGCCCCCTACCACCAAGACCAAAGTTTATCGATTATCGTAAGTATTAGCGATGCAAGTCTCAGGTTAAGACTATACACACCTACCTCGATTTCGGCCTCCCATAGACACGTAGTCATAATACCAATGGGATTCCGAGGGGTCTATCCAGAGCGAAGCTGTTCCCGTACCATCGGTGAAACACGACCTCCTATCGCACTTGCATAAGTATCCAATACTTATATATATGAGAACTATGCCGTTGTGCCCTCACAAACGCGCACAAGTGCAATACTAGCCTATTCCGCATTATCGATGTCCAGTCTCGATAATACTACGGCTAGGGATATTTAATGATTAAACCTTCGGGGACTGATACTGTCTCATATCATTCTCAGTCCAGGTACTAATCATAGGGACCTCTCTTCATTTATATATCTATGGTGATCTAATCACAAATGATGAGAGTGCAATTTCCTTGTCACATAGTTAATTTGCTACAACAACACAATGATCTGTGCAAATAGTGACGCTATGGGTCATTTTGTCCAACAATCTCCCACTTGGCACATAGCCAGTCACTCAAGTGTCCACACCTGAACTATGTACGGTTCGCTCAAATTGCTGAGGAAAGGTTTTCGTCAGCGGATTTGCTTAATTATCGTCTGACGCGATTTACACGATCATCACATCGCCACGATGTATGATCCGAACGAATCAGATGATATAGAAGTATATATCTGGATCGTCGATGAGACCTTTAATTCTTTAGCCTGTGCTGACGCCTAGCTCAGCTGCTAACAGAACTATATCTAATCTAATTAGATTTATTATCGATCCAAATGGCTTCTATTGCTGCCTCAGCTGCAGCAATAATCCGCATTTGTTGTTAATTCGGCAACAGTTATCTTGCTCGGAATTTTCCAGCTTACTGTCCCAGTTTCAATCTTTATAGTACCGCAGTATTTACCGGTTTGGAAACTTGCAGCAGTGATCCCAGTCACTTCAAGTTCTCCATCTCCATAGTTTAAGACAACATCTTTAGTTCTTTCAGATACTAACAGATGTTCTCAACTTCAATCCAGTGACTATCACTTGGATTGAACTGATCGTGACTCCATATGCTCGAAGCGCATGAGACACCAATACAAGTACATTTTAAATGTACAATTTCTCAGAGAGTGTTACCAACTCCAAATCTAGCCCAGTAGATCTTTATTCCTTGAATAAAGGTTGTTACTCCCCAGAATTCTACGGAGAATTTCTATTGAAAGAATATCCATGAAAGCCAAGCTTTCACCAATTGTTTTATGGGAATTTCATTGTCAGTGCCCTCTCCCACTAACCTCCTTATATACACAAGAATTATTTCGTTTTGAGTTAAATCATAAACCATTATGATTATTTCAAAACGTCAGTTCCAAGAACCCTATGCTTGCTTCAATCCAAACATGGATTGAATAATCCGCAAACCTTGTTTGTCGGTTATACAAAATCGTCAGAATGTTATAAACATTCTCCAAAAGGTTTCCTTTTCAGGAAAGCGATTTTGATTTATAACTGACATATTTCACAAATGAAATATACAGTTATCAACAAGCATCTTCAAAATGGATTTACCATGGCAACAGGTAAAAGGTTGAACCGTTATTAACACAATGTTGATAACGATACATTTCCGTCAAAAGCCCAGCTTTGTACGTTGGTATGTTGCCTCCATGTATGTCTTCCTTGAAGACGTTTAATGTACCATAGGCACAATGCCTCGTGGTACAACAACTAGTATCCAAAATAGTTGTTAAACATGGAATCCATTTTCGATTCATGGCACTTTGCCATAATAGGGAGTCGATACCTTGTATCACTACCTCATACATAATCAGTTGGTGTACCTTAAAAGATTAAGATCTTTATGAGGTGAGATCAGAAACCCATACCCCAGGTTGTTTTCTGACTCTCTCTGATCTACGCGGTTTCTTGTGTATTTGAAGATTAATGGTATAGATTCATCATAGATGAACTATTTGTGTTCCATTACGGACCTTGTGCCTTAGAACAGTATTACTTCGATTTTCATCGAGTATCACTATCCTCCCACTGACCACTGCATATCGGTATTCCTCTCAGGAAAACCGCATGGTGAGCAACAATCACATTGTTCTCATGTGAGATTTATAAGTACTATACTTATGGTTCCCTTAGGATAACCTATATTGGCACTAATCCAATTTGGGTTCTTAGTTTGGTATCATCCAAACTTTATGCCTGGCATACCCAAATTATCAGGAATGAGAAACCTCGTTTCTTTCCTGTTCACATCCTATATGATATCTGTCAAACAGATTAATATGGAACCTTATTTTAAATAAGTTTTGCACTGTTAATACATATGTTGAAGGAAATGATAGCTCAGAGCGACTCGTGATAAACCTTATCATGTCCAACAAAATTCGGTTTTAGTTCGGACACACCGTCTAACTGACATGTCTCGTTTAATTGTGTCCTAGACAACAATGCCATAAATAAGTCTCTATTGATCAAATCAATTTGAGCTATTTATTTGTCATTTATATGTTTGAGATTTTATTATATTCAAAATATAAATTTCTGTTATTTACATCTAATGTATTTATCTCAGTAATCTTTATATAATAAAAACTTTAGTGTTTTAGAATATAAAGGTTCACCCGCAGTGGGTTAAACACTGATAAAGAGATAATGTTTCTAGTCAAACTAGTTACATTATAACAGTTCCTAATTTAAGTACACACCCCAGGTTAGTTCCTAAACTTAGGTATCTACGGTCGAAATAGCGACTTTCGTCCCGTTTCCGATTCGCAGAGGAATCTCAGCTTGAAATCAGTATCCTGCTCAAAGCAGATTCTGAATATCAATACATATATTTATGTACCACACTAAGTATTTAAAATCTAATTTCAATACTAGCTGTGAACATAACTAAGACAAACATATTTAAAGTTAGAGCCTCGCCCTTTCTTTAATTCCTTCGTGTCTTCCATATCCAAATGGTAGTCACTTTGGGATATGTCAATTATCCTTTTCAATACTTAGGAACCTTAGGCCAAGCCTTGGGTTTTTAGAATATTGAAAGGATGTGCACCTCGTGCTACATGCCCAATTGCAAAACTCTTTACATGAATAGTCAATTAATTCTCCAAGAATTATAATTGCAATTTTTAATACTTCTTAAATCCAAAATTAGATTTATGACAAGTATATTAAATTAAGCATTAAAGTCATCATCACATAAATCTTCCAAAGATTTTATGCTCTACTATATTGCTTAATTTTGGGCTTAAGGTATAATAAGTTATTTTATCAAATAAAGTAACCTATTATTTATTCCCAATTTGAAAATTAAATCATTTAAAATATTTTAATCCTAGATTATATTTTAAATATTCAACTTTTCAATTTTATCTTGATTACAATAGTCCAACTATTTAATCAACGATTAGTGGTACTTTATATATTATAATGATTATAATAGTCCAACTATATAATCAAATATAATCCAAATTAATTAACCTCAATTACATTGATTACTATAATCCAATTATAAAATCAACTGTAAACTGAAATTAATTAATTCAAATATATTGATTAATATAATCCAATTATATATAATCAAATATAATACAGTCCAACTGTTTATTAAAACAACAATTTAAATATTAGTCTAACTAATATTTAATCTAATGACGAAATAATAAAATGAGCGTGTTTAGCGAGTATTCGAACGAATGTTGCAAATTCAATACTTGCCTCCCACTATTTTTCGTCGAGTCTCTAACCCTCTGTCGAGTACTCGGGAAACCGTGTTTCCTAGTGGGCTAGGATCCCGTTAAATATCACACAATCTTGACTTTGGCCAACAAATTGTATGATAATTAACTAGGTAGATCTCGAAGATCAATTGGATCTTATCCAACTCCTAGATCCAGTAGGTGGACATCCAAGTCCGAAACATATATCTTATATATGCCTATACATCGAATGTATAGCCTAACCTTTTCCTCTGAATCAACTAGGCCTTGGCTTTGGCACAACAAACCTAATGATCCCAGTCAAGCGCGGACCCATTGACATGGAAGCTTCGTAATCAATGTCAATGGACAAGAAGTGGTCTTGACTTTGGCCAACAAACCACAACTTGGACACGACACCGATATGGAACAAAGCCTCGTGATTAAAACACATCTTTGATGGACAAGGGTTTGACTTTGGCCAACAACCCCTGCCAATCTCGGATCTTGAGTAAGAATCACTCAATGGAAGGAAAAACGCATGATATTTAACGAGGGTTTTTCGCGTGCAAATTGGCTACCAATTTAATTATCTTTGTTAAGGTCTCATCATCATACACCCTTAAGCATGCATTCTAAACACATAATAAAGCGAGTATGAAATAAAATAATAATGATATGCGGATGGATATTTTACATTGATCCTAGATCAAATCTCTCACTTTCTCTCTCCCGCTAGCACTTGTATTATTTCTACCCGTTACACTACACTTCTAAAGAAACCTCTTTTACATGGAGGGGAATAGGTGAGAAAAGAATAAAAGAAGAAATAGGAGATAAGGCTGGACACGCAGGTCCAATTTAATAAATCAAATTTATTACAATTTCCAAAATCGCCCAATCCCGACTAATATCCATCCGATATACATTATTCAAACATCACAACCATGTATTCATACAAGCATGTTATCAATCAATCAATCAAATTAATTAATCTTGATTATTAGTGATCATCCAATGTTCAAACAAAGATTTGATTTTGTTCGAGTCAAACTCGTATTGCAAACACGTACTCAAAGTACAATTTCTACGAATTAAATTAAATTACATAATTAAATCCAATTTAATACGTATTTAATTCTAATTCATTATTTAATTCCAAATTAAATATTACACTTTTATTAACGAACCTTTACGACTTAAATTCCAAATTTAATCGCAACGGGTCTCAAAGCCCGATTAACATCTAATGTTTTATTTAATTAAAGTCCAATGGGCTTTTAATTAATTTCTATAAGGCGTGGACTTTTGGTCAACTCGGGTCAAACCGAACAACCAAAATCCAATCCGGGAGTTACTCCATAAGCCTTTAAATTAATTTTGGCCCATTAGGCCCAATTAAATAATTAAGGTCCATTAAGTCATAATTGGACCTTTTGGATTCGGTTTTGGGCCTAATTGGATCCAACCAATTTGCCTAAACCCAACTTTGTTACAACAAAGCCCAAAAGCCCAATTACAACCCAACAAGCCCAATTTCCAAAATCAAGCCCAAATTAATTAACTTATAAAATTCCAAATTTCACAATTAATTAACCTAAGTGTAATACACAATCAATTACCCAATTAACATTTCTAAAATATCAATTAGCCTAATTAATCATGCACTTTAACAACCAAATAGTGTCCAACACAATTCAATTAAAATCAAACCCAATTAACATGCTTTCAAGTCTCGGCAATTAGGGGTTTTTCAATTCGATTCGGTTTCAATCCAATTGAGTCCACAATCATAATTTCCCAAATCAATACAATTCATCCAATGAATTAAAACAACAAAATCACAAAGAATTTCATGTTCTTTAAAATCGGCCAAGCCACTTTAAAAGGGAAAAATGTTCTAAATCAAAATTCAATCCAATTGAACTTCAAAACAACATTAACCAATTATTTTAAGTCATCCAATGATCAAACAAAACAAAATTACCAAGACATTAGGTTCTTCCAATTTTCGGCCAAGCCTCCAATTTGGGGAAAAATGAATCCAATCCAATTTCATGAAATTGACCACACACAATCTCAATTAAACATGTTCTAAGCATACTTAAACATCCAATGCAATTAAAACATGCTTAAACACATTTTGCCCAATTTCAAGTTTCAAATCCAACCTAAGAATTGGGGAAAATTGATCTAATCCAATTTTCTTGAAATTGATCATACACAACTTCAATTCAACCTCATTCAAGCATAATGCATCAAACAATTCAACCAAATCATGCCTAAATCGAGTTTACCCAAATTAAAGTTTTGACAAAAATTTGCAAATTGGGGAAAATCAATCCAATGATTTTTTTGTCAAATTGATTACATATATCTCAAATTAGATCATATATAAGCATTCTTACACAATCAATTTGTCAGAATCAAGCCAAAATCAAAAAGCCCCAAATTTGCCAAGAACCCTAATTTCGGATTTCATGCATCAATGGCTCTAGATACCAATGTTGGAGTTTAATCAAGTCCACAAGATCACAAACAATGCATAAAAAACGAGTTGAATACACAAAGGAGTAAGGCGGAATTCATACTCACATTGATGGGTTTTGATGAAATGAAGAACACAAGCCTTCAAGCTTCTCAAACTCGCGGTAATGGAGCTCCTTGTGCTGCTGGACTGCTCGGTTTTGGGGCTGTCTTCCTCTCCAAGATTCGGCCATGCATGGACTCCATTGAAGCTCCAAGCTTCAAGCTTTTCCATGCTCACAAATTCGTTTCCCTATCACCATAATACAACCCATGTGTGCTAGCTAGCACTACTCTCCTTTATTTGCTTCTCAAAATTTCGGTGAAACCAGAAAAATTTAGAAGAAATCGGCACCATGTCGAGAGAGGAGAAGAAGAGAGAAGAGGGAAAAGAGAGGGAAAGAAAAAGAGAGCGTGTACTGTACCGTGAGAGAGAGAAAAAAGATGTCCAATATATATATTTTATTTCATTTACCAAGTAAAATAAAAAAAACACATATATATATCTTATCTTTAATTCTAAAGTCAAAAAATAAAAAGCAATAATGCTTTCCATCATTTCAACTTTAACTTTAAGTCACATCACATCTATTCACTTTAATAAAGTGACATATTGTCAAGTCATATCACTCAAAGTGACAATTGATTTGACGATTGACGCGACTAGCGATTTGACGCTTGATGTGACTTGCGTGCCGCGCTCGAATTCGAAATGCGAATGCGCTCGCAATCACTCTCGGGCTCGGGTTCGCTAATTCCAAATTAACGAATTTTCCGTCGCGTCGTAATTAAGTGATTACGCCTAGCGAATTCACTATTCACGTCGCTAACGAATTAATTCTAAATTAATTCGTTCGCCCGAATTAAAATCTAATTTTAATTCCGCGTCGAAATCCAATTTCGATTAATATATCGAATATATTATTTTATCGATTAATTCCAAATTAATCGTTCTCTCTCTTTAATTAATATTTTATCCCAGATAAAATATCTCCGCAATTAATCCCAGATTAATTTTCTCTCTCATCGAATTAATCCCAGATTAATTCTATCTCTCTCTTCTAATTAATCCCAGATTAATCAAAGTGCGAGTCATACGTCATCGGTGAATCTTCAGGAAGCGACCCATGAGATCTCCGGATATGTTGGCAGTAAATACGATCGTCGGACTGTCCGAACACGTAAGTACCTCGTACTACGTTTATATCGATTTACAAGACAAGGTTGGCTTCTAGCAAAGCGCCATGCCTACCCAATTCTCCAGAAAATATCTTACAGGAATATATAGATCTGTATCAAGCGTAGTATACCGTAGTATTGTGTATATCGGCCCAGTATCGGATAATCACGTGCTAGGGCTGGGGGTGGATAAGTGTCTCCCCCGTCCGAAACACATGTCGGATGTCTGGTAACATAGTCTCTATAATCGGATATACATGACCTGGTCACAATATCCCGATTGGTTGCGCAACACTCAAGAGCACTAGTACCGTATCCTGCGTGACATCATCTCCAAATGACTGAAGTGACACTTCCATCTTGACATCACACCCAATACACTACGACTCTCTGATAAACCCAGAAGTGGTGTACACAGAACCGGTTAAAGCCCCCTACCACCAAGACCAAAGTTTATCGATTATCGTAAGTATTAGCGATGCAAGTCTCAGGTTAAGACTATACACACCTACCTCGATTTCGGCCTCCCATAGACACGTAGTCATAATACCAATGGGATTCCGAGGGGTCTATCCAGAGCGAAGCTGTTTCCCGTACCATCGGTGAAACACGACCTCCTATCGCACTTGCATAAGTATCCAATACTTATATATATGAGAACTATGCCGTTGTGCCCTCACAAACGCGCACAAGTGCAATACTAGCCTATTCCGCATTATCGATGTCCAGTCTCGATAATACTACGGCTAGGGATATTTAATGATTAAACCTTCGGGGACTGATACTGTCTCATATCATTCTCAGTCCAGGTACTAATCATAGGGACCTCTCTTCATTTATATATCTATGGTGATCTAATCACAAATGATGAGAGTGCAATTTCCTTGTCACATAGTTAATTTGCTACAACAACACAATGATCTGTGCAAATAGTGACGCTATGGGTCATTTTGTCCAACAACCAAACCATTACCTAGCCTCAAAATGCCTTTGATTAAACCATCATTTTATCCACTATAGACACGGTCAATTAAAACATAAATCCAAACATCACAAGATAATATTTCGGGGCCGATTCTCTATCCCCAGTGGAGTCGCCAGACTGTGGGAACACAGGAACTGGGCGACGCATGGTGTCCCGGGCTCGCGGCCCGGTAGGGAGTACGGAGTAGCCACGGGGGACTAAACCGGAGAATAATAGAGTCGCCACCCGGTGTGAACCGGGAAAATGAGATTTAAAGCCGCACTCACCCCTCGCAAGGGAAGACCTCAAACCATTGGGTTCGAATGGTCCCTTACTTATGCCACTTGTAATGAAAGGATTTATATGATAATTTAATCAGACTTAAGTAACACTTATTTCTAAGAATATCATGCTTCTAAATCCACATTCATACATCAACAAGTTCATCTAAATTTATATGTAACACATATTCGAATTTGCATACAGCCTATTTGCATGTAATCTAAGTCTCAATTTGCATACATAAGGTTTATCATATGGCAAGCATACAAGTTAATGAACACATTGGTGGACACAGAAGCGCAAACAAATAGCATTCTTACTAGCATGCATATTAAGAAAATATATTTAAGCGCATAACAGAAATAGACAACTAGAGAGGTAATACAAATGCATAATGTAAGAAAAAGGGAACTATGTGCTAAGATGGACATGTCGTAATGTGATGCAAGAGGATCTATTTACCGTGGGCGTTCGTTCAGCATTCGTAGACGCGTTCGAACGGTAAAAAGAAGGTTCTCGTTCGAGTAACGTTCATAAACGCGTTCGAACAGAAATGAAACAGAATGCTCACGTTCGTATGGCGTTTGTGAACGCGTTCGAATGGAAATGAAATAGAATGCTCATGTTCGTATGGCGTTTGTGAATGCGTTCGAACAGAAATGAGACCTGATGCATGATAAGGCAAAATGCATGCGCGTTCGAGTTGCATTCGTAAACGCGTTCGAACGGGAACAGACCTGATGCATGAAATAGGACGCAATACATAAATGGTGAATAGTACAGTGCGAGGCGCTGCGAAACATCGTGGTGAAGGATTTTAACCTCTTCAATTAGAGGACCTCTCATCGCACTTACTAAGCCCATGCGCTCGATTGCATCATGCATACAAACATAAAGACAATCATATCAAACTAAGTATGCCCGATTGAACGTATCTTGCATCCAACAGAACACACATCAACCGGCGCGGCAAAGCATCGTGGTAAAGGTCTTTAACCCCTCCCCATAGGGGATCTTTCATTCCACTCACTAAGCCCATGCGCTCGATTGAACCATGCATAAAAACATAGAGACAATCATATCAAACTAAGTATGCCCGATTGAACGTATCTTGCATCCAACCGAACACACATCAATCGGCGCGGCAAAGCATCGTCGTAAAGGGCTTTAACCCCTCCCCATAGGGGATCTTTCATTCCACTTACTAAGCCCATGCGCTCGATTGAAGCATGCATAAAAACATAGAGACAATCATATCAAACTAAGTATGCCCGATTGAACGTATCTTGCATCCAACCGAACACACATCAACCGGCGCGGCAAAGCATCGTGGTAAAGGGCTTTAACCCCTCCCCATAGGGGATCTTTCATTCCACTTACTAAGCCCATGCGCTCGATTGAATCATGCATAAATAAGCAACATACAGAATCCAAGTGACGAAAAATAAATAAACCAAAGCAACACAAAATAAAAGAGGGTGCCGTTTACTCAAGCGGCACGTGGAGTTGTGTCCCGAGTACAGATCATATTACCATCCATTCGAAATCGGCTATGAAATTTATGTCCGATTTTCCATCAGATATACCGCGAGAGTTGACACATCTCTCATTTTATTCCACAGCCACAACATACAACATCTCATAATTCATGCATATTTATCTACTCAAGGGCCACAACATGCATTTCAACATGACAATCACGCAAGCAATATTTAATAAATAGTAAAAAAGCGAGTGTGAAAGATACCCTCAGGTCTAACCTTTTTTGCCAACTTTCAGGCTTGCGTTTCACAGACGTCGGAAGGGTACAGCTCCTCAACTTCTTCGGTTCACTGGTTTAGCGTCCTAGCTCACTGCTTTGCTATTTTGCTTGCGGTTTGAACTCCGTTCTGCTCCTGTTCGGCCTCTGTTTTGCTATTCACTGCTCAGGCCACCTGTTTTGACATTTCAATGAACTGTTCCAAGTTTTTGTGTGGGTTTTTAGTGTAGTCTTGTGTGATTTATTTTAAGGATTATGAATGCAGTTTTTATGTTATTACTTTAAAGTTTTTAGGGAATGTTTTAAGTGTATTTTGCTGCTGTTTTAGGGGTTAAATTACTGTTGTTTGGGCGTGATTTAGGGACTGGTTTGGGTCAGTTTCGGTTTGTGTAAGTGGGCTACGGATTGAACTGTTTGGAGAGGGTATTGTGCGGCAATTCTGAGAACTAAAGGGGCTGCTGTTTGGAGGTCTCTTGGGCGTGCAAGAGAAGGTTTGGAGGGGTGTCTTAGGCGTGATTTGAGAGATATGTGTGCTTCGGTTATTGAAGGAGGTGTAGGAGAGAAATATTTTTACTTCTTTATACTATTACCGTGAATGATGTTGTGTGAAGGAGAGGATGGCTTTGGTTGGGGTTGTTTATATAGAGAAGGGTTAGGGCTTCACCTTGTCTCACAAGGAAGGGTTTTGGTGCATTAAAGGGAGGATTTGATTAGGTGTTGGACAAGGAAAGGATTAGATTGAGGGGGGACAAATCTTGGCTAGATTAGGAATACAATATCTTTAGATTGGTTATGATTGATTTTAATTAGGCATGACATCTTTTAATTTAGTATGTGATTTGTTTAGTTAGGAAGTTAATATATTTGATTTATCTTCATTAGGTATGATTATATTTTGTGTTTTATTTAATTGGTAAATGGTTTAAATATTTTATTTAATATTTAATGTTTAATTTAATTAAATTGGGATGTGTTTTATGGGCTTTGGGGAGCTAATTGGGCTGGGGTACGAGGTAGCAGCAAAACTAGAAACACCGACGCCGTTCGAACGCCAATTCGAATGCCATACGAACGTCTGCAATCTGCCTGACGTTCAAACGAAGTAACGAACGCAGCACTAACGAAGACAGTGAGCTTGTGAAATAAACTTGATGACGTACTTATTTCAGATTTCCCTTTCCGACCTCTGTTTCTCGCAATATCCTTAGCTAAAAAGGTAGTACCTCCAACTGAGACTCATCATCAGGTTTCACATGCAAAATGCAGTGCCTACACACCTCAAATAGAAGCGTTCAGTCTGGTGCTACTATGATGGGGGCATATACCAACTTCTGTTTCAAGATCTCAAAAGCTTCATGGAATTCTTTGGTGAAGTTGAAAGGCACATCTTTCTCCAGTAGATTGTATAGAGGTTTAACAATCATGGAGAAGTCTTTGATAAATCTCCTGTAAAAGCCTGCATGTCTGAGAAAACTCTGAATCCATTTGACTGATTATGGTGGAGGTAGTTTTCTATTGTTTCGATCTTTGCTTTGTCTACCCCAATTCCCTTTTATGAGATCTGATGTCCCAGGACAATACCTTCATGCACTATGAAGTGGCATTTCTCCCAGTTGAGTACCAGGTTGGTATCTTCACATCTTTATAACACTTTTCCAGATTTTGCAAGCAGTGGTCGAACAAGTCTCCAAACACAGAGAAATCATTCATGAAAACCTCCATATTTTATTCCAGCATGTCTGAGAAGATGGTCATCATGCAACGTTGAAATGTGGCAGGAGTATTACATAGTCCAAATGGCATCTTACGGAAAGCAAAAGTACCATACAGACATGTAAAAGTTGTTTTCCTGATCTTCTGAGGCGATGGCAATCTGATTGTACCCCAAATATCCGTTCAGAAAACAAAAGAATTCATGTCTCATCAGTCTGTCTAGCATTTGGTCAATGAATGGTAGTGGGAAATGATCATTTCTTGTTGCTTTGTTCAGCTTCATGTAGTCCATGCATACTCTCCATCCAGCCACCGTTCTTGTTGGAATTAGCTGGTTCTTTTCATTTGTGACTACAATTATTCCTCATTTCTTTGAAACACATTACATAGGACTCACCCATGTGTTATCAGAGATGGGGTAGATGATGCCAGCATCCAACCATTTGATAATTTTGTCCTTCACGACCTCTTTCATGATTGGATTTAGTCTCCGTTGATGCTCCACTCTGGCTTTGTACTCGTCGTTCATCAGAATTTTGTGCATGCAAAATGATGGATGTAGACACTGCATTTTTACATAAGCCCAATGATGAGCCTCGTATGGAGGCACTACCTAAAAAGTTGTGGAAGTCGCGGGAAATGAATGTCGGAAGGAAAAACTCCAAAATTAGCACCTCATTGGATTCGAACTCGCTAACCTGCCTCGGATTTGCTCAGTCGGTTTCTGTTTCAAACCATAGCCTCAACCCATGCAACCCACTCGGACCAAAGCACATGAAACCCATCCATCCACATGCCCATGACCCACCACACCAAGCCTACACGCCCATATCCTTCCCAAATAAGAAATCCCATGCAAAACTCATGTAAAAAATCCTCAAATCACCTTCCAATTTAAAGAGATATGAAATCCCATCCTCACCAAAATTAGGAGATTGTGTTCCCTAAATAAATCAAGAAAATATATCCAATATTTACTTGATTTATTTTCTTGCTTAGGAGTTCCTTGTCATTATAAAAAGAAGGATTGACCAAACCCTAGAGGAGGCTACACATAAACATTTACACGGAAATTCAATAAAAAACCTAAACTCTCTTCTTAGATTTTAACGGCAAAACACACAAACAAAAGACAGAACAACAAAGTAAAAACCACCCAAAGCTTGACACAACATCAAACAAAAACAAAGCCACCATCACGAATAACAACAAAGACAACAAACAACACTAAAAACCAAAATAACCAACAACCCTTCAACCCTTCAACCCACAGCCAACAAACACAAACAAAAAAGAAAACAAAAACAAACGACAGCACCAAAACCCAAAGATACCAGCAGCCCATAACCGAACAACAAACAGCCCCTTCACCAAACACAAAACCAGCCCCTACATCACCGAAAACACACCATAAAACAACCCTCACTTCATCGAAACAACACACCACAAAACCAGCCACTACATCACTGAAAACACACCACAAAAGAACCCTCACTTCATCGGAACAATACACCACAAAACAACCCAATATTACTGAAAATCAACCCAAAATATAGCAAGCCAAACCACCGAAACAACCCCCAAAATCGACAGAAAAATAGCAGCTCAAATCACCCAGAAACAGTCCCAAAAATAGCCCATAAAAATGCACAAACAGTAGCAAAAATAGCAGCCAAAAACAGCAAAAAATAGCAGCCCAAAAATAGCAAAACAGCGAGCAGAAATGGAAAAATAGTGAGCAGAAATAGCGAACAAGCAAACCAGAAAAACAGTAATCTTTAATCCTTCTAGCGACGGCCTAACGCCTTCTAAGAAGCAACTTAAAAGGTAAGACCTGGGGGCACCCTTTACCATATTTATTCTATAGTTCCAGACACAGCATGCCTGGCTGGACATGAAATACGTCCAGCCGGGTATGCGAAGTCCTACATTAAAGACGGCCAAATTTTTTGGTCATATTTTCTTTCTCTAGCGTTTGTTGTTTATCTTTTTTTTTATATTCATTTACTTTTATGGTTATTTTATTATGTTTGTTATTTATCTTTCTGTCTATTTACTGTTATTTACTATTATTATACCCCATTTAGTTCCGGTATTTATCTTTATTTTATTATTTTGCATTTACTTTATTATTTATCGTTATTTATTATTTCGCAATCATTTTATTGTTTATCTTTATTTATTATTCCGCATTTAGTTTTGTTATTTATCTTTTTATCGTTATTTCATCGTTTCACTTTTACTTTTGTTTATGTTTTGCTATATTATTTCACATTTACTTTCATGTCTGTTTACATTGCATTGAGGATTATGTGTGGTATTATCCCATGTGGAATATCAGATGGAAACCCAGACATAAATTTCGTAGCCGAATCCGAATGGATGGTGGTGCGGTATGTACTTGGAATACAACTCCACGTACCACTCGGAAAATATTCATATATTCGTGTTTATTGGTGCTATTTTTGTAAGAACGTTCGAACACGTTTTCGAACGCAACTCAAACGCAAGTAATCTGACTCACTCCGTTCGAATGCGTCTTCGAATGCTACACGAACGTGAACTCTTTGGAACACTTTGTTCGAACACATTTACGAACGCTACATGAACGCGCACACACACATTGGACAACCTTTTTCCTTTATATTTTTTGCCTCTTTAGTTATTTATTTTGCATTATGCGCTTAATTATTTGCATTTATTATTAATATTTTTACTGTTCTTATAATTTACATTATCGTACATATTTATTTAATATGCTTTGGGGACTATGTATTTGCTTTTATTTTTTTCATGTTTATGGGTGTACAAATTTGTGTGTTTATTTGAATTATTTTGCATGTGCTGCATAAGACTTGGTTATACCATTGTGTGAACCAGTCCATTATACTGGCATAAGTAAGGGACTATTTTGAACCCAACGGTTTGAGATCTTCCATTGCGAGGGGTGAGTTCGGCCTTTGGCGACTCCTTTATTCTCCGGTTTAGTCCCCAACCGGCTACGCTGTACTCTCTACGGGACCCGAGCCCAATAGTGTCGTGGTCACCGAGCATCATAGGCATAGCAGTAAACCCTGTTTCGCTCCTACAATAGACTGATGCCTCGAATGTCGGCTATAGTCCAGCCAATGGCTTTCTTGTGTTCTCCTAACACTTTCAGCAACTTATCTTCCTGCTCCAATGTTAGCGACGAAGAAATAAATTAGAAGAGTTTCCTATGAATGCATACCTGAGATGGCTCAGAAGTAGCTTTAGTTCCAGTTGTGGTGGTTCTTCAATCGATGGCTTGATTCGCTCATTTTTCGGTAGTTCCAAACTTTCCACATGTGGTGTCAATTTGAAGCGAAAGGGTCTATCAAGATAGTTGATACATTCCAGAATTTCATCATCTAGCTCGCTGTCAGTCATGTTGGTGATGTAGGCTTTAAGTTTATTCGTAGAAAATTGCATTGCATCAGTATCCTGGATGATACTATCTAAAACATCAATTCTGAAACATTCCTCTTCTTTTTCATCACTCGGGAATTTCATGGCTTTGAAAACATTGAATGTAACTTCTTGGTCCAGCACTTTCATGGTTAGTTCTCCTTTTTGTACATCAATAATAATTCGACCTGTAGCCAAGAATGGTCTCCCGATGATGATAGGTACATCTTTGTCTTCTTCCATATCAAGGATAATGAAATCTACAGGGAAAATGAATTTGTCGATTTTAACCAATACATCTTCCACTACATCTCTCGGTAATGTGAGAGATCTGTCAGCAAGCTACAGAGTAACTGAGGTGGCCATTGCTTCTCCAATCTACAGTTTCCTGTAAATAGACAAAGGCATCAAGTTAATGGTGGAACTTAAATCACACAAAGCCTTACCGAAGTAATGTTCGCCTATGGTGCAAATGATAGTGAAACTGCCAGGATCTTTCAACTTTGGGGGAAGCTTCCTCTGAATGATAGCATTGTATTCTTCTATCAATGCTATTTTCTTGTAATCTCCCAATTTTCTCGTTCGTGACAGAATGTCTTTCATGAATTCGACATAGCTGGGCATTTTTTCTAAAGCTTCTTTGAATGGAATGTTGATATGCAGCTTTTTGAAGATCTCCAGGAATCAAGCAAACTGCTTGTCCAGTTTATGTTTCTAGACTCTGTGGAAAAGGTGGAGGAGGAGTGAATCTTTCTTGATCATTTTCTTTTGTCTTTTTTTCTCCATCTGTGGTTATGCTTCGCTGCTTTTTTGGAACTTCCTCAGTGGATGCCGTGATTCCAACATCTTTGTTGATTTCAGTACCTCTTTTCAAAGTAATGGCTTGACATTGCTCCTTCCCTATGTTCCTTAGATTTGGTTCTATGTTGCTAGGAAGGGTACCTTGCGGTCTGTAACTTTAAGCATTGGCCAGTTGTCCCATTTGATTCTCCAGTGTTTTCAAAGATGTTGTTTGACTTTAAATGAATGCTGCTTGGGATTGAAACATATCATCATATTTGGCTGCTTGAGAGTCATATTTTACTTCTAGCTTTTTAAACATCTCCGTAAGCATATCTTCTATTTCTGCCTTCTTTTCATACTTATGGCCCTTGTTTTGCTGTTGGAATCCTGGTGGTGGTTTGTTCATTTGCCCTGAATTGTTGTTCCATGAGAAATTATGATGATTCCTTCACCATGGGTTGTAGGTGTTGGAATATGGATTATTTCCCTGTTTTTTGAAATTGCTGACAAAATTCACCATCTCATCATGTTGGTTGTATGATTATGTCTCTGGTGCTCCTCCATATGGTGAACTTGTGGATCCAGCATTAACCTTCATTTTAAGAGTATCCAAACTTTTACAAATCTGATCCAGGTTGGCACTCAATGCTGTGTTGGCTCCGACTTCATAAATTCCTGCTATTCGTTGAATCATGTTCCTTTCTGTTGGCCACAAAGAATTATTGTTGGCCATTTCTTCAATTAAGTCAACAGGCCTGATCCTCTCTTTTTTCCATTAAAGCTCCTCCAACAGAAGCATCAATTATGGTTCTCATCAGTCCAGAAAGTCCATTTTAGAAGGTTTGAACTTGTAGCCACATTGCAATCTCATGGTAATGACATTTTTTTAGCAGATCCTTGTATCTTTCCCAAGCTTCGCAGAGGGATTCTGAGTCATGTTGTACAAAGGATGTAATGTCATTCCTCAGCTTTGCAGTTCTTGTTGGGGGAAAGTACTTTGCAAGGAATTTGGTGGCAAGAGTGTTCCAAGTTGTGATGGAGCATGCTGGTAGTGAATATAGCCAAACTTTAGCTCTGTCTTTCAAGGAATATTGAAAAACATGCAGTCTCATTACTTCTTCAGCTGCTCGATTGTAATTAAAAGTGCCACAAACTTCCAGGAAATTGCTGATGTGGGCATTAGGATCTTCAGTTGCATTTCCCCCAAACTGAACTGACTGCTGTAGACTCTGCATTTTTGCATAAGCCCAATGATGAGCCTTGTATGGAGGCACTACCTGAAAA
Organism: Zanthoxylum bungeanum; assembly: GCA_019454045.1. Taxonomy (NCBI): domain Eukaryota; kingdom Viridiplantae; phylum Streptophyta; class Magnoliopsida; order Sapindales; family Rutaceae; genus Zanthoxylum; species Zanthoxylum bungeanum. Next base: position 138,048 of record SKCR01038145.1, read on the forward strand.
GTTACGGAAGTCGCGGGAAATGAATACCAGAAGGAAAGAAAACCTCCAAAATTAACACCTCATTGGATTCAGACTCACTAGCTAGCATCGGATTCGCTCAGTCAGTTTCTATTTCAAATCTTAAACTCGGCCTAAAATCCCTGCAATCCATACAACCCATCCACACGGCTCATTAACATGCCCTACACACCCATTAAGCCCATGGACTCATGCCATACACGCCCAAGCCTTCCCAAATAAATAAAACGCCATGCAAAACACATGCTAAAATCCCCTCAAATCCCCTCAAATCACTTTCCAATTCAAAAAGATTGTGAATCCCATCCTCACCAAATTTAGAGATTTTATTCCCAAAGTAAATTAAGAAAATATCTCCCAAATTTAATTGATTTATTTCATTGCTTAGGAGATCCCTTATCATTATAAAAGAGAGACCAATTCTTCAAGTGGAGGGGGTCTCTCTCTTTTTCCCAACACACACATACGACAATCACAAATCAAAACCTAGGCTCTATTCTTCTCTCTCCTCACGGCAGCAACAAAGACCCGTCATTACCGAAACCAATAACCAGCAAAAGAAGCCACTAAACAAACAAACAAAAATCGACCAAGACATCACCAAAAGAAGCTACTAAACAATAAACAACCAACAAGAAAATCAACCCACACAGCAGCCCCTTCACCCTTAGACATAGACAACAAACACAAATAACAAAACAGCCCCTTCACCCTAAGACGTAGACAACAAGCGCAAACCAATAAAACAAAACAGCCATTCACCAAAAACAAAACAATAACAACAAACCAACCCTTAAATCACCAAAAAAACCATACAAAACCAGCCAGCAATTACCAAAAAATACACAAAACCAGCCCTTGAACCATCGAAAATCAGACCTAAAAAACAACCCCTTGAATCACCGAAAATCTGTCCTAAAAATAGCCCCTAAAAACGCAAAACAGTAGCAAAAATAGCAGTCAAAAACATCAAAAATTATAGCCCAAAAAAAGTAAAACAGCGAGCAGAAATGGCAAAACAGTGAGAAGAAACAGCGAACAAGCAAACCAGAAAAACAGTAAGCTTTAATCCTTCCGGCGACGGCCTAACGCACTTCTAAGAAGCAACTTAAAGGTAAAACCTGAGGGCACCCTTTACTATATTTATTTTGTTGTACTGGATCCGGCATGTTTGGTTGGACGTGCAATACGTCCAACCGGGTATGTGAGGTCCTACATCAAAGACGGCCAAATATATTGGTCACATTTTCTTTCTCTAGTATTTTGTTGTTTATTTTTTTATATTTATTTACTTTCATAGTTATTTTATTATTTTTATTTATCTTTCCATCAATTTATTGTTATTTATTATTTCACATTTATTTTGTTATTTATTATCTATTTAGTGTTATTTGTCATTTTTATTTATTTATTTGCATTTATCGTTATTTTATCGTTTTGCTTTTACTTTTATTTATGTTTTGCTATTTTATTTCGCATCTACTTTCATGTCTGTATACATTGCGTTAATGATTTTGTGTGTTATCCCTTGCGGTATATCGGATGGAAACCAATACATAAATTCTGTAGCCGAATCCGAATGGACGGTATTGCGGTCTGTACTTGGGATACAACTCCACGTACTGCTCGGGAAATATTCATATATGCGTGTTTATCTCATTATTGGTGCCATTTTCATAAGAACGTTTGAACGCGTTTTCAAACGCAACTCGAACGCAAGCCTTCTGCTTCGCTCTATTCGAACGCGTTCTCAAACGCTACACGAACATGAACTCTCGGGAACACTTCGTTCGAACGCGTTTACAAATGCTACATAAATGCACGCACACTAAATAACCTCTTTCTTTATATTTTATGCATTTTTACCTCTTTAGTTATTTATTTTACATTATGCGTTTAGGATTAATTATTTGCATTTATTTATTGACGATTTTTCTTGCTTTTGATTATTATGATTTTTGTTTTTGTACCTTATGTTTCTTAATTTAATTTGTTTTTATTTATATTCATGTTTATAGGTGTGTAAATTTGTGTGTTTATTTGAATTATCTTGCATAAACTGCATAAGACATGGTTATACTATTGTGTGAACCAGTCCATTATACTGGCATCAGTAAGGGACCATTCTGAACCCAACGATTTGAGGTCTTCCCTTGCGAGGGGTAAGTGCAGCCTTAAATCATTTCCCAGTTCACGCTGGGTGGTGACTTCTTTATTCTCCGGTTTAGTCCCCCGTGGGCTACTCCGTACTCTCTAAGGGTTGTGAGCCAACAGTGTCGTGGTCGCCGAGTATCATAGACATAGCGGTAAACCCCATTTCGCTCCTACAGATGGCGACTCCACTGAGGATTGAGAATCGGCCTCGAAACAATGCCTTGTAGTGTCCGTGGCTTTGGCTTTGGTTACCCAAGTCTCATATAATTTGCATACCCTTGTTATTCTGATGGCGTTATGTATCGTGAAGTCGCTTTCACTCAAGGCGGCGGATCGTTATATGGTGTCATCACTCATTGGCACATACCCTTTGGTATAAAAAAGGCGCACTCACTTGGTCGCTCGAACCCTTGAGTGGGGAGAACTAGTTGTGGGCAACCCTTCACCGCGCGGAAGCCTTTATCCATACCTTTATAAGCCCACATATGAACCATAGTTATATGTCCTAAAAAAGCTACCCATATGCTTGTGTTTAGGACCATTATCTTTTGGATCAATTTGGGCCTCTCGTAATATGATACGAACTTGTTGGGCCATTTAAACTGGGACGAGTTTGTATCTTATGACGATTGGGCCAACAGTTTTCAAAATGATGATGGGCCACCTTGTGTTTGGGCCCCCTATCATTTGAAGTTATTTAGCCACCTTATCGCAAAAGTATAAACCTGTTGGACCTTTTCAACTGGGACAAGTTTACACCTCACGATAATCTGATTGGACGCTTTAAAATGATAACGGGCCAACTTGTATGAAAACCCTGATGGGCTTAGAAGGTCCAAACATGATCCGAATATGCCAAATGCATGAGTCCGATATCCGCACTGGCTTTCATCCAGGAAGGATACACCTTGTTATGGCATATTTGTATACTTTTTGATATCTCCAAGTCCATCCCCACAACCGTGATTACCGAAGGCCCAATTCATCGTTTCAAGACAATGGCATGATCCTCATAATAGGCTTAGTCATATTATAAATGGGCGGTATTTTTCTTTTACCGATGGAAATGGACTGAGGTAACCAAGGTTCACCATTGTAGCGTATGAGAGAACGATTTTGTGTACCCCACATTGGTACATAAAATAAGCCATACCTAGGATAGAAATGGACTCACCATGAGTTTGGGAGGAATAAGGTCAGAAGGATATATGATGTTTTGATAACCACATGCATCTCATGCATCGCATGCATACACGCATCATGCTAACTCCTTATTTTAAAAGCCATCATCGATATATGTTGGGTTAAAGAAGAATGAAGACTTTTCAAGAAGAGGTTAGCAAGCATGAGTGCGTCAGACGGTGAAGGTTCCAGTATGGATCAATTGGAGACCAACATGACCAAAATTACCGAGCAACTACAAACTTTGACCAACGCTATGGCCAGTCTAACAATACCCCTCACAGTGGGAACAGAAAACAATGAGAATGGAAGGCGTGAGGATCCTCTCGAATAGGGTGAGAGAAGAAATCCCTATTTTTGATGATGACATGACTGAGTATGCCATGGGAAGGATAACCGGGTCTCAGGCAGAATTATAGAAACTCAGAGAACAAGTAGAGTCAGTTACCCGCAAGATGAAAGGAAAACATTAAGATCTGTTAGACTATGATGCAATGACTTTTGAAGAACAGCTGCCTCCCTAGTTTAAGATGTCTGACATGGCCAATTTCAACGAAAACGGAGATCATAGGGTCCATCTCCGACAATATGTTTCAGTGATGAGTTCAGTGGGTTTGTCGAAGCGCCAAGTGCAGAAGATGTTTGAGATGTCACTGGAGGGGGCACCCGTATTATGGTATCATGGCTTGGAGAGAAAAGTCAAGAATGACTGGAGGCATCAGCGGGGGCCTTTCTGAACCAATATGTCACAGATTTTGAGATCGACTTGTCGCTTCATGACCTAGAAAACACCAAACAGTTCTTTTTTTTTCTTTTTTTTAAATGATTGGTAAATATTAAATGATTCTTGAAAAATATGGACTTCTATTGAATTGGAGAGATTTAAAGCCAAAATTATTGATTCTTGTTGGGCTTGAATTACTTTTTGGGCTTACGAGTTGGCTAACTCATTTTAAATTTTAGTTAGAGCCCACTAACCGTCTATGAAACTTTCGCTAATGCTCAGAGAAAATTTATCTAAGTCACCAAGTTAAGACTTTGGTTGAGCGATAAAATTTCGAGTCATTACAATTATCCCCCCTTAAAAATGATTCGTCTTCGAATCAACACACTTAAGAGGTATGAAGCGTACCTTCTTTTATAAACAGCTGGGAGTATTGCTCCCCCATAGCTTCTTCTGGCTCCCATGTGGATTCTTCCCCCGTGTGGTGCTGCTGCCAAACCACCTTAACTGAAGGAATCCATCTAGATCGTAACTCCCTCGTCTCTCTGTCCACTATCGGTATTGGCTGCTCTAGATAGTATAAGTCTTGGAGAACATCGACTTATTGAGGCTCTAATACATGAGATTCATCGTGCAAGTACTTACATAACATACTGAATGTGAACTAAGAACCCCCGATCAGAGATTATTGAGATAGGTATTCCATGCAATGACACTATATCATCCAAATACGGCCTGGCATACTGAGCTGCTAAATAATTAGTCTTCACTGGCAGGAAATACGCAGACATAGTCAACCTGTTCACAATCACCCATATAGAGTCATACCATTTCGAGGTACGTGGAAGTCCAACCACGAAATCCATAGTAATCTTCTCACATTTCCATTCAGGCTCATCTAAGCTTTGAAGCTTCCCTGCTGGTCTTTGATCTTCTGTCTTAACTTGCTGGCATAAGAGGTATTTTGCAACAAATTGCGCTACATCCTTCTTCATACTGTCCCACCAGTAAAAATCCTAAAGATCATGATGCATTTTAGTAATTCCAGGATACATAGTGTAGGATGAGGTATGAGCTTTCTCCAACAACGAATGCCTCAACTCTTGAATTATGGGAACCATAATCCCATTTTTCTTCCTAATGAGATCCTCGCTATCTATATGATACTCATCATCTGCCCTTTGCTCTAATCTGCTTCTAATCTACTGAATTTGAGGCACTGCTTATTGTGTAACTCTGATATCATCTATTAGGGTGGATGGGACTTGAATCTCCGCCAGCAATGCTCCATGAGTTGTCACTTGAAAACTCACTCCGTCAAGAATACATTTCTGTATTTGTGTAACTGGTTTCCACTATTCAATTGGCAAATGAGATAAACTTTCCATAGATTTCCTACTTAAGGCATTTGCTACCACATTAGCCTTACCAGTGTGATACTGGATTGAACAATTCTAATCTTTCAGTAGCTCAATCCATCGCCTCTGTCTCAAGTTAAGATCCTTTTGACTTTGGATATACTGGAGACTCTTGTGGTCAGTCAAAATCTCAAAATTTTTGCCATACAAGTAATGCCGCCATATCTTCAAAGCAAAAATTTTTATTGCCATCTTCAAATCATGAGTGAGATAATTCTGTTCATAGGATTTTAGCTGCCTAGAGGCATAAGCAATAACTTTCCCTCATTGCATCAGCATACATCCTAATCCCACTCTAGAAGCATCACAGTACACTATAAATCCTCTTGATCCTATCGGCTGGGCTAGAACAGGAGCACTAGTCAATCGCCATTTAAGCTCCTGAAAACTCTTCTCACAGGCATCTGACCACTCAAACTTCACATTCTTCTGAGTTAGTCATGTTAACGAGCCAGCTATTCTGGAGAAGTTTTCTATAAATCTCCTATTGTATCATGTTAACCCAGGAAGCTACGGATCTATGTCACACTAGTAGGTCGGTGTAAATTTTGAATGGCTTCAATCTTTAGGGAGTCTACACTGATCCTCTCTTTTGATACGATATGCCCCAGGAATACTACATTGGACTGCCAAAACTCACACTTAGAAAACTTGGCAAACAACTTATGTTCCCTCAACGTTTGTAGCACTCGATGCAAGTGCTCTGCATGCTCCTGTTTATTACGTGAATACATCATAATGTCATCAATGAAGACTATCACAAATCTATCCAGAAAGGGTCTGAATACCTTATTCATCAAATCCATGAAAGTCGTGGGTGTGTTGGTCAGGCCAAACGACATCACCAAAAACTCATCATGCCCATATATGGTCTGAAAGGCTGTCTTCAGCACATCACTCTCCCTAATCTTCAACTGATGATATCCTGATCGAAGATCAATCTTTGAGAAACATTGCGCCCCATGTAGCTGGTCAAACAAGTCATCAATCCTCGATAATGGGTATTTATTCTTGATTGTCACTTTATTCAGCTGTCGTAATCGATACACACCTGAAGTGTTCCATCATTCTTCTTTAAAAATAACAACAGAGCACCCCATGAAGACACACTGGGGCGAATGAAACCCTTATCCAATAGGTCTTGCAACTGTGCCTTCAATTCCTTAAGTTCTGCAAGGGCCATCCTATATGGAGGAATCGATATAGGACGCGTGCCTGGAACTACATCTATACAGAACTCAATCTCTCTATCCGGCGGTAGTCTTGACAACGCATCTGGAAAAATATTAGGATACTCTCTTACCAACGGAATCTACTCAATGCCATTTCCTTCCACTCTACTGTCCGTCACAAAAGCTAAGTAACCCATATTTTTTCTTTTGAAGTAGCTTATATGCTTGTATTGCTGATATCAGGTTATGGGGCATTACACTCATGTTCTAGGCTCGCGACCTAGTCGGGAGTACGAAGTAGCCCACGGGGGAACTAAATCAGAGAAATAACATGAAGTCGCCACCCAGTGTGAACTGGGAAAATGATTTAAGGTCGCACTTACCCCTCGCAAGGGAAGACCTCAAACTTTTGGGTTAGGAATGGTCTCTTACTTATGCCACTTGCAATGAATGAATTTGTGCAATAATCTAACCAAGTCTACGCAACAATAACCTACATCTAAGTTCGCATACAACCTATATCTAAGTTTTCATATAACCTATATCTAAGTTTGCATGCATAAAAGTAAGTTGAAATAACGGCAAGCACGCAATCTCATGAACATATTGAATTATTAAAGTAAAAAATAAATAACAACCTAAACATAAACATAAATTAAATTCCTAATACGAAAGAAATAACTAATCATGCTTTGAAATAACCAACTAAATCATGCATAAAAATAAATAACATACTAAACGATTAAATCATGCTTAGAAAAATAAATAACATACTAAACGACTAAATTATGCATAAACATTAGATTGGATGAGACAAAATATGTGTGTCTCTCAAGTGGTAAGTGGAGTTGTTTCCCAAGTACAAACCGCACTATCGTCCATTCGGATTCGGCTACGGAATTTACGTCTGGGTTTCCATCCGATATACCACGAGAGATAACACATATTTCATTCATCACATGGTCATAACATACACCAATCAACAAAACTAATACGAAGTAAAATAAAAAGATAAAGAAAAATAAAGGAGAATAAATAAAAAAGGTGCCCTCAAGTCTAACCTCTTAAGTCGTCTCTTGGAAGTGCGTTACGCGGTTGTCAGAAGGGTTGATGCTCCGCAACTTTTCTGATTTACTGGTTCATTGTTTTCCTTCGTTGACTCGTTGTTTTGGGCTGCAGTTTGCTCACTATTTTCGGTGGTAAATGGGAAGATTTTAGGGACTATTTTCGGTCAGTTTATTGTTCGGTTATGGGGCTTATTTTGTGAGCTGTTTGGGCTGTTTTGAGGGATGCTTTTTTAGTCAGTTTTGGGTTTGTGATTTAAGAGACGTGTAGGCAGTGGCTTTTGAAGAGGTGAGAGAGAGAGGCTGAGTGTGGTGTTGCGTGAAGGGGCTGTTGGGTGTGTCGTTGCATGAAGGGGCTGTTGGGTGTGTTTTTGCGTGAAGGGGTTGCTGTATGAATGAAGGCTAGTGAGGTATTGCGTCGAGGGTTCTAGGTTTAGAGCCAGGGGATGTGAGTGTTGTTGATGTTGAAGGGCTGATCCAGTGTGTCGGTGGGGCTATGATGAGTTAGGGTTTCGTGGTTTGTTTTGGTTTGTTGTGGGTGAGCTATTTGTGTGTAGCGTTTAGGGGTGAGTCTTTGTCACGATTAGGCTTGGTAGTTTCAGTTGTTTCACGAGAAAGGGAGAGTCGTGCCAGGTGTGTTTTTGAAAGTGTGGGGGTGGCTGCATGGAGGGGTCGAGAGAGATAGTGTGTGAAGAATAAGGCCGAGAGCTGCTAGGGTTTATGGTTCTTTTGTTGCTTTGCCGAGAGTGAGAGGGGATGGGAGACATGTAGGCGAGAGAGAGAGAAGTCATTTTTTCGTGAGTAAGATGAATGAGCCAGGGGTGTGAAGGGTTGATTTATGCTTTTTTTTATAGGCAAGGGTTGGGGTTATCCTATTGTGAATAGGGAAAGAATATTGTGTAATTATGAGAGGATGTTTAATTTGTGTGTCATAAGGAAATAATCTCTCCAAATTAGGAAGGTAATTTGATTTTATTTTATCTAGTTTAGGAATGTGATTTATTTTAATTAGGAAGGTGATTGATGAGATTTGATTTGAATCTTTTAATTTGGGAAGGTGATTTGGCTTGATTTCAACATGTGTTTAATGTGTGAATTGGTTATTTTGGAAGGGTGATGGGCGTGAATTAGGTCCTTTGGGCGTGGGTTTGGTTCTTTTTGGTGGGCTTGGTGTGTGGCTTGGTGGTGTGTGGGCTTGGTGTGTGGCTTGTGGGGGTTTGGGCTGAGGATGAATTTTAAAACAGAGGTCCAACGAGTGAACCCACAGCTAAGCAAACGAATTTAGTCCAACAAGATATCAATTTCTGACTTTTCCCTTCTGACGTCCGTTTCCCACGACTTCCACAACTTAAAGAGGTAGTGTCTCCATGTGAGACTCATCATCGGGACTTATATGCAAAAATACAGTGCCTACACTATCCCCATGATAAACTTTAACTGACAGATCAGGAAGATGCAAAGTAACCGTCTTCTTCCGACAGTCAAATACTGTGTGGTCTGTAGCAAACCAATCCATCCCTAAGATGACATCAAAAATCAAAATGTCCATCAATATCAATTGGACAATACTTCACTTTCTGTGTAACCTCTATAGGATCTTATACTCTGTAGCTATGATGAATGGTGAATCTAATGGCTCTGTATCTCTACCCAAGCAAGTCACAAAATACTGTGATGTAAACGAATGAGTGGCACCCGAATCAAACAGCACTCTAGCATGCATAGAGCCAACCAATAATGTACATGTGATGACAGCATTAGATGTCTGAGCATCATTATGTGTGAGAGTATACATCTTTCTCTGAGCTCTACTAGTGGAAACATATCCTCAAGAAATAGGAGATAAGGCTGGACACGCAGGTCCAATTTAATAAATCAAATTTATTACAACAATTTCTAAAATCAATCATTATTCAAACATCACAACCATGTATTCATACAAGCATGTTATCAATCAATCAATCCAATTAATTAATCTTGATAATTAGTGATCATCCAATGTTCAAACAAAGATTTGATTTTGTTCGAGTCAAACTCGTATTGCGAATAAGTACTCAAAGTACGAATTCTTGAATTAAATTAAACTACATAATTAAATCCAATTTAATACGCATTTAATTCTAATTCACTATTTAATTCCAAATTAAATATTACACTTTTATTAACGAACCTTTACGACTTAAATTCCAAATTTAATCGCAACGGGTCTAAAAGCCCGATTAACGTCCAACGTTTATTTAATTCAAGTCCAATGGGCTTTTAATTAATTTCTTAAGGCTTGGACTTTTGGTCAACTCGGGTCAAACCGATAACCAAAATCCAATCCGGGAGTTACCCCATAAGCCTTTAAATTAATTTTGGCCCATTAGGCCTAATTAAATAATTAAGGTCCATTAAGTCATAATTGGACCTTTTGGATTCGGTTTTGGGCCTAATTGGATCCAACCAATTATGCCTAACCCAACTTTGTTACAACAAAGCCCAAAAGCCCAATTACAACCTAACAAGCCCAATTTCCAAAATCAAGCCCAAATTAATTAACTTATAAAAATTCCAAATTTCACAATTAATTGACCTAAGTGTAATACACAATCAATTACCCAATTAACATTTCTAAAACATCAATTAGCCTAATTAATCATGCACTTTAACAACCAAATAGTGTCCAACACAATTCAATTAAAATCAAACCCTATTTACATGCTTTCAAGTCTCGGCAATTAGGGGTTTTTCAATTCGATTCGGTTTCAATTCAATTGAATCCACAATCATAATTTACCAAATCAGTTTAACTCATCCAATGAATCAAACAACAAAAATCACCATGAATTTCATGCCATGATTTTCGGCCAACCCACTAATTTTGGGCAAAATGTTCCAAATCAAAATTCAATCCAATTAAACTTCAATACAACATTACCCAATTGTTTTAAGTCACCCAATGATCAAAAAACAAAATAATGCCAAGCCAATTTAGGGTTCATATTTTCGGTCCAACCTTCAATTTTGGGGGAAAATTGGATCCAACCAAATTTCTTGAAATTGATCATGCACAATCTTAATTAAACATCATCCAAGCATGCTTAAACAATCAATTTAACCAAAACAAGTCAAAATCGATTTTGCCCAAAATAAACCCTAACTTTTTTCATGCTTGATAATAGCTCTGATACCATTGTTGAGTTTAAATCAAGTCCCAAGATCAACAAATCAAGCAAGAAAACGCATGAATACACAACATAGGAGGTGCGGAATTCATACTCACATTGATGGGTTGGATGCTACGAAGACCAAAAACGCACTGCATGTCTCTGCTCGGCAGTGAGCTGCGCATAGGTGGACTGCTCGGCGTTGGTGGTGGTGGTCTCCTCCATGTTCGGCCATTGATGACCTACATTGAAGCTCCAAGCTTCAAGCTCCAAAAAATAAATCCAAGCCACAAATTCGTTTCCCTATCACCATAATATAACCCATGTGTGTGTGCTAGCACTTATCATCTTCCTTGCTTCTCTTCTTCATTCGGTCAAACCCAGATTTTTTGAAGAACAAGAATCGGTTTCCAAAACCGTGAGGAGAAGGAAGAGGAAAAGAGAGGGAAAAGAGAGGGAAAAGAGAAGTCCGTGAAAAGGAGTGGAGAGAGAGAATAAAAGCTTTTACTTTTATATTTATTTGTTTTTATTAAATTGATTTTCCAAAAACCAATTAAAAACAATTACCAAAACTTTTGAATTTCAAAAAATCAAAAGCAAAAGCCAAAAAGTAAAAAGCAATAAAGCTTTCCATCACATCACATCACTTTAATAAAGTGACAACATGTCATGTCACATCACTCAAAGTAACAAGTGATTTGACAATTGATGCGACTAGCAATTTGACGCTTGACGTGACTTGCGTGCCGCACTCGAATTTGAAATACGAATGCGCTCGCAAACACGCTCGGGCTCGGGTTCGCTAATTCCAAATTAACGAATTTTCCATTGCGTCGTAATTAAATGATTACGTCTAGCGAAATCACTATTCACGTCGCTAACGAATTAATTCTAAATTAATTCGTTCGCCCGAATTAAAATCTAATTTCAATTCCGTGTCGAAATCTAATTCCGATATAATATATCGAATATATTAATTTATCGATTAATTCCAAATTAATCGTTTTCTCTCTTCTATTAATATTTTATCCCAGATAAAATATCTCCGCAATTAATCCCAGATTAATTTTCTCTCTCTTCTAATTAATCCTAGATTAATTAAGTGCGAGTTATACATCATCGGTGAATCTTCAGGAAGCGACCCATGAGATCTCCGGATATATTGGCAGTAAATACGGTCGTCGGATTATCCGAACACGTAAGTACCTCGTACTACGTTTATACCGATTTACAAGACAAGGTTGGCTTCTAGCAAAGCGCCAAGCCTACCCAATTCTCCAGAATATTCTTACAGGAATATATAGATCTGTATCAAGCGTAGTATACCGTAGTATTGTGTATATCGGCCCAGTATCGGATAGTCACGTGCTATGGCTGGGGCTGGATAAGTGTCTGCCCCGTCCGAAGCACATGTCGGATGTCTGGTAACTAGTCTCTATAATCGGATATGCATGACCTAGTCATAATATCCCGATGGTTGCGCAACATTTAAGAGCACTAATACCATATCCTGCGTGACATCATCTCCACTATAACTGAAGTGATACTTCCGTCTTGACATCACACCCAATACACTACGACTCTCTGATAAACCCAGAAGTGGTGTACGCAGAACCGGTTAAAGCCCTATACCACCAAGACAAAAGTCTATCGATTATCGTAAGTATTAGCGATGTAAGTCTCAGGTTAAGACTTTACACACCTACCTTGATTTCGGCCTCCCATAGACACATAGTCATAATACCAATGGGATTCCGAGGGGTCTATCCAGAGCGAAGCTGTTTCCCGTAGCATCGGGGAAACACGACCTCCTATCGCACTTGCATAAGTATCCAATACTTAAAAATATGAGAACTATGCCGTCGTGCCCTCACAACGCGCACAAGTGCAATACTAGCCTATTTCGCATTATCGATGTCCTGTCTCGATAATACTCCGGCTAGGGATATTTAATGATTAATCCTTCGTGGACTGATACTGTCTCATATCATCTCAATCCAGGAACTAATCATATGGACCTCTCTTCATTTATACATCTATGGTGATCTAATCACAAATGATGAGAGTGTAATTTCCTTGTCACATAGTTAATTTGTACAACAACACCGTGATCTGTACAAATAGTGACGCTATGGGTCATATTATCCAACAACCAATTCATGTCAATCTTTACTGCATAAGAAACTATTCTGTCTAGAAGGATTATATCATTATCTATTCTAATCTAGAACATATTCTAGAAATCTGCAACCATAATTGAAGTCAGAAAACATATATAATATGCATGCAGTGGATAAACGTTTAATTCTATCAAACTAATAGAATAAGGAACAACATGAGCGACAATTTACATAATATTACACACAGCATAAGTTAAGGATTTTTAACCTAGCAGTGCCTCCCACTACTTTACGTAATACTGTAATCCCCAATGGAAACGAGAATTCAATAATTAAATTGAATTCCATAATGGGAAGTGGACCCCATGAATATATTTTGACTCACAGCTTTGGCACGTTCTCGCCTACGTATATTCATTAGGGAGACAACTCATTGTCAATCACACTCACTGTGACTCCTGGGTGTTGGTTTGCTCTAAGCTTCCTAAGGATCATTATCAAGCAAGAAACAAGTATGAATACACATCAAAGGAGTTTCGGAATACTCACAAAGAACGGATTGGATGCTACGAAGAACAAAATCTTCATTTTCTGCCTCCTCCAAGCTCGGCAATGGGCTGTTCTGTTGTCCCTATTTTCGGCCATGTGAGGTCCTCCATGAAAGCTCCAAGCTTGTGTTGATTCCTTGCTCATGTAGTGAGTTCCCTATCACCTTTGTATGGACTAATTTGTGTGCTAGCACTTGGTGTTTTTGCCACAAAACCCCATTAATTTCCCTATCACTTTCTCGACATTTCTTGACAGAAAACAGAAGAGAAAATAGAAGGTGAAACCATGTGAAGGAGAAGAAGATTTTGCCTCCAAAACCGTATGCCTAGGAGAGAGAATGATGAAATGTGTAAAAGTTAATTTGTTTTCCAAAAACAAATAAAAACATATACCAAAAACTTTTCCAAAAAGTCAAGCATTAAATGCTTTCAATCATCTCACATCAACTCACATCAATCAATCAATCAATTGTCACATCACTCAAAGTGACATGTGATTTGACGCTTGAAGTGACTAATGATTTGACGCTTGATTTGACTTGCGTGCCTCACTCGAATTCGAAATGCGAATACGCTCGCAAATAATCTCGGGCTCGGGTTCGCTAATTCCAAATTAACGAATTTTCCGTTGCGACGCAATTAAATGATTACTCCTAGCGAAGTCACTATTCACGTCGCTAACGAATTAATTCTAAATTAATTCGTTCGCCCGAATTAAAATCTAATTTTAATTCCGCGTCGAAATCCAATTTCGTTTAATATATCGAATATATTAATTAACCGATTAATTCCAAATTAATTCTCTCTCTTTAATTGATATTTTATCCCAGATAAAATATCTTCGCATTTAATCCCAGATTAATTTTCTCTCTCATCTAATTAATCCCAGATTAATAAAGTGCGAGTCTTACATCATCGGTGAATCTTCGGGAAGCGACCCATGAGATCCCCGGATATGTTGGCAGTAAATTTGGTCATCGAACTATCCGAACACGTACATACCTCATACTACATTTATACCGATTTACAAGACAAGGTTGGCTTCTAGCAAAGCGCCATGCCTACCCAATTCTCCAGAAACATGCATACATGAATAAGCGATCTATATCAGGCGTAGTATACATAGTATTGTGTATGTCGATCCAGTATCGAAGGGCTGGAATTGTGTCTGCCCCGTACGAAGCACATGTCGGATGTCTGGTGACTAGTCTCTATAATTGGATATACATAACCTTGTCATAATATCTTGATAGCTACAGCATTTAAGAGAACCAGTCCCGTATCCAACGTGACCATCATCTCCACTATGACTGGAGTGATACTTCCTTCTTGACATCACACCCAACACACTACGATTCTCAATATACCCAGCATTGGCGTACATAGAACCTGTTAAAGCCCTGGACGACCGCAACCAAAGTATATTGATTGTCGTAAGTATTAGTGGTGCAAGTCTCAGGTTAAGACCAAATACACCTACCCTGATTTCGAACTTCCATAGACACATAGTCATAATACCAATGGAATTCTGAGGGGGTCTATCCAGAGCGAAGCTGTTTCTCGTACCATCGGTAAAACACAACCTCCTATTACACTTGCATGAGTATCATATACCCAAATATATAAGAACTATGTCGTTATGCCCTCACAATGCGCACAAGTGTAATACTAGTCTTTTTCGTATTTATCGATGTCCAATCTCGATAATACTCTGACTATGGATATTTAATGATTTATCTTTCGTGGACTGATACTGTCTCATATCATTCTCAGTCCAGGAACAAATCACAGGGACCTCCTATCATTTATACATCTAGGTGATCTAATCACAAATGATAAGAGTGCAATCTCCTTTGTCACATAGTTAATTTGTACAACAACACTATGATCTGTACAAATAGTGACGCTATGGGTCATAATTGTCCAACAATCTCCCACTTGGCTTATAGCCAGTCACTCGAGTGTCTTACACCCGCACTATGTACGGTTGGCTCAAATTACTGAAAAATGCTTTCGTCAGTGGATTTGCATGACTATCATCTGATGCGATTTATTCGATCATCACATCGCCACGATGTATGATCTGAACGAATCAGATGAATATCGAAGTATATATCTGGATCGTTGATGAGACCATTAATTCTTTAGCCTGTGTTGACGCCTAGCTTAGCTGCTAAAAGAATTATATCTAATCTAATTAGATTTGTTATCGACCCAAATGGCTTCTATTGCCGCTTCAGCTGCAGCAATAACCCGCATTTGTTGTTTATTCGGTGACAATATCTTGCTTTGAAGATTTCCAGCTCACTATTCCGTTATTCAAACTGTATAGTACCGTTTGTGACTTATAGTCATTTTATCGGTTTAGGAAACTTGCAGTAGTGATCCCAGACACTTCAAGTTCTCATTCTCCACAGATTAAGACAGCATCATTAGTTCTCTAAGATACTAAGTATGTTCTTAACTTCAATTCAGTGACTATCACTCGGATTGTCCTGTTTGAGAATCCATATGCTCAAAGCGTATGAGACACCATGTAGCGTACATTTTTCAAAGTACGATTTCTCAGAGAGTTTTCTCGAAAGCCAAGCTTTCACCTATTGTTTTATGGGAATATCATTTCCAAGAAATGACATATTATCATTATTTATAGGACAGCCACTGTCAGTGCACTCCCACTAACCCTTTTATATACACAAGAATCATTTCATTTTGAATTAAATCATACACCATTCTGATTACATCAAATTGATAATTCCAAGAACCTATGCTTGCAACAAGATTCGGTTACTCTTTTCGGACACACCGTCAAACTGACGTGTTCCTAGAGGAGTCATCTTTGAAAGAATACTATACTCTTTGAAGTATATTAGAAACTTATTGCTTAAGTATTTTCCATTACGGTCTTACCGTGACGGTTTAATACTTTTAGCCGATCTGTTTGTCTATTTCGTGTCGAAACTGTAAAAGTTTCCGATTTGTGTTTCAAAAGAAACACATAACCATAATGTGATGCCACATCCGTAAAGGTCACGAAATATTCATATACATCTCTAGCCTAGCTAGACATGGGCCCAGTTGCTTCACTATGAACTATGGCTATCAGATCGATGGCATTTGCACTTTTACCAAATAAATAATGTTTTAGGCACTTTGCCCAATAAACTAGATTCGTATATTTTATTTGAATGGAATCAAATTAGTCTGACTACCCACTCTTCAAAAGTGTGGATATACGATTCTTGTTTGATTGTGTCTTAGACAGTAATGCCACATTTAAGTTTCTTAACTGATCAAATCAGTTTGAGCTATTTGTTTGTCATGTTTTACATTTGAGATTAATTTATATTCAAAACATAAATTATGTTATTCACATATAATGCGTTTATCTCAATATCATCTTTATATAATAAAACACTTTAGTGTTCTAGAATATAAAGGTTCACCCGTAGCGGGTTAAACATTGATATAAAGATAATGTTTCTAGTCAAACTAGTTACATTATAACAGTTTCCAAATTTAGGTACACACCCTAAGGGTAGTTCCTAAACTTAGGTATCTACGGTTAAAACAGCGACTTGCGTCCCGTTTCCAATTCGCAGATTAATCTCAATCTGAAGTCAGTTTCTTGCTCATAGCAGATTCTGAACATCAGTAAATATATTTTATGTTCCACACTAAGTATTTAAAATCCAATTTCAATACTAGCAGTGAACATAATCTTGAAAAACATATTTGAAGTTAGAGCCTTGCTCATTCTTTAATTCCTTCATGTCTGCTTTGTCCAAACGGCAGTCACGCTTCCGTGATCCCGTTTGCCACTATTTAGGCAGACATTTTGGGATATGTCATTTATCTTCCCAGAAGACTATAATGATTTTGCCTTTGCCCTTTTTCACATTCCAGTAACCTTTGGCCAAGCCTCGGGTTTCTAGAATATCGAAGTAAGGTGCGCCTTGCGCTACTTGCCTAATTGCAAACTTTTGACTTTATCTCCTTGAGAATAGCCATTAACTCTCCAAGAGTTATTTATTGCAATTTAATACTTCTAAGATTCTAAGGATAGATTCTTTGAAGATCCTTCAATTTCATTATCATACTTTAAGGATCTAATCCTTAAATCTGATTCAGAAATTAAGGAGTCTACTATGACAAGCTTAATGGATTAAGCACTTAAGCTATCATTACATGATCTTCCAAAGATCATGCTCTACTATTTGCTTAACTCCGGGCTTTAGGCTTAATAAAGTAACTTATTATTTTCCAGGACCATCCTGAAATTTATTCCCAATTTGAAAATTAAACCATTTAAATACATTTTCCCTAGGATTATGTTTTAAATGTCAATCTTTCATTTTTATCTTGATTTTAATAGTCAAGCTATTTAATCAGCGATTTTGGTACTATTTATTATAATGATTACAATAGTCCAACTATTTAATCAACTATAATTTATTGTTTGAATACAGTCCAACTTTAATAAAAAAACATTTAAATATTAGTCCAACTAACATTTAATTTATTTGACGAATGATATTTGTTTTGAGCGCGTATGGCAAGTAATTAAACGAATATTGCAAATTCAATTCTTGCCTCCCACTATTTTTCGACGAGCCTCTAACCCTCTGTCGAGTACTCGGGAAACCGTGTTTCCTAGTGGGCTAGGATCCCGTTAAATATCACACAATCTTCACTTTGGCCAACAAATTGTATGATAATTAACTAGGTAGATCTCTAAGATCGATTGGATCCAATCCAATTCCTAGATCCGGTAGGGGGATATCCAAGTCCGAAACATATATCTAATATATGCCAATACATCCAATGTATTACCTAACCTTTTTCCACTGAATCAACTAAGCCTTGGCTTTGGCACAACAAACTTAGTGATCCCAGTTAAGCGCGACCCATTGACCATGGAAAGCTTCGTAATCAATGTCGATGGACAAGAAGTGGTCTTGACTTTGGCCAACAAACCACAACTTGGACAAGACACTGATATGGAACAAAGCTCTCGTGATTCAAACACATCCTCGAATGACAAAGGCCTTGACTTTGGCCAACAAGCCAATGCCAGTCTCGGATCTTGAGTGAGAATCACTCAATGGAAGGAAAAACGCTTAATATTGTTTGAGGGTTCTCGCGTGCAATTGGCAACCAATTTTATCTTTGTTAAGGTCTCATCATCATACACCCTTAAACATGCATTCTAAATACATAATAAAGCGCGTATAAATAAAAATAATGATATGCGGATAGATACTTTACACATTGATCCTATATCAAATCTCTCCCTTTCTCTCTCCGGCTAGCACAAGTATCACTTCTACCCGTTACACTACACTTCTAAAAAAACCTCATTTACATTGAGGGGAATAGGTGAGAAGAGAATACAAAGAATATGGAGGTGATAAGGCTGGACACGCAGGTCCAATTAATAAATCAAATTTATTACAACAATTTCTAAAAAATTACCCCCACCCATCTAATATCCATCTGATATACATTATTTATGCATCACAATCATGTATTCAAACAAGCATGTTATCAATCAATCTAATCCAATTAATTAATCTGATAATTAATGACCATCCAATGTTCAAACAACGATTTGATTTTGCTCGAGTCAAACTCGTTTGCGAATAAGTACTCAAGTACGAATTCTCGAATTAAATTAAAATACATAATTAAATCCAATTCAATTTGTATTTAATACAAATTCGCTTATTTAATTCCAAATTAAATACTACACTTTATTAATGTACCTTTACGACTTAAATTCCAAATTTAATCGTTACAGGTCTCCAAGCCCGATTAACATCCAACGTCAATTTAATTAAAGTTCAATGGGCTTTTAGTTAATTCTTGAAGGCGTGGACTTTTGGTCAACTCGGGTCGAACCCAATAACCAAAGTCCAATCCGGGAGTTACCCTATAAGCCCATAAATCAATTTAGGCCCATTAGGCCCAATTAAACTTTAAAGGTCCATTAGTCGCATTTGGGCTTTATGGATGCGGTTTTGGGCCCAATTGGATCCAATCCATTTGGCCTAAACCTAACTTGGTACAACCAAGCCCAATAAACCCAATAACAACTTTAAAAGCCCAAATCCAATTTTAAGGCCCAATTTAATTAAATTACAAAATCCAATTTTACAATTTAATTGCCTAAAGTGTATAACACAATTAATCACCCAAATCAATATTTCCAAAACATCAAATTAGCCTAATTAATCATGCTTATCATTATTAAATTATGTCCAACACAATTCAACAAAATCAAACCCAATTCACCTGCTTCAAAGTCTCGGCCAAAGGGGATTTTGTGTCCAAATTTAAATCCAATCCAATTGAATCCAATTTAACATTAAATCAACATCCCCAAATGATTTCCAACACATGCAATGATCAAAAAATCAAAAATCCAAGACTTATTAGGGTTCATGAGTTTCGGCCAACACATCAAAATTGGGGAAAAATGTTCCAAACACCTTTTCATCAAATTGATCCAATCAATCCTCAATTAAACATCAATTAAGCATACTAATTCATCCAATTTCATTAATCATGCTCAAAATCAATTTTGCCCAAATTTTAACCCTAAATCTTTTTCATGCTTTCAAAGGCTCAAGATACCATTGTTGGTTTGCTCTAAGCTTCCCAAGGATCATTATCAAGCAAGAAACAAGTATGAATACACATCAAAGGAGTTGCGGAATACTCACAAAGAACGGATTGGATGCTACGAAGAACAAAAATCTTCATTTTCTGCCTCCTCCAAGTTCGGCAGTGGGCTGTTCTGTTGTCCCCGTTTTCGGCCATGTAAGGTCCTCCATGAAAGTTCTAAGCTTGTGTTGATTCATTGCTAATGTAGTGAGTTCCCTATCACCTTTGTATGGACTCATTTGTGTGCTAGCACTTGGTGTTTTGCCACACAAAAACACCATTAATTTCCTATCACTTTCTCGGTATTTCTTGATAGAAAACAGAAGAGAAAACAGAAGGTGAAACCGTTGAGAGAGAGAATAAGATTTTGCCTCCAAAACCGTATGCCTAGGAGAGAGAAGGATGAAATGTGTAAAAGTAATTTGTTTTCCAAAAGCAAATAAAACATATACCAAAAACTTTTCCAAAAAGTCAAGCATTAAATGCTTCAATAATCTCACATCAATCAATCAATCAATTGTCACATCACTCAAAGTGACATGTGATTGACGCTTGATGTGACTAATGATTTGACGCTTGATTTGACTTGCGTGCCGCACTCGAATTCGAAATGCGAATGCGCTCGAAAATAATCCTGGGCTCGGGTTCGCTAATTCCAAATTAACGAATTTTCGTTGCGACGCAATTAAATGATTACGCCTAGCGAAGTCACTATTCACGTCGCTAACGAATTAATTCTAAATTAATTCTTTCGCCCGAATTAAAATCTAATTTTAATTTCGCGTCGAAATCCAATTTCGTTTAATATATCGAATATATTAATTAACCGATTAATTCCAAATTAATCGTTCTCTCTCTTTAATTGATATTTTATCCCAAATAAATATCTCCGCAATTAATCCCAGATTAATTTTCTCTCTCATCTAATTAATCTCATATTAATAAACTGCGAGTCATACATCATCGGTAAATCTTAGGGAAGCGACCTATGAGATCCCCGGACATGTTGGCAGTAAATTCGGTCGTCGGACTATCCAAACACGTACGTACCTCGTACTACGTTTCTACCGATTTACAAGACAAGGTTGGCTTCTAGCAAAGCGCCATGCCTACCCAATTCTACAGAAACATGCTTACAGGAATAATCGATCTATATCAGGCGTAGTATACATAGTATTGTGTATGTCGATCCAGTATCGAATGATCACGTGCTAGGCCTGGGGCTGGAATTGTGTATGCCCCGTACGAAGCACATGTCGGATGTCTGGTGACTAGTCTCTATAATCGGATATACATGACCTTGTCATAATATCCCGATAACTGCAGCATTTAAGAGAACCAGTCCCGTATCCAACGTGACCATCATCTCCACTATGACTGGAGTGATACTTCTGTCTTGACATCACACCCAACAAACTATGATTCTCAATATACCCAGTATTGGCGTACACAGAACCTGTTAAAGCCATGGATGACCACAACCAAAGTATATTGATTGTCGCAAGTATTAGCGGTGCAAGTCTCAGGTTAAGACCAAATACACCTACCCTGATTTCGGACTTCCATAGACACATAGTCATACTACCAATGGAATTCCGAGGGGGTCTATATTGAGCGAAGCTGTTTCCCGTACCATAGGTAAAATACAACCTCCTATTATACTTGCATGAGTATCCTATACCCAAATATATAAGAACTATGTCGTTGTGCCCTCACAACGCGCACAAGTGTAATACTAGTCTTTTACATATTTATCGATGTCCAATCTCGATAATACTCTAACTATGATGATAATACTCTGACTTTTACGTATAATTCATTAATATTTCACCTAAACAAATTTATTCGATATCATATAATGATATAAATATTATAGAAACATCGCGAAACTTTTGCGAAAATATTTTTCCGCAAAATAGCATAAACGCGTTTCCGGCCGAACCGACTGACCAATGCTAATTGGGACTGCCCAGGTCAGCCCCAAAAACATTTGGACAAATTGTGGGCTGCCCGAACAGTGCCATGTTTACTGTTTGGGCAGCCGTTACCCGGTAACGCCGTTTTTCTTCATTTTCGCGTATTTTCATTCCGAAACAATTTCCGATAAATATTTTTCTTGGGAAATTAAAATAAACTAATTTATTCTAATTACTCAATAAATAAAAACTGAATTTTTATCTGAAAAATCAGATTTATCATTAATTGCTATAAGTCTCATACACTTTGCAAATTAATCATTTTGGTACTTAAATTTTCAAATACTTATTTAATTGATTCCAAATCAATCCCAAAAGAATTTATATATAATTTTCAACAAAACCAAAAACTTTTCCAGATTTACGAGACTGCCCAGTTTTTTCATAAATACCGAAACAGCCCATAATTTTTATTAATTGCAATTTGGCCCAATTTGTTCAAAACACATCAAGATCAAATCCAATCAATCCCAAATTTGACATACATCAAATATGCATCAAATTATATCATATATATGAACCTAAAATTTGAATGGATTAATAACCCTAATTTCACAAATTACTCAAATTGGATAATTCACATTAAATTGACAAAATTCAATACTTTAATCATTCAATTACCACACCAATCAAGTCTCACCATCATGAAATTAATAAAGAACAATTCTAGGTTAATTATGAATGGCTAATTAATTTGAGAATGGCAAGTTTAATTTTCTAATTAATTTATTAAGCTTAATTACAATAATAAGCAAATAAATTAATCATACATGCATAACATCCTCAAACAAGCTTCCAACAAATTTAATTACAAACTTAATGAGTAGAGAAACAAACTTAACAACATAATTTGAAGTTAAGAATATAGAAATATTTTCTATGTAGAAGAAAGTGTAAGAAACTTACAAAAAATCCAAATTTTTGGCTTTGTTCTTCATTTCTGTCTTCAATTTTCTCTCAACTCTCTTTGTAAAAATTTGTTAAACTTTTGTTGGAATGAATTGATGAAACAAAACAATTTTTTGTTATCAAAAACCCTATGGCCGAAAATCATTAAACAAAAACGAAAAAAAATAACAATTTATTTTAATTTGTCTAATTTTCATTAGTCCACCTTTTGGAAAATTAAAGTTATCACTTTAACTTTAATAAAGCAAATCAAAATTTGTTCCAATGGAAACTTGCCATAATAAAGCATAAATCATTATTTAAGATATTTGTAATATTAATTATTTATTTATTTATTTAACAATTAAATAATTAAATAATAAATATAAATATCTCAAATATATGTATTATATTTACATTAAATATCTCAAATACATATATTAATGATATATGTAAAATATCATAATTTGATATTTAATTAATTTGTATTTAATAATATCAAATATTAAATATAAATACACATTAATTCGGGAATGACCGTTAGGTCCCGATTGCATGTATTTATCGTTTAACCATTAAACGAGTTATAAATAATCAGTATTATTCATAACAGTTGCCCTAGTGCTCTACGAGTATATTTCATTAGTGAGACTCTCTAGATTCAGGTATATCTGTCACGAAATCCAATTTCGTGTCCATAAATCACCCACCCGTAAATTATGATGACCATGGATAAACTCGCTGAATCATACAGGTCGAGGTCACTGGCATACGTATAATCCCTCCGTCACAGGTATCGACAACAAAGATAAACGTCGATGTTCGTCCCAAGATAGTCCTAGAAATAAAAGAATGCTTAGTGGAAGAATATCGAAACAAAAAATCTTTAGATATAGTACAAGAACAGAATAGAAAAGGGAATAGTTCTAAGTGAGAGATTTAGAGGAGAAGTTATCTAGATGAAACAATAAAGAGAGAAAATACTAGTTAAGTAGTGACAAGGATGTAAAAAGAACAGCGTTAAACATAACTAGAGACATGTGAGAGATGACATCCATTGAATAAGAAAGCAGAGACGTAGGCTAGACAAGTCCCAAGAGTAGAATAGAGCAAAAGAGAAGATAAAAAGGTCAACAAATAAACAGTTGGAAATGAATCTGTCGAGATAATAGGAGAAAATACTAAGTAAGCAAAAACATAGAAGAATGAAATAACATAGGTTTCTTAGTATCAGATTAAACCACAGATAGAGGGTGGTTTAGTAGATTTATAGCATAGTACGGAATTGAGGAAGTAAATTACTGCAATGTTGCAATTAATATAGTAGGTGAATCCCCAAAGTTCAGTAAGATGGCATGTGTTTGAGTAACGACCCTTGGCGGCACTAGGATATGGAAAATAAGTTAGGGTGGAACACCGTAACCAAATTTTTAATAACAATGGAAGTAAAGTACAGGAGAATATGAGCTTTAATCAAGATCAAGTTACCGACGTCGATGTTATTAGCAGGGAATACGGTTTAAGTATCAAGATGCACGTCCTTAAGCTTGAAGCTTTAGCCAATTGAGGGGGGACCACTAGGAAACCACCCAGAAGCAACATTTTTAGTACAAGCATCAGTGGTATACAATAATACTAAGCTAAGAAAACCTAGACAATATCATAAGCAGTCAAAGGCTGGCAAGAAGTATATAGAGGGTTAAGTAGCTAAGACACGAGAAAGAATATTAAGGTCAAGTTAGACAACTGCAGCGAAAGAAGTATTGAGTATAAGCGTTGTTAATAAGGACAATGACCACTCATGTAAACTTATTGATTCCGGAAAGAGAATATGGAAAGCCTAACCATCAGACACCAGTATCTCTGATAAGAGTCAAAGGTACTAACTGAGGAGAAATTCATCGAGTCAAGTAATTGTTGAATATGAATAAAGATCTAGAGAAAAGAGTTCCTTGGAGAAAGAGAAAATTGAGCACAACTAAAGGATCAGAAATAAGGTAGTCTATGATACCTAGCGAAGATCTTATGAAACAAGAACGAGGTGATACTTCTCAAAAAAAAAACCTAAGGGATATTCGCTGAAGCCACAAACTATGTAATAGCTTACCCAAGTATGGCAGAAGGTTTGAGACATAAGTTAGATATTAAGAATGATGGAGAACCTCATATGTTCACTAGTCAAAGGGTAAATGATCAATCTGGCTAAGACCTTCGTTGTTAAGTCATTTAGAAGCCCCGATGATACAGAATAGTTACAGCAAAGTAAGAGTTCACACCAACAAGTTAATGTACAGCTCTAGTTATAACTTCCAAGTCATGACATTCTAGGTTCAGTACGATCATCACATTATCCTGTGGCATATTGGTAGCACTCGAAAATCATTGAGGAATGATATAATACAGCTGATAAAAAAAGAGATGGGTATGTAGCCAGTTTAAGTCTGTGATTTATAAGATCCCAAGTTTAAAGAGGATTCGAGGACGAATCATATTTAAGAGGGAGAGAATTTGTAACGACCGGTGGTCTCTACTACTGTTGACTATAGTACTGTTACATCGCAGGATGAGTGTTCTGGCAATATAAAATTATGTCCGAGCATATATACATTCATGGAACGACTTTTTGGGTAAACAATAAATTCTCTGAAACTTTGATGCAGAATTCTATGATATTTCACTCTGGACAGCCCATGGTATTTGGGTAGTAACTTTCTCATACGAACTTCGATTTCTATGAGTTTTATATCTTCAGAAAGCTGAGATCAAGATCTACAATTTTCTCGCTGAATGTTTTTCTAAATTCGAAACAAAAATGGGTTAAAAATGCGGATCAAAATTTTAGATGAATAGTACCCAAGGGCATTCTAGTAAATTCTACAAGTTTCTAGATTCTTCCTATTGTAAAGTGGCCAAGTAAATAAAGGTGACTATTCATGTATCCCAAAAAATGAAGAAAAACGTAGGAGGAATAAGAAGAAAGAGGAATGAGAAGAAGGAAGAAGCAGAAAGTGATAGGCATTCATTCACCAAACAAAGAAGAAAATGGATACCATGGAGGCTAGAGGAATGAGGGAAACCAAGAGAAATGAAGTAAGGAAACTTTAACCCAAATTTTGAAAAATAATGTTTTGATGATTTATGGGTTGATGGTCATTGTTGAGTTAAAATAATTGATATTTATATGGTTTTAGTAATAAGAAAATGATTGATTGTAGGAAATTCCAAATTTGTTAAGTTTTGGAAATGAAATTAATTAAAGATTATGAATTGGATATGACTGGATATTAAGAATGATATTGATTATATTTTGGTATTGGTTGAGGTTATTGGCTTGTATGGAAATATGATTTATGTATTGAGCAAATTGGGTAGGAAAGCATGGAGTTAAGACCATAATTTGGTCTTGCGTCACGATATAGAATGCCCCGCATCGCGACGTGATTTGGGAATTTTCCCATAAAGGCTTCTGATCTGGTTCGCGTCGCGACGTTAAAGGCTTTTATGTCGCGACGCGGAAGGAAAAAGTTTAGGTACGTTTATGGATTATGCGCATCGCGACGTGCCCTGTCCTGCGTCGTGACGCGAGGTCAAAAATTTCCCCAAATCCATTTTCAACCATTTCAGTTTCACCCGAACACGTTAGAGGCTACCCTATAAGTCCCGTATTAACTCGTATGAATATATTACATCATGATGTGTGTATGATACCCTCAAAGTGAAAACGCTTACTTGAATAAGTAAATTTTAGTCTGATTCTGAAGTGCGTTTCTAATCTAGTTTATCCAAAGTAGATCATCGCAGGAACCACAAGTTTCACCAGCAAAGTACAGAAAGACCAGTGGAACTCCAAAATAGTGAGTAGACCTCTTTTCTCAGAACTGATTTTATTTAACAGTTTTAAATTCAGACTTACTTTTTAAAGCATATATGGCGTTAGACCGAATTTTATTACAGGTGTTGTTTTTTATACAGTGATGTTTCAGAAAGAATGTTTTACAGCATGATTTTTGAGATATAAATATTTTCAAACATGAGATCTATATTTTCAAGGGATGGGGCAAAAACCCACCTCAGTATGTAACTTGCTACAGTTTGGAATTGACGGACAAAGAACATGTGCACATTTAGAGGACTGGGGGGACGGCGATACGTAACGCCCCCATATCCTAGTTTCAGGACTAGGGATGACAGATGCCCCTAGATCCTAGTTTCAGAGCTTGGAGGGTAGCATAGATCCGCACCCTCAGTTCTACTTTAGTGGCTTGGGGGGCGGTGATATTTAACACCCCAAGACTACTAGTTTCAGGGACAGTAGTGGCTTGCTTTGGGGATGGCGATACGTAATGCCCCAAAGTCATGAATTTGCAATGCTGGCTCTAGTTAGGCTTATGGGGGACGGCGATACGTAACGCCCCTATACGTCAAGTTTTTCAGAGACAGACCAGTTCTCAATTACCAAGTTTTCATAAAACAGTTTTCAGAGAACACATTTTAGTCACAGTCTTCAGAAAAATCAAACTTTCAAAAGTAGATTTCAGAAATATAAGTTTTTAGAAAAAGCTCAGAGATTTCAGACAGAAAAAAAGTTTTTGGTATAAAACTATTTCTTGAACTTTTGGATTTAGAATCAAATGTTTTTATAACTTTATTTTAGTTTTTCGTCCACTCACTTAGATCTTACAGCGATCTAACCCCTCCACTCCCAGGTTTCTGTTCTTGCAGGTATTCTTGGAGGACAAGCTCGGGAGGACAGATACTGTTGCAGTCACTAGGGTTTGGAGTCCACCAAATCAAGTCAGAGAGAGTGAGTCCAGTCAGGTAAAGTAAAAGATATGTATTAGTCATTGCTTGTGATAGTTGTTGTAAAAGTAAATGTAATGAAGTACATAGTCATTAATGTTCAGTTTGTGAGTTATATTATGAAGCTTGGTTTTGTTAGTGTTCCTAGAACATGCCAAAGATCTCTAAGAGTGATTCGTGTATGAAAATTACCAAAGAAAGTTGCGGAAAAACTTACATTGGTTGGATGAGATTTCAAAACTTTTCATGGATGTGTAGAAGCTCCAAGCTTTACCTTTGAATTTCAAACTCAATGGTGAGTTTCCCTGTCACCTTCTTTTGACTCTAAATGTGCTAGCATTGATCAAAAATTGAAAGAAAATTTTCTCTCCAAGAGAAATGAAGTTTCGGCAATTGCAAGGGAGGAGGAAGAGAGATTTTTGTGTTTGTTGTGAATAGTAACTTAGTCACACTTCCAAAGTTGACTTGGTTTTAAATATTAAGTTTTTGTGTGTTGGAAATGGCTTGAGTGTTTTATAAGTAAAGCAAGCCTTACTTTCAACAAATCAAATTCATAAATCAAGCCCAACCACTTCCATCACATGTCCAACAAGTTGATGTATGTGAAGTGGGTCCCACTACTTTTAAATTCCAAATTTAAGTAGGCTAACTCAATACGCAACTTCACTTAGGCCTGGGTTCGTTTAATTCCGAACTAAACGAATTTACCATTGTGACATTATTAAATCCAATTTAATTAAATAAGAATGCCTTGCAAAAATATTAAGAAAGTCGCTTACGAATTTAATTCCAAATTAATTTGTTCGTCATTATTAAAATCCAATTCTAATTCCGCATTGAAATCCAATTTCAATTAATATATCCAATATATTATTTAATTGATTAATTCTAAATTAATCGCGTTCTCTCTTCAAATCAAATTTTATCCGAGATAAATTCTTACCGTAATTAATCCCAGATTAATTTTTTCTCTCATAATTAATCCCAGATTAATTATGTTTGAGTCAAATATCATCGATGAATCTTCGGAAAGCGACCCAAGAGATCCCTGGATATGTTGGCAGTAAATACGGTCATCGGACTATCCGAACACGTGCGTACCCGGTACCACGTTCTTACCGATTTACGAGACATGGTTGGCTTCTAGCAAAGCACCGTGCCTACCCAATTCTCAAGAAATATTCTTTAAAGGAATATATAATCTTTATCAGGCGTAGTGTACTAAGTATTGCGTATTAAGATCCAGTATCGGATGTCACATGCTATGCCTAGGGCTGGAATTTTGTCTGCCCCGTACAAAGCATATATCGGATCACTAGCAACTAGTCTCTTTATGATCGGAAAGTCATGACCTAGTCATACTTCCCTGATGGCTATAGCACTTGAGAGTACCAGTTCTGTATCCCTGCATGATCATCATCTTCATATGATTGAAGTGATACTTCCATCTTGACATCACACCAATACACTACGATTCTCAGTATACCCAGAAGAGGCGTACATAGAACCTGTTAAAGCCCCGAAGGACCAAAACCAAAGCGTACTGATTGTCGCAAGTATTAACGATGCAAGTCTCAGGTTAAGACCAAATACACTTAACCTGATTTGGATTCCCATAGACACATAGTCATACTTCCAATGGGATTCTGAGGGGTCTATCCAGAGCGAAGCTATTACCGTACCATCGGAAAACAGAACCTCCTATCACACTTGCATAAGTATCCAATACTTAAATATATGAGAACTATGTCGTTAAGCTTCCATAACGCGCACAAGTGTAATACTAGCCTATTTCGCATTATCGATGTACAGTCTCGATAATACTACCACTATGGATATTTAATGATTAAAACTTTCGTGGATTAATACTGTCTCATATCTTATTAATTCGGTACTAATCATATGGACTTTTATCATTTATATATCTAAGTAATCCAATTACAAAATGATAAAAGAGCAATTTCCTATGTCACATAGTTAATTTGTACAAAGAACACCATGTCTTTTACAAATAGTGATGCTATGGGTCATAATTGTCCAACAGGGCTTTGGTCCCACACTTAAGATATTTAAATAATCGAAAATAGAGTATTAGTATATGTTTTTTATACTACTTGAACTATACGTGCGCTTACGTTATACGTGTGTGACAACACCGGTCAAGTTTTTGGTGCCGTTGTTAGGGACTTATTTATCTTTCACTATTAGTTTTGGGGTTAGATATTTTTACCTGTATCCAATTTCTTTTTACTTATTTTTTTGTTTTCTTTTGTTTCAGGTTCTCAACACAAATGAGACGAACAAGAAACTTTGAACTCTGACTGCTTTACCCAGAAATTGAAAGAACTATCAGACAATTGAGAAGGGAAAGGCGAGAAGGCCAAGTAGCACTAATTAACATGGAACTTGATCCTTTGGAAGTTGCACCACCAATTCTCAAACGAGACATAACCATTTCGGTGGTTGGCGGATTTATTTCATGTATTGTACTTCCTCCCTTACCAGCAAATGCGTGTGACATCAAAACATGCATTCAGATGATTCAGCAGTCAGTTCAGTTTGGGGGGAATGCAACTGAAGATCCTAATGCCCACATCAGCCACTTCCTGGAAGTTTGTGGCACTTTTAATTACAACCGAGCGGCAGAAGAAGCAATGAGACTGTGAGTTTTCCCATATTCCTTGAAAGACATAGCTAAAGCTTGGCTACATTCACTGCCAGCAGGTTCCATCACAACTTGGAACACTCTAGCCACCAAATTCCTTGCAAAGTATTTTCCACCAGCCAAAACTGTAAAGTTGAGGAATGACATCACATCCTTTGTGCAACATGACTCAGAATCTCTATACGAAGCTTGGTAAAGGTACAAGGATTTACTCATAAAATGTCATCACCATGAGATTGCAAAGTGGCTGCAAGTCCAAACATTCTATAACAGACTTTCTGGACTGATGAGAACCTTAATTGAAGTTGCTGCTGGAGGAGCTTTGATGTGAAAATGAGAAGATCAAGCCTGGGACCTAATTGAAGAAATGGCTAACAATAATTCATTGTGGCCAACAGAAATGAGCATGATCCAAAGAATTGCAGGAATTATGAAGTTGGAGCCAACACATCAGTGAATACCAAGCTGGATAAGATATACAAATGTCTGGAAACACTTAGCATGCAAGTTGTAAATATCGTCGGATCCATAAGTTCACCATATAGAGGAGCACCAGAGCCAAACCAACATGAAGAGATAATGAACTATGTCAATAATTTCAACAGACAGGGGAACAATCCATATTCCAACACCTACAACCCAGGGTGGAGAAATCATCCCAATTTTTCATGGAACAACAATTCAGGGCAAAAGAATAATCCACCACCCGGATTCCAACAGCAGAATCAAGGCCCGGAGCATGAAAAAAGAACCAGGAATAACAGAAGTGATGGCCTAGTTAAAAAAACAAGAAGCAAAATATGATGTTTTAGCAGCTATGGTTCAAAATCAAGTAGCATTGAATCAAAGCCACTCGGCTTCCATTAAAGCACTGGAGAATCAAATGGGACAATTGGACAATACGCAGAGTTACAGGCCGCCGGGTAACCTTCCTAGCAACACAGAACCAAATCCAAGGAACCGAGTGAATAAGCAATGTCAAGCCATTACTTTGAAAAGCGGTACTGAAATTAACAAAGATGTTGGAATCAAGGCATCTATTGAAGAAGTTCCAAAAGAAGCAATTCCACAGATGGAGGAAAAATAAGCAAAGGAAAAAGTGCAAGAAATAATTACTCCACCTCCACATTTTCCTCAGCATTTCCAGAGAAAAACAAATTGAACAAGCAGTTTGCTCGATTTTTGGAAGTATTCAAAAAGCTGCATATCAACATTCCATTTGCAAAAGCGTTGGAAGAAATGCCCATCTATGTAAAACTCATGAAAGATATTCTATCACGAAAGCACATTAGCATTGACAGAAGAATGCAGCGCCATCATTTAGAGGAAACTTCCCCCGAAGTTGAAAGAATCTGGCAGTTTCACTATTACATGCACCATTGGAGAACATTATATCGGTAAGGCTTTATGTGACTTAGGTGAAAGTGTTAATTTAATGTCTTTTTCTATTTACAGGAAACTGTAGATTGGAGAAGCAATGCCTACCTCAGTCTCTCTTCAACTTGCTGATCGAACACTTGTATTTCCGAGAGGAGTAGTTGAAGATGTGTTGGTTAAAGTTGACAAACTCATTCTCCCAACTGATTTCATTATCCTTGACATGGAAGAAGACAAAGATGTACCTATCATTCTTTGGAGACCATTTTTGGCTATAGGTCGAACTGCTATTGATGTGCAAAAAAAAAAAACTTAACCATGAAAGTTCAAGACCAAGAAGTTACCTTTAATGTTTTCAAAGCCATGAAATCCCCGAGTGATGAAAAGGAAAAAGAATGTTTCAGAAATGATGTTGTTGATAGTATCATCCAGGATACTGATCAACCTCCCACAGATAAACTTGAAGCTTGCATCACCAACATGACTGATAATGAGCTAGATGCTGAAATTCTGAAATGCATCAATTATATTTATTTTTATTTTTATGCTTATTGTATTGTTTGTTTTTATTTTTGTTTCTGTCTATTTATTGTTATTTATTATTCAGCATTTATCTATTTAGTGTTATTTGACTTTCTATTTATTACTCGCATTTATCGTTATTTTATCGCTCCGCTTTTACTTTTGTTTATGTTTTGCTATATTATTTCGCATCTACTTTCATGTCCGTTTACATTACATTAATGATTTTGTGTGTTATCCCTTGCAGTATATCGGATGGAAACCCAGACATAAATTCCGTAGCAGAATCCGAATGGACGGTAGTGCGATCTGTACTTGGGATACAACTCCACGTACCGCTCGGGAAATATCCATGTATGCTTGTTTATGTCATTATTGATGCTATATTCGTACGAACGTTCGAACGCATTTTCAAACGCAACTCGAACGCAAGCCTTCTGTCTCACTCCGTTCGAACGCGTTCTCAAACGCTACACGAACGTGAACTCTCTGGACCACTTCGCTCAAACACGTTTACGAATGCTACATGAACGCACACACATTGGACAACCTCTTTCTTTATATTTTATGCATTTCTACTTCTTTAGTTATTTATTTTACATTATGCATTGGGGATTAATTATTTGTATTTATTATTAATGCTTTTTGCTTTTGATTGTTATTATAATTTTCATTATTGTACTTCTTAATTTAATATGCTTTTGGAACTATGTCATTATGATTATTATCTTGTTTGGGTATGTTATTGCGTTTTTTATTCGCTTTTATGCTTGAATTGCATTAAGACTTGGCTATACCATTGTGTGAACCCGTCCATTATACTGGCATAAGTAAGGGACCATTCCGAACCATTGAGGTCTTCCCTTGCGAGGGGTGAGTGCGGCCTTAAATTATTTCCCAGTTCACACTGGGTGGCGACTCATTTATTCTCTGGTTTAGTCCCATGTGGGCTACTACGTACTCTCTACGGGCTGCGAGCCCAACAGTGTCATGGTTACCGAGCATCATAGGCATAGCGGTAAACCCTGCTTCGCTCCTACAGATGGTGACTCCACTGGGGATAGAGAATCGGCCCCGAAACAATGCCTTGTAGTGTCCGTGGCTTTGGCTTTGGTTACCCAAGTCTCATATATTTTGCATACCCTTCTTATCCCGATGGCGTCATGTATCGTGAAGTCGCTTTCACTCAAGGTGGTGGATCATTATATGGCATCATCACTCGTTGGCACGTACCTTAGGGTATAAAAAAGGCGCTCTCACTTGGTCGCTCGAACCCTTGAGTGGGGAGACCTAATTGTGAGCAACCCTTCACCGGAGGGAGCCTTTATCCATACCCTTATAAGCCCAATATGAACCATAGTTATATGTCCTATAGAAGCTACCTCTATACTTGTGTTTGGGACCATTATCATTTGGATCTATTTGAGCCTCTCGTCATAGGATAAGAACTTGTTGGGCCATTTAAACTGTGATAAGTTTGTATCTTATGATGATTGGGCCACCTTGTGTTTGGGCCCCCTATCATTTGAAGTTGTTTAGCCACCTTATCGCAAGAGTGTAAACCTGTTGGGCCTTTTCAACTGGGACAAGTTTGCACCTCGCGATAATCTGATTAAACACTTTAAAATGATAACGGGCCAACTTGTATGAAAACCTTGATGGGCTTAGAAGGTCCAAACTGTTGGGATTTATGTCCTAGAGCTTCATGTATTGTAAATGGAATTGATTATTGTAATAATAATAAATGCATTATTCATTTTATCAAAGTTTTTTGATTTATATCGCATATTGTCCAATTGTCTTGTTTACCTTGATTACTATTGTACCTTCAGACTTAGTGTATATTTGATGCACAAGAGGATTAAGTCTGAAGTTAGTAATCTAAATAGTCCATAGAGAGCAAACAAAGATGGTACTTTGTTTGTGATTTATCTATAGCTGCGGTCCATTCTATACTTATATGACGACCTTGATCCGGGATCGTTCATGAAGTGACATGGGAATGGAGGCACTTGTATGATGAGATCATGTAGAACTAGACTCAGATAAATACAAATTCTTTTAATATCCGTTAAACGAAATAAATTTATTTTATCTAATAGATGGTCATATATGGATTCGATCTTAATCCTGAGTGTACTACGAACTCTTGCATGACAGGTTATGTCCTTTGATTTACTATGGGAGGTTGGTGTTGCATTCCTAGCCAATAACTACGTTTTTTGGGATATGATTTGGTATGTAGCTGGGAACGTTTTACATAGATATGGAATTCACTCCTTCTTACGAGAAGTAGATGAATATCTCTTTTAAGAGTTGATTCGGGACTTGAACAATTTGAGCGCTCAACTTTTCTATTACGAATAGAAAGTATTTTATATTCATAATTGTTATGAATTAATTATTCATTATAGAATCAATGGTGCTTAAGAGACAAAATATTTAGAGATGTTTAACGGACTTATGACCCGGCTCTATTTATGAGATATTCGTGAAGGGATATATCTATATGTAATGACTATATCGATGGACACCGAAAATGTTTGGTTTACTTAATCCATCTACAGTAACGAGAGTTCAACTTCGAGTTTTTAGTGGAATAATGCGGAGTTAATAATTCGTAATATTTGATTAAAGAGTTTAATTAATATTTTGGAATTATTTGAGCTCGGAACCGTAGGTCCATTTGGTCCCTGTGCTAGCTCGATTAACTATAGCAAACCTAATATAATTAGATTGTCTAATTATATGCTCACATTATATTTATTTATATATTATTAATAAGATTAATAATATAATGTCACAAATGAAAACTATGTTAAATTAGTTTAACTTAATGTTTTCTAGAATTCTTTGATTATGAGATAATCAAGTCTTGATTATGAGATAATCAAGTTAGTAATAATTATGAGATAATTTCTACAACATGATTGAAGGTAAATAAATCATTATTAATATATTGAATTTTATTTACCATTGGAGACAAAGCCATATGGCTTACCATGTCACCCAAGCAATTATGTCTATTAGGTGGCTTGGATACACCTAATAGTTTTGTCAATAGCTAATGCATTTTATGCTTTGGTATGGCCTCCAAATTTATATTTTTGCCATTGAAAGAAAGCATTGAATGCTTAATGACAAAGTCATTGTCTTTAGCTTAACATTTCTTATGCTTTGGTATGGCATTCACATTTTTATGTTGGCCATTGCAAGAAAGCATTAGATGTTTGATGACAAGGTTAGTTGGCTTGTGTAAGAGAATATAATCTCTACCATTTCTCTCACTTCCTAAGGGTAACACTTAGCATTCATTCACACAATTGTTGTGAGAAAAGATTTGAGAGAAAATAGAGAGAGTTCTAGCATCACAAGTGTTGTGAAATTCAAAAAGCCAAACACCATTGTGAATTCTTAAATCTCTAAATAGTTTATAGGTTTAATCTTGTGAGTGAAGCCCACAGTTCGGTTTGTTGGTTTCTAGTCATAGTTCGGAAGATCGAGTGGTTGATCTAAGTGTTGGACACCAAAGGATTTATCTTAGCTACTATAACAAATGGAGAAGGCAAGAAAATTTTGAAGATCCATAACGGACCTGGTGCCACCATAAGGTCATATCTTTCAAGTGTTGTAAGTTCATTTCCTTTGTAATAGTCCATTTTGGAACTCTTTTGTACTTGTAAGGAGAGCCGATGCTATAAAAGACTCATTACGAACTTATTTCGCGAAGAACTCAACAACACTACAATGTAGTAAGATTTGAAGACCAAGGAATGCCTTGGATTTATTGTACTAATTAGATTAGTATTTTAAAAAACAATAAGAGCCCAAGTAACGCAATTTATGTATGTATGTGAAACTTCATTCCGTTACGAGTCCGTAGAAAAAAACATGGACCAAAACGGACTCCGGAAGCTCCGGAACGGAGTAATAAAGTATCAGTGTTTTGATTACCAGACTGATTGCGTTCGAACGCCAGTTAAAACGCAACTCAAACATTTTGCTACAGCCTGGAAAACTTTCGAACGCCCAGCGAACGCTACACGAACGTTTTCAGCCCAGACCTGTGCACATATATATGTTTTAAATTGTTTATTAACATGTCATATAGTCTAGGGTGCCTACTCTTGCATTTTCACATGCCATAACATGTAGACATGCATGATATTCAAGTTATAAAATATGATTTTATGTAAATTTAAAAGTTAAATTAGAATATAAGATGCATGTAAACGAATTAATAAGATTAATTGGTTTAAAGGTTTAAAAATTAGGAATTCAAGTTTAAGAACAAATAGACTTTATTAGTACATTATTTTTTGGTATATCGGATGGAAACCAGAAAAAATCCATAGCGCTCCGAATGGACGGTAATTTGGTTTGCACTCGAGATACGATTCCAAGTACCTTTGGAGTAAATAACGTACTTTTATCTATTAAATGGTTTAATGACATATAGTCCATTAGTTGAATTCTAAAATTTTAAAACCTATAAGTGAACTAATATTTTAATTGTTAAAATTAATTAGATCACTTAAGCAAACTTGATTAAATTAGTTTAATTAAGTTAATTATTAGTAGAGACTAATAAGTATTAGTGAATAAAATTTTAAGTGTTAAAATTGGTTAGATCACTATAATCCACTAGTATTAATAAGGATATATTTTAGCCGAGCATAATCTTAATACATTAGAAACTAGTGAGATAGAAACCTTACACTCAAAATAGTGAGTGGGAGAGGGGTATACCACAATATATCCCACGATCTCCATTGTTATCCAAAAACGTGAGATTCAATAGGGCCTCGAGACGGCTTTGCTTTCGTCCCCCTACGGATGGTGTCCTTTTTGGGTCAATATCAGGTTTGGATTCCGAAAGGATAGGAACTCTAGATGTATCTGGTGATTTGACTACCCTACGGCGGCATTTCACTAGTTAAGTCCAAGGGTTCCAAAATAATGGGTCACACTCACAAAGGAATGATTAAGTTGTTAATCAAAGCTTCCTGATCAAAATAACGGTAGTTGATTAATATAGGAATAAGAGTTATTTCAGATATATTAATCAATTGAGAATGTCTCAATCTATCATGCGAATACTTGACCTACCCTACGGTGGCACTTATTTGTGGGATGATAGATAATCGGCATAGTAATTCTTTTAGGTTTCTAATTCATTATACATTGATCATGCATCATGTTTAATTTTATGCCTAAATGTTTGATAATTTTAATATTCGATGAATGAATATTGAATGCGCATTTATTATTTTTCAGCCATGGCATCTGCAATAATCTCCATTATCAAACAACAAGAAAAATTAACCTGGGGATAATTATGTTAAATGGAAAAGTGACATGAATGTTATCTTGGTCTGTGAAGACCTTAAATTTGTCCTAATGGAGGAATGTCCTCCTGAGCCAGCATCTAATGCATGCAGAGCTGCACGTAATACCTATAATAATTGGATTAAATCTGATGAGAAAGCCCATAGCTATTTGATATAATCCATGTCTGAGGTTCTTGCTGCACAGCATGAGCCTATGGCGACAGCATCAATGATTATGCAGTCATTACAAAACATGTTTGGGCAACCTTCAGACCGGCAACAACATGAGGCAATTGCCTCTGTATTGACCGCTAGAATGAAGGAAGGCACATCAGTCCGAGACCATGTGTTAAGAATGATGGCTCATCTTAATATGGCTGAAACCTATGGTGCACGTATTAATGTGCAAAGCCAAGTGACAATGATCATGGAAACCCTTCCGAAGAGTTTCCTGCAGTTTAAGAGCTAATGTTCTATGAACAAGTTGACTTTCACATTGACTGAACTGCTGAATGATATCACCAATTAGGAATCTATTATGAACGGTCCTCGTAGGCCCAATACTGAGGCAAATGTTGCCGAATCTTTTAAATCTGCAAAGAAGAAGAAGAAAGGCAATTGGAAGGCAAAGGCAAAACCAATGAAAAATAAGAACAATAAAAGCTCCAAAGGAACCAATACCAAAGGAAAATGTTTCCATTGTGAACAATAAGGGCATTGGAAAAGGAATTGTCCAAAATACCTTGCAGAGCTTAAAGAGAAGAAGAATACAGGTAAATATGATTTACTTGTCATTGAGTCTCTTTTGGTGGAGGATGATAAATCCATATGGATTGTTGATTCTGGTGCCACTAACCATGTTTGTTGTTCTTTGCAGCTACTTGACTCATGGAGGGACCTTACTGAAGGTAGCTTTACCATGAAAGTTGGGAAAGGGGATGTTGTTTCAGCAAGAGCAGTGGGAGTTTCAAATTTGAATTTTAATAAAAAGTTATTTATGTTTGAACGGTGTGCTATGTATTCTTGGTTTTCGCAGGAATTTGATTTCTGTAACAAAACTTATGGAATGTGGTTTTTCTGTTTCGTTTAATAATAAGTCAGTTATTATTAGTAGAAATGGATTAAATATATGCACGGGAAACTTCGAAAATAATCTATATGTATTAAGGCCGTTAATGCATGAATCACTGTTTAATACTGAAATGTTTAAGATTGAAAGATCTGAAACTAAACGGCAAAAGATTTCTCATGATGATACCTATTTATGGCACCTTAGACTTGGTCACATTACCTTGACCGGATAGATAGACTAATTAAGAAAGAAGTTTTAAATCAGTTAAAACTTGGTACTTTACCTATCTGCGAATCCTGTCTAGAAGGCAAAATGACCAAGAGACCTTTTAGTGGAAAATGGATAAGAGCCAAAGAAACTCTTGAGCTAATACATTCGGATGTTTGCGGACCGTGAATGTAAAAGCCCGAGGTGGTTTTGAATACTTCGTCACTTTCATTGATGACAATTCCAGATATGGGTATGTTTACCTAATGCAGCACAAGTCAGATACATTTGAAAAGTTCAAAGAGTATCGTGCTGAGGTTGAGAACCAATTAGGTAAAAGCATCAAAATTCTACGATCAGATCGTGGAGGAGAATACCTTGATAGAGATTTTGAGGAATTCTTAGTTGAGCATGGAATTGTTTCACAGCTCACAGCACCTGGAACACCATGGAACACCACAACAAAATGGTGTTGCAGAAAGCAGAAATTGAACCCTACTAGACATGATAAGATCAATGTTTAGTTATAGCACTCTACCTAGTTTATTCTGGGGGTATGCATTGCAAACTGCAATGTATATCCTGAATGTAGTTCCTTCTAAGTCTGTTTCTAAGACTCCCTTAGAGTTGTGGAATGGCCGTAAAGCTAGTTTGCGACATTTCCGCATATGGGGTGTCCGGAACATGTGCTAAAGAACAAGACTACGAAGTTGGAACCACGTTCATAGGTGTGCCTATTTGTAGGCTATCCTAAGGAAACTAGGGGTGGATTGTTTTATATTCCAGAAGATAATAAAGTATTTGTGTCGACAAATGCTACATTTCTTGAGGAGGACTATATGAGAGAGTTCAAACCTCGAAGTAAAGTGTTACTTGAGGAGTTACTTGCTGGTACGACCAGTACATCATTGTCAAATGTTGACAAAGACATAACACCTTCTACATCTGAAAGTCAGATGCAAGTTTATCATGATACCATACCACCTAGGCGTAGTTGGAGGGTTGTAAGACAACCTGAACGCTATCTAGGAAATGGTGAGGTGCAAGTTGTTGCATCTTGTGATGGTATAGATGATCCATTGACCTATCGTAGTGCAATGAGTGATACTGATAAAGAAGAATGGCTCAAAGCCATGAACCTTGAGATGGAGTCCATGTACTCTAATTTAGTCTGGGAACTTGTCTACCAACCTAATGGAGTAAAACCCATAGGTTGCAAGTGGATATACAAGAGAAAAAGAGGAATAGATGGGAAAATACAGACTTTCAAGGCTAGGCTAGTGGCAAAGGGTTATACCTAAAAAGAGGGAGTTGACTATGAAGAAACTTTCTTGCCAGTAGCCATGCTTAAATCCATCAGGATTCTTCTTTCCATTGCCGCATATTATGACTATGAGATTTGGAAAATGGATGTCAAGACTGCATTCTTGAATGGTAATCTTGATGAGAGTATCTATATGGTACAACCAGAAGGGTTCATTACCCAAGGTCAAGAGAAAAAAGTTTGCAAGTTGCAAAGGTCCATTTACGGACTTAAGCAAGCATCTAGATCTTGGAACATAAGGATTGATACTATGATCAAGTCTTATAACTTTGAGCAGAACATTTATGAGCCTTGTGTTTACAAGTGCATCATTGATGGGAAGGTGGTTTTCCTTGTGTTATACGTTGATGATATTTTACTCATTGGGAATGATGTAAAGATATTATAAGACGTGAAAATCTGGCTAGCTAACCAATTCCAAATGAAAGATTTGGGAGAGGCAAGTTATGTATTTGGGATTCAGATCATTCGGGATCACAAGAAACGACTGTTAGCAATGTCTCAAGCAACCTATATCGACAAGATTCTTGTGCTATTTGGTATGCAGAATTCCAAGAAAGGTAATTTACCTTTCAGGCATGGGATTCATTTGTCTAAGGAACAGTTTCCTAAGACACCTCAAGGAATTGAGGAGATGAGACATATACCAAATGCTTCAGCAGTTGGAAGTCTTATGTATGATATGTTATGCACGAGACCGGAAATCTGTTTTGCAGTGGGAGTAGTCAGTAGGTTTCAATCCAACCCAGGATTAGATCATTGGGTAGCGGTGAAACATATTCTCAAGTATCTTCGGAGAACGAGAAATTATATGCTTGTATATACAAGTCAGGATATGATTCTGAGAGGATATACTGACTTTGATTTTCAGACGGATGTCGATTCTAGGAAATCAACATCTGGATCAGTGTTCACCCTAAGTGGTGGGGCTATAGTATGGAGGAGCATTAAGCAATCTTGTATTGCTGACTCCACCATAGAGGCTGAATATGTAGCAGCTTGTGAAGCAGCTAAGGAAGCAGTCTGGCTCCGTAAGTTCTTGGGAGATCTGGAAGTTGTTCCAGATATGGATAAACTACTCACACTTTATTACGATAATAGTGGTGCAGTGGCGAACTCCAAAGAACCAAGAATCCATAAGAGGGGTAAGCATATTGAGAGGAAATATCACCTCATCCGAGAGATAGTGCATAGTGGAGATTTCGTTGTCACGCAGATTCCATCCGCAGACAACCTGGCTGATCCGTTTACAAAGACTTTATCGGCTAAAGTATTTGAAGGTCACCTAAATGGTTTAAGATTACATGACATGTCTCATTTGCTCTAGTCCAAGTGGGAGATTGTTGGGATTTATGTCCTAGAGCTTCATGTATTGTAAATGGAATTGATTATTGTAATAATAATAAATGCATTATTCATTTTATCAAAGTTGTTTGATTTATATCACATATTGTCCAATTGTCTTATTTACCTTGAATAATATTGTACCTTCAGACTTATTGTATGTTTGATTCACAAGAGGATTTAAGTCTGAAGTTAGTAATCTAAATAGTCCATAGAGAGCAAACAAAGAGGGTACTTTGTTTGTGGTTTATCTATAGTTGCGGCCCATTCTATACTTGTATGACGACCTTGATCCGGGATCGTTCATGTAATGACATGGGAATGAAGGCACCTTGTATGATGAGATCATGTAGGACTGGCCTCAGATAAATATAAAATTCTTTTAATATCTGTTAACCGAAGAAATTTATTTTATCTAATAGATGGTCATATATGGATTCGATCTTAATCCTGAGTGTACTACGAACTCCTGCATGACAGGTTATGTCCTTTGATTTACTATGGTGAGGTTGGTGTTGCATTCCCAGCCAATAACTACGTATTTTGGGGATATGATTTGGTATGTAGCTGGGAACGTTTTACATAGATATGGAATTCACTCCTTCTTACGAGAAGCAGATGAATATCTCTTTTAAGAGTTAATTCGGGACTTGACCAATTTGAGCGCTCAACTTTTCTATTATGAATAGAAAGTATTTTATATTCATAATTTTTATGAATTAATTGTTCATTATAGAATCAATGGTGCTTAAGAGACAAAATATTTAGAGGGGTTTAACAGACTTATGACCTGGCTCTATTTATGAGATATTCGTGAAGGGATATATCCATATGTAATGACTATATCGATGGACACCGAAAATGTTCGGTTTACTTAATCCATCTATGGTAACGAAGTTCAACTTCGAGTTTTTAGTGGAATAATACGGAGTTAATAATTCGTAATATTTGATTAAAGAGTTTAATTAATATTTTGGAATTATTGGAGCTCAGAACCGTA
The DNA here is from genome assembly GCA_019454045.1 of Zanthoxylum bungeanum. NCBI lineage: Eukaryota > Viridiplantae > Streptophyta > Magnoliopsida > Sapindales > Rutaceae > Zanthoxylum > Zanthoxylum bungeanum. The sequence continues at coordinate 180,768 of SKCR01038145.1, forward strand.
GGTCCATTTGGTCCCCGTACTAGCTCGATTAACTGTAGCAAACCTAATATAATTAGATTGTCTAATTATATGCTCACATTATATTTATTTATATATTATTAATAAGATTAATAATATTTATTGTCACCAATGAAAACTATGTTAAATTAGTTTAACTTAATGTTTTCTAGAATTCTTTGATTATGAGATAATCAAGTTAGTAATAATTATGAGATAATTACTACAACATGATTGAAGGTAAATAAATCATTATTAATATATTTATTTTTATTTACCATTGGAGACAAAGACATATGGCTTACCATGTCATCCAAGCAATTATGTTTATTAGGTGGCTTGGATACACCTAATAGTTTTGTCATTAGCTAATGCATTTTATGCTTTGGTATGGCCTCCACATTTATGTGTTTGCCATTGAATAAAAGCATTGAATGCTTAATGACAAAGCCATTGTCTTTAGCTTAACATTTCTTATGCTTTGGTATGGCATTCGCATTTTTGTGTTGGCCATTACAAGAAAGCATTCGATGCTTAATGACAAGGTTAGTTGGCTTGTGTAAGAGAATATAATCTCTACCATTTCTCTCACTTCCTAAGGTTAACACTTAGCATTCATTCACACAATTGTTGTGAGAAAAGATTTGAGAGAAAATAGAGAGAGTTCTAGCATTCACAAGTGTTGTGAAATTCAAAAAGCCAAACACCATTGTGACATCTTAAATCTCTAAATAGTTTAGAGGTTTAATCTGTGTGAGTGAAGCCCACACTTCGGTTTGTTGGTTTCTAGTCATAGTTTGGAAGATCGAGAGTTGATCTAAGTGTTGGATACCAAAGGATTGATCTTAGCTACTATAACAAAGAGAGAAGGCAAATAAAATTTTGAAGATCCATACCGGACCCGGTGCCACCACAAGAAACTTCCGCCGCGCTAAGGAAAGTCGTTTCCTACACAAACATGATCCGAATATGCCAAATGCATGAGTCTGATATCCGCAATGGCTTTCATCCAGGAAGGATACGCCTTGTTATGGAAAATTTGTATACTTTTGGATATCTCCAAGTCCATCCATACAACCGTGATTACCGAAGGCCCAATTCGTCGTTTCTAGACAATGACACGATTCCTATAATAGGCTTAGTCAATATTGTAAAAGGGCGGTCTTTTTCTTTTACCGATGAAAATATACTGAGGTAGCCAAGGTTCACCCTTGTAGCGTAAGAGAGAACGATTTTGTGTACCCCACATTGGTACATAAAATAAGACATACCTATGAAAGAAATAGACTTAACACGAGTGTGGGAGGAATAAGTTTGGAAGGATATATGTTACTTTGATAACCACATGCATCTCATGCATCGCATGCATACATACATCATGCTAACCCCTTATTTTAAAAGCCATCATAGATATCTGTTGGGTTAGAGAAGAAGGAAGACTTGTCAAGAAGAGGTTAGCATACATGGATGCGTCAGGCAGTGAAAGTTCCCGAGTGGATCAATTGGAGACCAACATCACCTAAATTACCGAGCAACTATAAGCTTTGACTAACGCTATGGCTAGTCTGACAGTACCCCTCACAGCGAGAACAAAAAATTTTACGGGCAAACTAGAAAGACCATTTGGGGGGCCTTCAGCCAAAAAAAAAATTTGTTTGTTTTTAGTCCTTAATAGTTAAGCATAAGTTCAATGATGAAATTGTTTGCTTTAGGGTGAAATCTTAGAAACGATAAGTTATTGATGTATTTTTATCTGATACTTTGAGTAGTTGATCTATGTTAGACTCGTAAGCACTTGATTATAGGTTTTTAGCAGTGAAAACCTAAATAGTTGGCAAAGTTACTAGTCGAAGAAATTATAGGTCGATGAATGACCGTTTGCTTAGATGTCTATCCTGATTTGCTTGTCTTATGATGTGTGGTATGGTTGAAAATAAAATAAAAGTCTCTAAAAAAATTAAACCATCTATAACCGATAAACGTAAAGCTACCCATGGGCGAGTATTAGGACCACCATGAGGAGAAATGCTACCTTAAAGGGTAGGTGTGCTGAAAAAAAAAGACACAAGAAAAGAAGAAAGAAAATCATACCATATTGAGCACAGAAAAAGCAATTGCAGAGCATAATTGAGATATCTCGGTTGGTTTGACCCATCGATCCTAGTTTTTGAAACGAAATCATTGAGTTGGCTTACCTGGGAACCAAGCTGTAAATGAACCTTTGCACACACACACTGTGAGTCTGGCTTAGATGATTTATTCAAAGATTTAGATTTGAGTTGCATTGATTGTTTTGAAGGTTCTCTGGTTTCATTACTGGGCATTCTTTGAGGACAATAATATGTGTAACTATTGGGACTATTTCATAGCCCGTAATATAGTATGTCGATACGGAATGCCACATTACATAGTGACGGACAATGGAGTTCAATTTCAAGGAGAAGGCATATTTAGAAACCTAAGAATCGAAAGACATGATCCAGGTCTGAGGATGACCAGTCTACCACCCTGCGAACAAGGGACACAATGGGACCTTGAGCCATGAAATCAAAGAGAATTGAGGAATCACCAGAGGAGAATTGGCAGAAAAAAACTGTAAGCCGGCCCAGGGGCAACCAAAGCTTTTATAGGTAAAAGGACACCAAAGGCCAATAGGATCCCTAAAGGGGTGAAGAAAACCCTATGGCGCAAGGAAGGCCTAACCAAATATGACATCAAATAGGACAAAGAAAACCCATCGGAATAGGGAATGCATCCATGCATACACGTTGCATACACATGATTTTTGTTTTGTGTTCGCAGGCTTTGAAGAAAAAGAAAAAGCGGAGAAGATGAGCAACTCCTCGGGAATGACGACGAGCAAGCCGGGAATGGAGAACAACCTCGGGAATAAGGATGAGCAACTCCTCGGGAATGAGGACGAGTAATCCGGGAATGGCACTCTGGTAATGGAAAATAACCTCGTAAATGAGGAAGAACAACTCCTCGGGAATGAGGACGAGCAAACAGGGAATGGCACTCCGGGAATGGAGAACAACCTTGGGAATGAGGACGAGTAACTCCTCAAGAATGAGGATGAGCAGGGGGTGAAGTGCCTCACCACCATTACCACCTCAACAGTTTTATGAAGGAATCTTAGGGTCGAGACCCACATTATCAACAGTTTAGGAATGAATCCCAGAGGTCGAAGCACCTCATCATCATAGATAGGAAAAAAAAAACTCCCCAGATGATCAAAGAGTCACACGAGTATACCAAAACGCTGTCAACTCAGCTCAGTTTGAGAACAAGACCCAGAGATTGAAGCATTCCACACTCGGTGGTTCGGGAACAAAACCCATGTGTGAAAGCACCTCGCCATTCACTCAACTCAATTCAAGAACAAGACCCAGAGATCAAAGTATCTACCACTCAGGAACGGTTCAGAAATGAACCATCTCACAATCATGAATGGTTCGGGAATAAACCATCTCACACTCAGAAATGGTTCGGGGATGAACCATCTCACACTCAGGAATGGTTCGAGAATGAACCATCTCACACGAGGAATGGTTCGGGAATGAACCATCTCATACTAGGAACGGTTCGGGAATGAACCATCTCACACCAGGAACGGTTCGGGAATGAACCATCTCACACCAGGAACGGTTCGGGAATGAACCAACTCACACCAAGAACGGTTCGGGAATAAACCATCTCACACAAGGAACGGTTCAGGGATGAACCATCTCACACCAGGAACGGTTCGGGAATGGACCATCTCACACCATGAACGGTTCGGGAATGGACCAACTCACACCATGAACGGTTCGGGAATGGACCAACTCACACCAGGAACGGTTCGGGAATAAACCATCTCACACTAGGAATGGTTTGGGAATGAACCAACTCACACCAGGAACGGTTCGGGGATGAACCATCCCACACCAGGAATGGTTCGGGAATGAACAATCTCTCACCAGGAATGGTTCGGGAATGAACCATCCCACAAAAGCAGCAAAACAACAGGTAAGTCCAGCAATGGCCAACGAACCAGGTAAGTAAAAAGGCATGCATGATTTTGATAGGGTTGTCACAATCACACACTGCACAAGCCCCATCAAAGTGGGGGCGACTGTAGACACTGCATTTTTGCATAAGCCTGATGATGAGCCTCGTATGGAGGCACTACCTGAAAGGTCGCGGAAGTTGCGGGAAGGAAATGCCGGAAGGAAAGAAAACCTCCAAATTTACCCCTCATCGGATTCGGACTCACTATCCCGCCTCGGATTCGCTCAGCCGCTGTTTCAAACCTTACAATCGGCCATAAACCTCTGCAACCCGTGAAAGCCCACATAATCCACCCACACGCCCAAAGCCTATATACCCTCAAACCCAACCGGCCCATCTATCCTCAAACCACATGCCCAAGGCCCATAAACCCACATGCACGCCCAAGCCTTCCCAAATAAAAAATCCCATGCAAAACACATGTGCAAAATCCCCTCAAATCACCTTCCAATTTAAAGAGATTGTGAATATCCTCCTCACCAAATTTACAAAAACAAATTTCCCAAAATATATATCCTAAATTTATTTGATTTGTTTCCTTGATTGAGGATCCCTTGAAAATATTATAAAAATGAGACTTGACCAAACCCTAAGGATCAGACCTTGCACGACAATCACAACCTAAAGGCCCTAACTCTCTCTTCTTCACATTGGCTTCACGTTAACAACAACAAGCCAATAACCTTACTTCATCTTTTCTTCTTTCACGAAAACATTAACAAAACTAAGCCACAATCCGACACACACAAGCAACAAAACTAAGCCACAAACAGTAGCCATCCACCGACACACACAACAACAAAACTAAGCCATAAACCGACACACACAAGCAACCGAATAAAGCCACCATCACAAGAAACCTGCCACCTAAACCAAAAGAGAAAAAAACCAACGTGGGCCAAAACAACCAACCTGTGTAAACCAAGACACAAAACCAGCCCCAAACAACCGAAACCAAAGCAGCAAAAACACCCCATAAAAACCGCACAAACAGTAGCCAAAACAGTCCTTAAAAAACAACAAGACAATACAAAAACAACAAAACACCAAGCATCAAAAACCGAACCAGAAACCAGCGTGAAACTCAACCAGAAACCAACAAAAAAAAAACAAACCAGAAAATAGCAGAAACAATGCCCAAAAATAGAATAAAATAGTAGCTCAAACCACCGAAACAGCTCCCAAAAACAGCAGCCAAAAATAACCAAAATAGGAGCCCAAAATCACCAAAGACAGCAGCCAAAACAACCAAAACAGCAGCCCAAACAACTAGCAAAATCGTGAACCAGAAGCACAAAAATAGCGAAGCAAAAATAGGGAAACATTGAGCAGAAACAGCGAAACAGCAAACCAACAATCCTTCCGGCGATGGCTTAATGTACCTCAAAAAAGCAACTTAAAAGGTAAGACATGAACTATATTTATTTTGTTGTTCTGGATGCGGCATGCCTGGTTGGACGTGAAATACGTCCAGCCGGGTATACGAGGTCCTACATCAAAGACGGCCAAATTTGTTGGTCATATTTCTTTTTTTTAGCATTCTGTTGTTTATCTTTTTTTATATTTATTTTTTTTTATGCTTATTTTATTGTTTTGCTTTTATTTTTGTTTCGGTCTATTTATTATTATTTATTATTTCGCATTTATTTTGTTATTTATTTTTTTTTTATCTATTTAGTGTGATTTGTCTTTTCTATTTATTTACTCGCATTTATCGTTATTTTATCGCTCTGTTTTTACTTTTGTTTATGTTTTGCTATATTATTTCGCATCTACTTTCATGTCCGTGTACATTACATTATTGATTGTGTGTGTTATCCCTTGAGGTATATCGAATGGAAACTCAGACATAAATTTCGTTACCGAATCCGAATGGACGATAGTGCGGTCTGTACTTATGATACAACTCCATGTACCACTCGGGAAATATCCATGTATGCGTGTTTATGTCATTATTGATGCTATTTTCGTACGAATGTTCGAACGCATTTTAAAACACAACTCGAACGCAAGCCTTCTGTCACTCTGTTCGAACGCATTCTCAAATACTACACGAACGTGAACTCTCTGGAACACTTTGTTCGAACGCGTTTACGAACTCTACACGAACGCACACACACTGGACAACCTATTTCTTTATATTTTATGCATTTCTACTTCTTTAGTTATTTATTTTACAATTATGCATTGGGGATTATTTATTTGCATTTATTATTAACGTTGTTTGCTTTTGATTGTTATTATAATTTCCATTATTGTACTTCTTAATTTAATATGCTTTTGGAACTATGTCATTGTGATTATTATCTTATTTGGGTATGTTATTGTGTTTTTTATTCGCTTTTATGCTTGAATAGCATTAAGACTTGGCTATACCATTGTGTGAACCCGTCCATTATATTGGCATAAGTAAGGGACCATTCCGAACCCAACGGTTTGAGGTCTTCCCTTACGAGGGGTGAGTGCGGCCTTAAATCATTTCCCAGTTCACACTGGGTGGCGACTCCTTTATTCTCTTGTTTAGTCACATGTGGGCTACTCCGTACTCTCTACGGGCTGCGAGCACAACAGTGTCGTGGTCTCCGAGCATCATAGGCATAGCGATAAACCCCGCTTCACTCCTACACTCAGCAAGCAGTGATTGTTCACGTAAAATTGTAGGGCTTGAATTAGTTTTAAAAAATAATAATAATAATAATAATCAAGCTTTTACTTAGTAACATGACATATTACCTTAGCAATAAGTAATTGTTCGGGTAAAACGATAGGGCTTGAGTTATTTTAATTAAAAAAAGTTTTAATAAGTTTGATTTCGTAGCCTCTCTAACTCAAGCAATTAAGTTCTTAGGGGTGTTTTAACACTTAGTACCCTAAGGCCAACTGGTCTGGGAGTCACTGGCCCAAAGCTCATTACATGGGTTAAAGAGAAAGCTTAAAAAAATCAGACATTTCTTCCTTTTGACATCTGAGATCCGAGCAATTAAATTCGTAGGGTTTTCTTAACACCTAGTTCCCTAAAGCCAACTGGTTTGGGAGTCACTGAACCAAAACTCGTTATAAGGGTTAAATATATATTATTTGTAAGAGAAAACTATTTTGTATATAAATAAACAGTCATTGCCAAAAGGTGTGAATTCTGATATAACTTTAGTACAAAAATATTATTCTCTTTTCAACAAGACCTGTGAATATTGTGGGTACAATGAATTGATTGATACTTTCTCTTATGTGTGTATGGAAAATGGTTAAAAAGTACAAGAGAATTTGCTTATTTGATAATTTAGAAAGAAATAAAACAATTACTAATTGGATAAGAATTTATCTTTTTAGTTTTCTCTTAAATTACTAGGGACTGGTAATAATGTAACTTTCCTGATCCGAGAATGCTACCAGCAGGCAACAGATCCTATTGTCGCCTAAGCCACTGACGTATGCAAAATAAAGCTCTCTTTTACCATGATATTATGCAATCATATGAATAATCACACACAAAAAAACTTAGAATTAACACAAATGCATAGTCATAAAAAAATATGTACATAACTGAAAATACTCATCATATACACATCATCATCATATATTAGTCATACAGCAAAATAAAATCACAGAAAACTACATTCAATATGAATGCAGATCTGGTATGATGGACCCCATAATTAGTGATTGCAGCTTTACTCTTGTTCCCGGATTATGTCTCCAAAAGTTACGTGTGGCTACCAAAAGACGGATCCTGCAAAAGAACTGGAGAGTGGGGGTGAGTCCTATGGAACTCAGTGAGTGGAACTACAAAATCAGAGAAAATTGTATCTGTATAGTTGAGCAAAATCATCATAAATTTAAGACTTCGTTCTCCTCTCATCTAGCAGTGCTAACTGATAAAACCTCTGTGCGGCCCATTCTTGTTCCGATAATTCTGCCTCTGCTAAAACCCTCATAGACTTTACTTCCACTTCCACTGGTAACACTGCTTCCATTCCATAGACCAAAGAGTAAGGTGTGGCCCCTGTTGCTGTTCTTACTGATGTTCTGTACCCCCACAAAGCATACGGTAATTTCTCGGCCCAATCTCTGCAATTTTCTGTCATCTTGGCTAACATTGTCTTTATAGTCTTGTTGGCTGCCTCAACTGCCCCATTTGCCTGCGGCCTGTACGGTGACGACTTGTGGTGGCCTATCCCATACCTCTGTAACATTGCCTTCGTCTCTCCTTGAAACTGGACCCCGTTGTCTGTCACTACATGATGCGGCATACCATACCGACAAATGAGGTTCCGAGCTATAAACTTTGCCATCTGTTTTGCTGTAACATTACGGAATGATTCGGCTTCCACCCACTTCGAGAAATAATCTACTGCCACTACTATGACGCGATGCCCATTTGACGCATTCGGTCGAATTTCTCCAATCATATCAATTCCCATGCTGAGAAAGGCCACGGCTCTGATAGCCCGTGTAACTCTGTGTGCGGTAAGTGATTCAAATTACCATGTGCTTGACAATCGTGACAGTGCTTTACCATCTTCGCGCAGTCTGTTTCCATGGTTGACCAATAAAAACCTTGTCTCACTATCTTGCGGGACAGATTCAACCTGTTCATGTGCGGACCACATACCCCGGCGTGTATTTCTTCCATTACATGCTGAGCTTCTTCTTTTCTCAAACACTTCAACTGGATACCATTTGCCTACCTCTTGTACAGTTCCCCTTTCAAAGTCACATACTGGGAAGCTAACTTATGAATGGCTATTCTGTCTTTTCTGCCTGCCCCTTCTGGGAGTTCACCATGGTCCAGATATCTCTGAATGTCATAATACCAAGGTTTACCGTCGTCGACCTCAACTTCCAGAATTCTTTCTATCTCATAAACGGGTTTGCTTGCTGTTCTCAGTATGAACGGTCTCATCACTAACTTTTCTGGATTTTCCCAAGTCGCTGCCAGTGTAGCCAATGCATCAGCCATCTGATTCTCTTCTCTTGGTAAGTGTTGAAACTTACACTCGGGGATAACCCGTGCCAACTTTCTGAGGTGAAAAATGTAAGGTTTCAACTGTTCTTCTTTCAATTCCCATTCTCCTCGCATCTGCTGGACTACCAACAAAGAATCTTCGTAGACTTCCACACTCCCGGCCTTCAAGGCTATCAATGCTGTCAAACCAAAAGCACATGCTTCATACTCGGCCATGTTATTAGTCACTCTGAATGTCAACCTCTTGGCCAAAGGCAAAGTCTCCCTTTCGGGGGTCACTATCACGATTCCAATTCCAACTCCCTTGTAATTCACTGCTCCATCGAAATACATCTTCCATCTCTGAACTGTTATTGCTTGGATCTCTTCATCTGGAAATTCAAACTTATACTGATTCCCCTCAACAGGTTGCATTGCCAGAAACTCTACTACTGCTCGCCCTTTGATCACTTTGGAGGTGAGATATTCAATGTCAAACTCTGTCAGCAATACCAACCATCTGCCCAACTTTCCCACTAGTGAAGGCACCGAATGAAGATATTTCAGAGGATTTTCCTTGGCCACTATCTGGATCTTGTATGACTGGAAATAATGCCGCAATTTTCTGGAAGCCCATACCACTGCAAGATAGATCTTCTTAACTTCTTGATACCGAGCCTCATACGGGAGCATCTTCTTACTCAGATGTAAACTGCATGTTCTACCCCTATCGCATCTGCCTGTACCATCATTGCCCCTAGTGCTTCTGATTCTATAGCCAAATACAATACCAAAGGTCTGCCCGGTCTCGGAGGTTTCAATACATGATGCTTTACCAAGTACTCTCTGATCTTGTCGAAGGCTGTCTGACACTGTTCATTCTATCTCACTGGCTGATCTTTTCTCAACAGTTTGAAGATAGGCTCACATACTGATGTCAACTTAGCACTGAACCGACTGATGTACTGAATCTTTCCCAAGAATGCTCTAACTTCTTTTTCTGTCTTTGGTGCAGGCATTTCTGTGATTGCCTTGATCTTCTCGGAGTCTACCTCTATTCCGCCCATTCCTACTGTATGACCAAGCAATTTTCCTGATGTCACCCCAAACACACATTTCTTGGGATTAAGCCGCAGGTTATATCTGTCAACTCTCTGAATGAACCTTTCCAGTGCTTCAATATGCCCAACTTTTGTCTCTGATTTTACCATCATGTCATCCACATACACCTCAATCTCTTTGTGCATCAAGTCATGGAAAAGTGTAGTGGCCATCCGCTGATAAGTAGCTCCCGCATTCTTAAGTCCAAACGGCATAACCTTGTAACAATAAGTACCACACTCAGTAACAAATGCAGTCTTGTGTTTATCTTCCTCAGCCATGAGAACCTGATTGTAACCTGAAAACCCATCTGTAAATGAAGACATAGCAGATAAAGCCGCGCTATCAACCACAACATCTATATGCGGCAAAGGAAAATCATCTTTCGGACAAGCTTTGTTGAGATCTCTGTAGTCTACACACATTCTGACCTTCCCATCTTTCTTTGGTACCGGCACTATATTAGCCAACCACTCTGGATATTTTACTACTTCCAGGAACCCCACATCTATCTGTTTCTTAACTTCCTCTCTGACTTTCTCAGCCCATTCTGGTCTCATCCGTCGGAGTTTCTGTTTTACCGGCCTCATATTCGGATAAGTTGGTATTGTGTGCTGGGCAATGTTTCTGTCTACTCCAGGCATGTCCTCATAGGACCAAGCAAATACTTTGGCGTATCTTACCAACATTTCTTCTAGTTTCTCCCTCTCTTCAGAGGTAACTTCACTTGCAATCAGAATTTCCTTGGCGTTCTCAAGTGTACCCAAGTTAAATGCAGTAGTCCTGGCCGAACTGATATCAAATATGCTTGATTCGTGCAGAGTAAATGGAAATGACTCAGGCAAGTAAGCAAAAGAAATGTCTTTATTATTGGATAATGCGGAAGTACATTCAAACAAATCAGGAAGGTAAATGTCTTCATCATCTATAGACACGTCTTCCCCTGCAATCAGGTATTCCTCAGGCTTTTCATCCTCTCCCAGAGTCAGACTCTCCAACTTCATCAACTCTTTTTCCCAATTCTCTGCTTCCACAGCTTCGTTAATCAGCTGTTTCTCACCCAACAAATCCTGGAAGATCTCAAATCCAGGTACCACAATCCCATTAACTTCAACTTGCCCCAATTTAAATGGCCCAGCAAGCCCGCATTTCTGACAATAGTCCAACTGCATCCAAATGAGGATGGTCCACAAGCACATATTCAAGGAAATAATTGTTACTTTAGCCAACCCGGTCTATGGGTGGGTTAGCAAGAGTATAGACAAAGGCTCTCACCGGCGAATGATGGCCCACAACTAGGTCTCCCCACTCAAGGGTTCGAGCAACCAAGTGAGCGCACCCTTTTTTATACACTAAGGTACGTGCCAATGAGCTATGGTGTGTGACAGACTGTCAAATGGATTTCCCATTGTAGATTCCCCAGAGGGAAGGTGGAGCGAGGCTCACTTAAATACCCAAGCCTCTTAGGCTCTTATCGCTTGGTGTCAGGAATAAACAACGAGTCCTCCAAATTAGTCCATCACAATAGGCTACGAGTAGATGGCTATCTAGGTGCCTTCACAGCTTTTCCTTCTAGAAAGGTAGTGAATGAAGGAAGACACCAAACCATTACCTAGCCTCAAAATGCCTTTGATTAAACCCTCATTTTATCCACTATAGACACGGTCAATAAAACATAAATCCAAACATCACAAGACAATATTTCGGGGCCGATTCTCTATCCTTAGTGGAGTCGCCAGACTGTGGGAACACAGAAACTGGGTGACGCATGCTGTCCCGGGCTCGCGGCCTAGTCGGGAGTACGGAGTAGCCACGGGGGACTAAACCGAAGAATAATGGAGTCGCCACCCGGTGTGAACCGGGAAAATGAGATTTAAGGCCGCACTCACCCCTCGCAAGGGAAGACCTTAAACCGTTGGGTTCGGAATGGTCCCTTACTTATGCCACTTGTAATGAAAGGATTTATATGATAATTTAATCAGGCTTAAGTAACACTTATTTCTGAGAATATCATTTTTCTAAATCTACATACATACATCAACAAGTTCATCTAAATTTATATATAACACATATTCGAATTTGCATACAGCCTATTTGCATGTAATCTATGTCTCAATTTGCATACATAAGGTTTATCATACGGCAAGCATACAAGTAAATGAATGCATTGGTGGACACAGAAGCGCAAATAAATAGCATTCTTACTAGCATGCATATTAAGAAAATATATTTAAGCGCATAACAGAAATAGACAACTAGAGAGGTAATACAAATGCATAACGTAAAAAATGAGAACTATGTGCTAAGATGGACATGTCGTAATATGATGCAAGAGGATCTGTTTACCGTGGGCTTTCGTGCAGCGTTCGTAGACGCGTTCGAATGGTAAACAGAAGGTTCTCGTTCAAGTAGCGTTCGTAAACGCGTTCGAACGGAAATGAAACAGAATGTTCACGTTCGTATGGCGTTTATGAACGCGTTCGAACGAAAATGAAACAGAATGCTCACGTTCGTATGGCGTTCGTGAACGCGTTCGAACGGAAATGAAACAGAATACTCACGTTCGTATGGCATTTGTGAACGCGTTCGAACATAAATGAGACCTGATGCATGATAAGGCAAAATGCATGCGCGTTCGAGTTGCGTTCGTAAACGCGTTCGAACGGGAACAGACCTGATGCATGAAATGTGATGCAATACATAAACAACAAAATAAATGGGCACGGTGAAGTACTGCCGTAAAGGTAGCCTTTTGGGGCTCTTGGTCTCTCAAAGAGAGGACCTTTAGACCAACATACTAAGCCCATGCGCGTCACATCACAATACATGAAATAAAGACAATAAAAGTGTAGGACTTCGTATGCCCAATTGAACGTACATTCAACCCAAACACACTTCGTCCGGCGCGGCGAAGTAGTGTCACAAAGGTGGCCTTTTAGGCTCTTCGTCTCTCCAATAGAGGACCTTTGGACTAACTCACTAAGCCCATGCGCTCGATCGCATCATACATACAAAAATAAAGACAATCATATCAAACTTAATATGTCCGATTGAACGTGTCTTGCATTCAACCGAACACACATCAACCGGCGCGGCAAAGTATCGTGGTAAAGGGCTTTAACCCCTCCCCATAGGGGATCTGTCATTCCACTTACTAAGCCCATGCGCTTGATTGAACCATGCATAAATAAGCAACATGCAGAATTCAAGTGACGAAAAATAAATAAACCAAAGCAACACAAAACAAAAGAGGGTGCCGTTTACTCAAGCGGTACGTGGAGTTGTGTCCCGAGTACAGATCATATTACCGTCCATTCGGAATCGGCTATGAAATTTATGTCCGGGTTTCCATCCGATATACCGCGAGAGTTGACACATCTCTCATTTTATTTCACACAGCCACAACATACAATATCTCATAATTCATGCATATTTATCTAGTCAAGGGCCACAACATACATTTCAACATGACAATCACGCAAGCAATATTTAATAAATAGTACAAAAAAAATGATTGTGAAAGATACCCTCAGGTCTAACCTTTTTGCCAACTTTCAGGCTTGCGTTTCACGGACATCGGAAGGGTACAGCTCCTCAACTTCTCTGGTTCACTGGTTTAGCGTCCTAGCTCACTGCTTTGCTGTTTTGCTTGCGGTTTGGACTCCGTTCTGCTACTGTTCGGCCTCTGTTTTGCTGCTCACTGTTCAGGTCACCTATTTTGACGTTTCAACGGACTGTTCCGAGTTTTTGTGTGGGTTTTTAGTGTAGTCTTGTGTGATTATATTAAGGATTATGAATGCAGTTTTTTATGTTATTACTTTAAGGTTTTTAGGGAATGTTTTAAGCGTATTTTGCTGCTGTTTTAGGGGTTAAATTACTGCTGTTTGGGCGTGATTTAGGGACTGGTTTGGGTCGGTTTCGGTTTGTGTAAGTGGGCTACGGATTGAACTGTTTGGAGAGGGTATTGTGCGGCAATTCTGAGAAGTAAAGGGGCTGCTATTTTGGCGTGGATTTAAGGATTGTGAAGGGGCTGGATGCGGCAATGGGAGATTTTGGAGGTCTCTCGGGCGTGCAAGAGAAGGCTTGGAGGAGTGTCTTAGGCGTGATTTGAGAGATATGTGTGCTTCAGTTATTGAACGAGGTGTAGGAGAGAAATTTTTTACTTCTTTATGCTATTACCGTGAATGATATTGTCTGAAGGAGGATGGCTTTGGTTAGGGGTTGTTTATATAGAGAAGGGTTAGGGCTTCACCTTGTCTCACAAGGAAGGGATTTTGGCATTAAAATGAGGATTTGATTTGGTGTTGAGCAAGGAAAGTCAAAGATTGAGGGGGGACAAATCTTGGCTAGAATAGGAAGTCAATATCTTTAATTTGTTATGATTGATTTTAATTAGGCATGACATCTTTTTAATTTAGTATGTGATTTGTTTAGTTAGGAAGTTAATATATTTGATTTATCTTAATTAGGTATGATTATATTTTATGTTTTATTTAATTGGTAAATGGTTTAAATATTTTATTTAATATTTAATATTTAATTTAATTAAATTGGGATGTGTTTTATGGGCTTTGGGGAGCTAATTGGGCTGGGGTGCGAGGCTAGCAGCAAAACCAGAAACACCGACGCCGTTCGAACGCCAATTCTAACGCTACACGAACGTCCGCAATTTGCCTGACGTTCGAACGAAGTAACGAACGTAGCACTAACGAAGACAGTGAGCTTGTGAAATGAACTTGATGACGTACTTATTTCGGATTTCCCCTTCCGACCTCGGTTTCCCGCAATATCCTTAGCTAAAAAGGTAGTGCCTCCAACTGAGACTCATCATCGGGTTTCACATGCGAAAATGCAATGCCTACAACTATCATAATTAAGATGACAGGAAAGGGAAATGTCTGAGACATTATCATCGGCGAAAATGTCTTCAAGGGCATGAACTTTATCGATTGGGAAATGAATCTGAGGATTGTCCTTAGAGCCGAGACGCTGCTATATATTATACAGAGACCTCTTGGGCCTAAGCCCAAACCAGATGAGCTACTTGAGCTGGAGCTTTGGAAGACTCACAGCGATGATTGTGAAACTGCTCAGTCAATTATGCTTGCTGCTATGACTCAGCATTTCCGTCGACATAACAGGGACTTGGATCCCTATAACATGTTGGCGAGGTTGCACGATCTTCACCGATCTAACCGAAGGTCGCAAAGATATGAGTTAGTGAAGAAGCTCTTCCGTTCACGTTTGTCAGAAGGCATGTCTGTTAAATCCCATGTGGTACAGATGATTACTGACATAGATGAGCTAGCTAAGATGGGGATAGTCTTAGAGGCTGAGATTGCCATAGATATGATCTTGCAATCTCTCCCCGACACTTGGAAACAGTTCATCATAAGCTATAATCTGATGAACACTGATGATACTATTGGAGAGTTGTTGTCAATTCTCAAGGAAGCTGAAAAGGAGATGCTTAAGGACAACAAGCGCGAGGTGCACTTTGCTTCGACATCTCAGACACCGAGGGCTGGGCCCAAGGCGACTAGAGGTGTGAAGAAGAAGAAGCATAAAAGAAAGGGCAAGGCCAAATCTTCAAAGGCTTCTGGGAAGCCTAAGGACAAATCTCAGGATGTTTGCCTCCAGTGCGGCAAGCGGGGTCACTGGAAACGTGACTGCCGCGAGTACAAGGCTCTCCAGAAGGAGATTAAAGTGGGCAAGGCACCGGCTTCAGGTATGTTTGTTATTGAAATAAACATGACTATTTCTAGTTTTAAAAATTGGATTTTTTATTCTGGTTGTGGTACTCATATATGTACTGATGTGCAGGATCTGCGGATTTGCAGGAGACTGGCCTTAGGGGAGATTGATCTACGCGTCGGAAATGGGGCACCAGTCGCTGTTTTGGCCGTTGGCACTTTTGTTTTAGAACTGCCCTCGGGGAATGTACTTGAACTTAATGATTGTTATTATGTACCTAGTTTGACTAGGAATATTATTTCTGTATCTATGTTAACCCAATGTGGGTATACTTTTGTATTCATGAACATCGGGTGTTTTGTGTATAAAATGATATAGAAATTTGCACTGCTGTTGCAAATAATGGTCTTTATATTTTGAATATAAATCAATCTCAAACATATAATATAACAAACAAAAGGCTTAAAATGAGTAATGAAAATGAAACTTACATGTGGCACTGTCGTCTAGGACACATAAACAAGACTTGCATATCCACACTTTCGAAGAGTGGGTACTTGGACGGATTTGATCCAAATTCATATGACGTCTGCGAATCTTGCTTATTAGGAAAAATGCCTAAATCACCTTTTAGAGGTAAGGGTGAACGCGCCACTGAACTGTTAGCCCTCGTTCATAGTGACGTATGTGGGCCCATGTCTAGCCAGGCTAGAGGTGGATACGAATAATTCGTAACCTTTACGGATGATGCATCACGTTATGGTTATGTGTATCTTATGAGACACAAGTCGGAAACTTTTGAGAAATTCAAAGAGTTTCGACACGAAGTTGAAAACCAGACCGGCAAGAGTATAAAGACATTGCGGTCGGTCCGTGGTGGTGAATACTTGAGCAATGAGTTTCTAGATTACTTGAAAGAATATGGTATTCTTTCACAGTGGACTCCTCCTGGAACACCGCAATTAAAAGGTGTGTCCGAACGGAGAAACCAAACTTTGTTGGACATGGTCAGGTCTATGATGAGTCGCACTGAGCTACATATTTCCTTCTGGGCATATGCATTAAACAGTGCAATTCTTATTTTGAATAAGGTTTCGTCAAAGTCTGTACAACAGACACCATATGAGATATGGACAGGAAAGAAACCGGGTTTCTCATTCCTGAAGATTTGGGGATGCTGGGCATACGTCAAGCGTTTGGAAGGTACCAAACTTGAACCTAAATCGGATAAATGCCTATTCGTAGAATATCCAAGGGAAACCAAAGGATACTACTTATATCACCCACGAGAGAACAAAGTATTTGTTGCTCTACATGCGGTTTTCCTTGAGAAGGAATTCCTAAATACAGTGGTTATTGGGAGGAAAGTGGAACCCGATGAAAATCGGAGTGATACTGTTCCTGGCATAGAATCCTCAACGGAACAAGAACAGTCCATCTAGGATGAGACTGTACCACAATCTTCTATTACACAAGGACCGCGTAGGTCGGAGAGAGACAGAAAACAACCTGAAAGGTATGGGTTCATGATCTCACCTCATGTAGATATTAATCTCATTGAGGATAACGAACCGGCTACGTATGAGGAAGCGATACAAGATATCGATTCTTCTTTATGGAAAGAGGCCATGAAGTCCGAAATGGATTCCATGTACACCAACCAAGTTTGGACACTGGTTGATGCACCAGAAGGCGTAAAGCTTATTGGATGCAAATGGGTCTTCAAGAAGAAGACTGACATGGATGGCAACGTACAAACGTACAAAGCTAGGCTTGTAGCGAAGGGGTATCATCAATGACATGGTGTCGATTACGACGAAACTTTCTCACCCGTTGCCATGATTAAATCCATTCGGATAATGCTTGCAATTACTGCATATTTCGATTACGAGATATGGCAGATGGACGTTAAAAACGCTTTCCTTAACGGAAACCTTTCGGAGGATGTTTATATGCAACAGTCTGACGGTTTTATCGTGCCTAGACTTGCAAACAAGGTTTGTAAGTTAAATCGGTCCATTTATGGACTGAAGCAAGCATCGCGGTCATGGAACCAACATTTTGATAAGATCGTAAAAGAATATGATTTCATTCAAAACGAAGATGATCCTTGTGTATATAAGAAGTTTAATGGGAAGACACTGACTTTTATTGTCCTTTATGTTGACGATGTATTGCTTATAGGCAATGACATTCCCATACTAATGTCGGTGAAAGCTTGGCTTTCATTGAAATTCTCCATGAAAGATCTGGGAGAAGCAGTCTTTATTCTGGGAATAAAGATCTACCGGGATAGATCTAGAAAGCTGCTTGGACTCTCCCATAGTACATATATTGACAAAGTGTTGAAGAGATTCAACATGGATCAGTCCAAGAGAGGACTGTTGCCAGTGTCACATGGCGTCTATCTATCTAAGGACATGTGTCCTAAAACTCAAGATGAGAGAGACAACATGAGTCGGATACCGCTCGCCTCGGCAGTCAGATCGATCATGTATGCCATGATATGTACGTGACCTGATGTCTCATATGCTTTGAGCATGTGTAGTGGATATCAGGCCGATCCAGGTGAAGGTCACTGGATGGCAGTTAAGAACATCCTTAAGTATCTTAGACGAACTAAGGATGCTTTCTTAATCTATGGAGATGGAGAACTTGAGGTGACTGGGTATACCGATGCAAGTTTCCAAACCGACAAGGATGACTGCAAGTCGCAATCTGGGTACATATTTTATTTGAATAACGGAGCAGTTAGCTGGAAATCTTCCAAGCAAGAGACTGTTGCCGATTCAACAACAGAAGTGGAGTACATTGCTGCAGCTGAAGCAGTAAAGGAAGCAGTTTGGATCTTAAAATTCCTAATTGGATTAGGAGTAGTTCCGTTAGCTGCTGAGCCTATTCCATTATATTGTGACAATAACTGAGCTATAGCGCAGGCTAAGGAACCGCAGTCTCATCAACGATCCAAGCATGTTCTTCGAAGTTTCCATCTGATTCGAGAGATCATACATCGTGGCGATGTGAAGGTCGAGAAGGTCGCATCAGATGACAACATGGCAGATCCGCTGACGAAAGCTATTCCTCAGCAAAAGTTTGAGTGACATGTACATAGTTCGGGTATTAGATGCTTGAGTGACTGGCTATAGGCCAAGTGGGAGATTGTTGGATAGTTATGACCCATAGTGTCACTGTTTGTAAAAGATATTGTGTTTTTGTACAAAATTAACTATGTTGTAATGAAATTTCCTTTTACCTATTTGTAATTCATTTACTTTGAAATATAAATGGTAAAAGTCCATATGATTAGTTCCGGATTGAGATGATATGAGACAGTATCAATCCATAAAGGTTTAATCATTAAATATCCCTAGTCGTAGTATTATCGAGATTGGACATCGATAATGCGGAATAGACTAGTATTGCACTTGTGCACATTGTGAGGGCATAACGACATAGTTCTCATATATTTAAGTATAGGATACTTATGCAAGTGCGATAGGAGGTTGCGTTTTACCGATGGTACGGAAAACAGCTTCGCTCTGGATAGACCCCGCGGAATCCAATTGGTAGTATGTATATGTGTCTATGGGAGTCCGCTTCAGGGTAGGTGTATTTGGTCTTAACCTGAGACTTACATCACTAGTACTTGCGACAATCGGTAAACTTTGTTTTGGTCGTCCAGGGCTTTAACAGGTTCTGTGTACGCCTCTTCTGGGTTTATTGAGAATCGTAGTGTATTGGATGTGATGTCAAGATGGAAGTATCACTTCAGACATATGGAGATGATGATCACGCAGGGATTCAGAACTCGTTCTCTATAGTGTTGCAACCATCAGGATAATATTACAAGGTCATGATTATCCGATTCAAAGAGACTAGTTGCTTGATATCTGATATGTGCTTCATACGGGGCAGACACTAATCCAGCCCCAGGCCTTGCACGTGACATCCGATACTGAATCGTAATACACAATACTACGGTATACTACGCCTAACATAGATCATATATTCTAGTAAGAATATTTCTGGAGAATTGGGTAGGCATGGCGCTTTGCTAGAAGCCAACCTTATCTCGTAAATCGGTAAAAACGTAGTACGAGGTACGCACATGTTCGGATAATCCGACGACCATATTTACTGCCAACATATCCAGGGATCTCTTGGGTCAGTTCCCGAAGATTCCGATGACATATGATCCGAACTTAATTAATCTGAGATTAATTTCGGAGACACTTTATCTTGGATAAATACTATTTGAAGAGAGAGAAAGATTAATTTGGAATTAATCGACAAAATAATATATTGATATATTAAACGAAATTGGATTTCGACGCGGAATTAAAATTAGATTTTAATTCGGGCAAACGAGTTAATTTAGAATTAATTCGTTAGTGACATGAATAGTAATTTTGCCAGGCATAATTATTACGTCGCGATGGAAGTTCGTTTATTCGGAATTAGCGAAACCGAGCCCGGAAGTGTTTGCGGGCCCACACGCATTTTGAATTCGAGTAGGGCCCATAAGACACATCGCGAGTCACATCACTTGTCATTTATTTGTGATAGATGTCAAAGTCACTTTTTAGTGAAAGACACCTAGTCACTATTCATGACACAAGTTGGTGAGAGCTTTTAATGCATTTTTGGAGCCAAAATGTTTGTTGACTTTTTGAAAGTTAATACCAAATATTTGGTATTTGTTTTTTTCACTCTTGCATACGGTTTTGGAAGCCAAGAAAGAAAGAAAAAACAGAACTCATTCTCTCTCCCAAAAACAGCAAAACCGTGAGCCTTGGAGGTGTTCTTGGAGTTGTTTTTCTTTCATCTTTGCTAGCACAACAAGAATCAAATACAAGGTGATAGGGAACCGAATCTTAGAGCTTGGAATCCTAAAGCTTGGAGCTTCATCATCTTCATCAACAAAGCTTCTCTTGGCCGAATCTTGGAGTAGCTTGAAGGGAAGGAAAAATTTGTTGAGCATCACATCCAATCCGTTCAATGTAAGTGTGTTTCCGCCACATTTCTTTATAGTATTCATTCAATTTCGTGTCTTAAATGATCTTGGGACATCAATAGAAACCAACAGGCCACTCCATAACTAAAATACCCAAGTTTAACAATAGGTCTGCTAGGCCCAAAATCGAGTAAGGTTTACTGGTATCTAGGTCATCTCCAAGAACTTTCCGAAATAGTTTGGAGAAAAATTTTCTAAGTCACCTAGTCCTAATATTAATTGAACTTAGGAAATTTGAGTCATTACAAATTCTCCCCCCTTAAAATCATTCGTCCTCAAATCAACACACTTAAAAGTATGGAACATACATTCTTTCATGAATAGTTGGGGGTACTACTCTCGCATGGCTTCTTCTGACTCCCATGTGGATTCCCATCCCTAATAGTGCTACCAAACCACTTTGACTGAGGGAATCCACCTAGATCATAGCTTTCTCGTCTCCATGTCTACTATAGCTACGGGCTGTTCCAAATAAGATAAATCTTGATGGACATCGACTGTCTAGGGCTCCAACACATGAGATTCATCACGCAAGTACCTTTTGTAGCATAAACACGTGGAAAACTGGGTGTATCATATCCATACTGGGTGGAAGCGCCAAGTCATAAGCTCTTCTTCCAACTCTCCGAAATATCTAAAACGGCCCAATGTATCTGGGACTGAGCTTACTCATTTTCCCGAATTTCATAACTCTCTTAAAAAATATGCTTTTGGAATACAAAATCCCCCACCTGAAATTCCAACTCTTTTGTCCGGTGATCCGCATAACTTTTCTGGGGACTCTGAGCCGTATTCATCTTTTCTCTAATTAGCTTCATTTTCTCCACCGCATCTTGTACCAAATCGGGCCCCATCAACTTTTGTTCCCCGACTTCAAACCATCCAACTAGGGATCTGCACTTCCTACCGTACAAAACTTCGACTGGTGTCATTTGAATGTTTGTCTGATAACTATTGTTATAGGCAAACTCTATGAGTGGCAAATGTTGGTCCCAACTACCCTCTAAATTAATGACACAAGCCTGAAGCATGTCTTCTAAGGTCTGTATAGTCCACTATGTCTGGCCATCCGTCCAAGGGTGGAAAGTTGTACTAAAGCGTAGTTGGGAACCCAAAACCTCCTGATATGATTGCCAAAACTTGGATGTAAACTGAGAACCTCGATCAGAGATTATTGAGATAGGTACTCCATACAACGACATTATCTCATCCAGATACAATTTGGCATAGTAACCGCTGAGTAGCTAGTTTTTTATTGGAAGGAAATGCGCAGACTTAGACAATTTATCCACAATCAGCATATAGAATCATGCCCATTTGAAGTATGAGGAAGCCCAACTACAAAATCTATAGTAATCTATTCCTATTTCCACTCCGGAACGTCTAAACTTTGAAGTTTCCCCGCTGGTCTCTGGTGTTCTACTTTAACTTGCTGGAAAGTGAGGCATTTCGTAACAAATTCCACTACATCATTTTTCATACCATCCCATCAGTAAAAATTCTTTAGGTCATGATACATTTTTGTGATGTCGGGATGCATGGTATAGGATGAAGTGTGGGCCTTCTCCAATAATGAATGTTTGAACTCCTGAACTGAGAGAACAACAATTTTGTTCAGTATCCTGATGAGATTCTCATTGTCTATATGATACTCATTTTTTGTACCTTTCTACAACCTGCTTCTAATCTGTTGTATTTCATGGTCTGCTTCCTATGCAACTCTGATTTCATCTATAAGGGTGGATTGAACCTGTATCTGCGCTAATAACGCTCTCTGAGCTGTCACCTGAAAAACTCACTCCAACCATGATACATCTTTGCATCTCTTTAGATAGATGTCGTTTCTCAATCGGTAGATGAGCTAAACTCCCCATAGACTTCCTGCTTAAGGCATCAACTATAAAGTTAGCTTTACTCGAATGATATTAAATGGAACAGTCATAATCTTTCAGTAAATATTGTTGGATAATATGACCCATAGCGTCACTATTTGTACAGATCATGGTGTTGTTGTACAAATTAACTATGTGACAAGGAAATTGCACTCTCATCATTTGTGATTAGATCACCATAGATATATAAATGAAGAGAGTCCATATGATTAGTTCCTGGATTGAGATGATATGAGACAGTATCAGTCCCCGAAGGATTAATCATTAAATATCCCTAGCCGAAGTATTATCGAGACTGGACATCGATAATGCGGAATAGGCTAGTATTGCACTTGTGCGTGTTGTGAGGGCACAACGGCATAGTTCTCATATATTAAGTATTGGATACTTATGCAAGTGCAATAGGAGGTCGTGTTTCACCGATGGTACGGGAAACAGCTTCGCTCTGGATAGACCCCTCGGAATCCCATTGGTATTATGACTATGTGTCTATGGGAGGCCGAATCGAGGTAGGTGTGTATAGTCTTAACCTGAGACTTGCATCGCTAATACTTGCGATAATCGGTAAACTCTGGTCTTGGTGGTACAGGGCTTTTAACCGGTTCTGGTACACCGCTTCTGGGTTTATCAGGGAGTCGTAGTGTATTGGGTGTGATGTCGAGACGGAAGTGTCACTTCAGTCATATTGGAGTAGATGTCACGCAGGATATGGTACTAGTGCTCTTGAGTGTTGCGCAACCAATCGGGATATTGTGACCAGGTCATGTATATCCGATTATAGAGACTATGTTACCAGACATCCGACATGTGTTTCGGACGGGGCAGACACTTATCCAGTCCCAGCCCTAGCACGTGATTATCCGATACTGGGCCGATATACACAATACTACGGTATCTACGCTTGATACAGATCTAAATATTCCTGTAAGAATATTTCTGGAGAATTGGGTAGGCATGGCGCTTTGCTAGAAGCCACCTTGTCTTGTAAATCGATATAAACGTAGTACGAGGTACTTACGTGTTCGGACAGTCCGACGATCGTATTTACTGCCAACATATCCGGAGATCTCATGGGTCGGTTCCCGAAGATCCACCGATGACGTATTACTCGCACTTTGATTAATCTGGGATTAATTAGAAGAGAGAGATAGAATTAATCTGGGATTAATTCTATGAGAGAGAAAATTAATCTGGGATTAATTACGGAGATATTTTATCTCGGATAAAATATTAGTTAAAGAGAGAGAACGATTAATTTGGAATTAATCGATAAAATTAATATATTCGATATATTAATCGAAATTGGATTTCGACGCGGAATTAAAATTAGATTTTAATTCGGGCGAACGAATTAATTTAGAATTAATTCGTTAGCGACGTGAATAGTGAATTCGCTAGGCGTAATCATTTAATTACGACGCGACGGAAAATTCGTTAATTTGGAATTAGCGAACCCGAGCCCGAGAGTGATTGCGAGCGCATTCGCATTTCGAATTCGAGCGCGGCACGCGAGTCACATCAAGCGTCAAATCGCTAGTCGCGTCAATCGTCAAATCAATTGTCACTTTGAGTGATATGACTGACTTGACAATATGTCACTTTATTAAAGTGAATAGATGTGATGTGACTTAAAGTAAAAGTTGAAATGATGGAAAGCATTATTGCTTTTTATTTTTGACTTTAGAATTAAAAGATAAGATATATATTGTGTTTATTTATTTTTACTTGGTAAATGAAATAAATATATATATTGGACATCTTTTTTCTCTCTCTCACGGTAACAGTTCACGGTTTTCTCTCTCTTCTTCTCTCCTCT
Organism: Zanthoxylum bungeanum; assembly: GCA_019454045.1. Classification (NCBI taxonomy): domain Eukaryota; kingdom Viridiplantae; phylum Streptophyta; class Magnoliopsida; order Sapindales; family Rutaceae; genus Zanthoxylum; species Zanthoxylum bungeanum. Next base: position 205,277 of record SKCR01038145.1, read on the forward strand.
CTTTTTCTTCCTCTCTTCTCTCTTCTCATCTCACGGCATTGTGCCGATTTCTTCATCAAATTTTTCTGGTTTGTACGAAAATTTGAGAAGCAAGATGAGATAAACTAGTGCTAGCACACTCTAGGAGTGATACAAAGGTGATAGGGAAGTGAGTTTGTGAGCATGGAAGCTTGAAGCTTTGAGCTTCAATGGATCTTGCATGGCCGAAAATGGAGGAGATTTTCACAGCCCCCACTGTGCGTTCACTGCAGTTCCAGAAGCCCCCAAAACCGAGCTTGATGAAGCCAAAAACCGCATGTTCTTCATTTCATCAAAACCATTCAATGTGAGTTATGTTTCCGCCTTACTCCTTTGATGTGTTCATACTCGTTTTTTATGCATGTTTATGATCCTTGGGACTTTGATTGAACACCAACAATGGTATCTTGAGCTTTTGATGCATAAAACCGAATTAGGGTTCTTGAGTAAATTTGGGGCTTTTTGATTTTGGCTTGATTATGACAAATTGATTGTTCAATATGCTTATATATGATCTAATTTGAGATATATGTAATCAATTTGACAAAAAAATCATTGGATTGATTTTCCCCAATTTGCAAATTTTTGGTCAAAACTTTAATTTGGGTAAACTCGATTTAGGCATGATTTGGTTGAATTGTTTGATACATTATGCTTGAATGAGGTTGAATTGAAGTTGTGCATGATCAATTTCAAGAAAATTGGATTAGATCAATTTTCCCCCATTCTTAGGTTGATTTGAAACTTGAAATTGGGCAAAATGTGTTTAAGCATGTTTTAATTGAATTGGATGTTTAAGTATGCTTAGAACATGTTTAATTGAGATTGTGTGTGGTCAATTTCATGAAATTGGATTGGATTCAATTTTCCCCAAATTGGAGGCTTGGCCGAAAATTGGAATAACCCTAATGTCTTGGTAATTTTGCTTTGTTTAATCATTGGATGACTTAAAACAATTGGTTAATGTTGTTTTGAAGTTCAATTGATTGAATTTTGATTTGGAACATTTTTCCCTTTTAAAGTGGCTTGGCCGATTTAAAGAACATGAAATTCTTTATGATTTTGTTGTTTTAATTCATTGGATGATTGTGTTGATTTGGGAAATTAAGATTGTGGACTCAATTGGATTGAAACCGAATCGAATTGA
>SKCR01038146.1:0-135393 GCA_019454045.1 Zanthoxylum bungeanum
ATTTCAAGTAAGAAGTGAGGCCGCTTCTATGGGAACCTTTAAAGGCGGGTTACCCTAAAGTGCTTGATGAATCCAGGACCGTTGTTCAGGGCCAAAATGAACACAACCGTAGAACGGGAAAATGGTCGAATTAAAGCTGTGTGTTGGCAATTGTTTGGTTTACACCAACGGCAGAACAGTTCAAGACTATGGGTCACTGGTTTGCCAAGTAAATCCGATTGTCACTCACTAGGAAAGGTTCAAGGAGAAAGCTACCTATTTCGATGCAGCTGTAGCTCACGGTATCTCTCTCATGTGCCTGAATGAATATTTGAAGAATTGTGGGGGATTGTTGTAAATTCTTCAAAATTTTCATTAAATAGGATATGTATATGTATATCATTGGGATTGTCAAGGGGTGTATGAGAGGTTGCAATCCTTGAAGGGTTGCAACCCACCCCAATGGGTGCCCTATTGGCACCCTTCTATGCCTTATAAAAGAAGGCTTTTATTCCAAATGTGAGATACAGAAAATATACAACAAAAATATTGTTTAAGGCTGTGTGTTTTCTTTTGTTTTGAGAGGAGATCCACCATTTTCTGAGTTCGCATATTTGTTAAGGAGTGCTCCTTAAACAAGAAGTATCCAAGTTATCCTGGGAGAACGTTGGCAATTCGAATCCGTAGAGCACCTGTGACGGGGCCAATAAGTTCTTAAGGACATAGATCTTCTCGACTTTGGTTGTTTCTGTAATCTCAATTTCCAGGTTTGTCTTCAAGTTTTATGGTTTTAGGGTTTTGCATCTAGATCTACTTTTGGTAGTTTGATCTGTTTGATTTGCATGTTTATTGCTGTTTAATGACAATAATTTTATCAACACATGGGTCTTCAAAATGTGGACCTATGAGAATCCGAATTCGGCTATATTCAGAGTAGATCTAGGTATATCGGATAGGATCCAGAAATCAAAATTTTAATATATTTTTCAATCATATTTGTAAAAAATTAATAAAATTTTGGACCGTGTCTCAAAAATCCAAACTTGCATGGATCCGAATCCAAAAATCTAGATTCGAGAAATTTTTTACAGACTCAGGTCTTCCGATTGTATGCAGCCGAACCCGCATTCAGAAATACCCATATTCAGATCCGTGCAAGTCTGGAATTTTACGATCCGAGTCCGAAATTTTCTGTAGCTCAAGTATTTATGGACCCGGATTTTTTGGGACAATATGAATCCGGATTGGATTCGGACCTTTTTATTATACTTACTTCTAACCATCATAAATTTTTTTTAAAAAAAAAAATATTTGACACGTCAAATATTGAAAAGTATTTTAAAACTATAGCCAATCTGTGGAAATATTTTCCTTTCCAAAAAGATAATATTTTATTTCCTGAAATCATTTTATGGCATATCTATTACTTTATTATTTTTATCTGATTGGTGATCGTGGGGTCCATATTTTATGATTATTAAGGTACGGGTGGATGCGTGCCACGTAATCCTATGAGGATTTGACCTCCACTATACTCGGATAATCGAAGCTTTGTAGGGCTGAGCTGGGTTTTTAGCATAGTTTGATTTTTGCATCAAATCAGTGTCGCCCTCGTGTGTCATGATGTTAGTCTAGGAAGTCCGGAAACACTATTTCCCATTTGTTTGAAGTTTCAGAAATGAATGGGGCACAGAAATTTTTTGAAAATGTTCGGAAATATTTCGGAAACATTTTGGAATAATTAAAAATAAATAATAATAACTAAATATTTGGGGCATTTTTTAGAATCGTTTTTTTAAAATTTTGGGAATGCATCATCATAAATTTTTGGGGTATCTAGTGTTGACGGCTGATTTTGGTTTCAGGGGTAATATGGGAATATCACTCCCGAGACTAATCCTCCCTCAACGGTGAATTTGTTTGGTTATGGGGGACCAAAGGCAAATTTAGCGAAAGACAGATAAACACATCAATCGACAAGGAGTTTTAACGTGGTTCGGTGGATTTGGATCCGACCTACGTCCACAGACAAAAACTAGATGCTACTTTTTATTACTCAAATACTCTTCTCAGCTCTTTTTTGTGTTTACAAGTCAGAGTTGGATGATTCTGATCACTCTCTCTTTTTTTTGTGATGCCCTTTACACATACTCTGCCCTCCTATTTATAATAGTACAGAAATCAGACTCATATTTGCATAAGAAATCCTAGTTGAACTCAGTATTCTCCTCTTGCAAGGATTCCTAGTCTAATATTGCCTTCTCTTTTCTTATTCTTTTTCGGATTCTGCCTTCATTTCCTTGTGAGAGTAGGATAATTTGTTTATCTTATCCGCTAGAATAGGGTGTCATCATCTTGAGCATATCTCACCTGTCTGGTCGGTCTTCATGAGGTCGGTGATGATAGTCTTTTATGCTGAGAGTGTTTCTGCCGACTTTATAGTGCTCGGTCATCCGAACCAAAGTGGTCGGTCTTTACTTGTTGTGGTCGGGTCGGCTTTAACGGTTTCGACCGATGAGAGAATTACCCTTTTTACCCCTATCGTACTCTGTAAATAACATAGGTCCTGAAAACACCATCAACATCTAGGATTATCAATTCTCGTATTTTCTAAATTAGTATAAATTATAATTGAAAAATTGAGAGTTGAGAACAAAAGTACAACCATTGTTTCCACTCAACGCAACCAGAAGATGAAACAGGACACTCCTGCAGATCGTCATTAGCAACCAAAAAAAAAAAAAAGAACTTTCAGGAGCAGATCACCACTAGCAACCAAAAGATCGACGCAACTCCACAATTAGGCAGCAGCTTAACAAATCCTCCAACTGCTTCATCTTTTTATCAATTGACACTGAAAGTTGCAGGTTTGATTCAATAAAATTACTGAGCAAATTTGAATTTTGAAGCAAATCAAAATAAGTAGTCGACAATATAGGAAGAATGAAAGAAAGTCAACAAACAATAAAAGTAAAATAATGTTGATGATATTTTAATTTTATGTTGAAAACAACAGTTCACCATTCACCATTATTTTTTTCTTTTCATGACTTTGCCCGTGGGTGGACCATTATTTGACTCAGTTACTTTGTTAGACAAAAGTGAAATAAATTTTTTGTTAAATTGCTCTTGCGTTTTTTTTTTAATTGAGCTTATTTTTCAATTTTAAATTGTTGTTGATTATAGTATACAAATTTTCTATTCACAACTTATTTGCAGTAGGATCAAATTTCAATATATTATTTTTGTTGTTGTGTTACTGCTTTTTAATAAAGTAACAAAGTATATAATTGATGTTGTGTTACTATTTTTTAATTACTTTATATATTATTTTTTTCATTGATGCTTACGACTTAATATCATTTTATATTTATTGTTTGTGAATTGAACAAGTGGATAATTTAATTGTTGGCCATGAATTCTTCAGCTAGTAATGTTAATGATAGTGATATCGTACATGTGTCAAATGATGATGATTGGAATAATCCTCTTTGGAGGTATGTCAAACGAGTAGAAAAAAAAGGTGATGGTGGAGGAAATGTAAGTTGGGAATGTAATTTTTGTCATGAAAAGAATAAGGTACTTATACAAGAGTAAGAGCTCACTTGTTGAAAATTCCTCAAAAAGGAATTGCATCTTATAAAAGGGTAAAATCTAGTGATATGGCGGAGATGAGAAGATTGGAGGAAGAAGCTAAAAAAAGATTAGAAAATTTGGCACCAAGAAAAGTATATTTACTTCATACTCGTAGTGCTAATGAGTTTGATTTTAAAAAAAGAAAGACACATGGAGATGAAAGTTCTTCATATACCATCGACAAGGTTTTTAAAATAGAAGATCGTAATCAACTACATGCAGAGATAGCAAAAATGTTTTATACGGCAGATATGCCTTTTAATATTGCTCGGAACCCTTATTATGTTAATTCATTAAAATTTGCTGTCAACCTTATGTTATCAGATTATGTACCTCCAAGTTATAATATTTTAAGAAGTACTTTACACAACAGAAATCAAATGTGGAGAGATTGTTGGAACCAATTAAATTCAGTTGGAGTGAAAAATGTGTAAGCATTGTAAGTGATGGATGAAGTGATTCACAAAGGAGGCCACCGATTAATTTTATTGCTATTAGTGATAGTCGTCCAATATTTCTTAAGGCTGTTGATTGCTCGGATAATGTAAAGGATAAATATTTCATTGTGAGTTGATGAAAGAAGTTATAAATGAAGTTGGATATAATAATATTGTCCAAGTGATCACTGATAATGCTAGAAATTATAAAGGTGCAGGAGAAATTATTGAAGGGTTGTTTCCACACATATATTGGACATCATGTGTTGTTCATACTCTCAATCTTACATTGAAAAATATTTGTGCAGCAAAAAATATCGAAAGTAATCGGGACACCTATGAAGAATGCAGTTGGATCACTGATATCCATGAAGATGTCATGCAAATCAAGAATTTCATTATGAACCATTCTATTAGATTAGCAATTTTTAATAGATTTGTTCCTTTAAAATTACTTTCAGTTGCAGAAACAAGAATTGCATCGGTGATTGTGATGCTTGAGAGATTTAAGCATATTAAGTGTAGTCTCCAGCCAATGGTGATTAGTGAAGTGTGATATTCTTACGGTGAGGATAATCTAAACAAAGCTAAGTTTGTAAAGGATAAGATTGTTGATGACTTTTGGTGGGATCAAATTGATTAAATTCTCTCTTTTACTGAACCAATTTATGACATGATCAGAGTTTGTGACACAGATAAACCGTGTCTCCATTTGGTATATGAGATGTGGGATTCTATGATTGAAAAGGTGAAAAATGTTATATATAAGCAAGAAGGCAAAAGATAAAATGAGTCATCTTCTTTTTGAGACATGGTTTACATAATTCTAATTGATCGTTGTTCAAAGAATAATACACATCTTTATTGTTTAGCTCATTCATTAAATCCAAGGTAATATTTATTTCTATTATTTAAGTATGAAAAATTCTAACATAATAAATATATTTTTATAAATTGAAGGTATTATAGTGATAAATGGTCGAGTGAAGATTCATCTAGGGTTCCTCCACATAAGGATGCATAGATATCTAGAGATAGGACTAAATGCTTCAAAAGATTTTTTCCAGACTTAGAAGATCGCACAAAAAGCAATACTGAATTTTCTAATTTCTCACTTAAAATGTGAGACTTTGCAGATTCAAATTCTCTTCATAATAGGTAGAATTTTAATTAATTGAATTGTTTTTGGAAATTAATATATAAAAATATTTTACCAAGTATTGTGTAAATAGGTATAATATGGAAAGTAAGTGTTGGTGAGCTATTCATGGTGCAAGTGCTCATTCGCTTCAAAAAATCGCTTTCAAATTACTTGGACAACCATATTCTTCATCTTGTTGTGAAAGAAATTGGAGTACGTATTCATTTGTCAACTCGATGAGAATGAGTAACTTGACTCCAAAACGTGTAGAAGATTTGATTTTTGTTCATAATAATCTTCAACTTTTATCACGAAGAAACCCACAATATTATGTTGAACAAACTCAGATGTGGGATTTAGGTGGAGATGAATTTGGCTCTTTTGAGGATGTTGAAATACTTGAAATTGCCAATCTTTCACTTGATGAACCTGAGATGGAGGCCATGTATTTCATGAATGATGTGGATGGTGATGAAGAAAAAGATGATGAGTTGCAAGTAATTGGATCTAATTAATTATAATATGTTGGTTAGTATTTAGTTTAAATTTTACTGTTATTTGTTTTCTCAAATTTATTATTCTCAAATACTTGGTTTTGTTATGATTAGGGTATGCTTGGACTGAGATGTGAGATCCAAAAGTTCAATCCGTATTGAGCATTGATTTATGGTGAAGCTGCAGAGAACTTTTATTTAGGGATAATATTATTACATTAGTTATCATATGTTAAATAATTACATTATTTAAGTTCAAACTTATATTTTTCTTTCATTTTGGTTAATTTTTCAATTGTACTCATGTTCACATATATATTTTTATTCTAAATTTTAAATTACTATTTTATTTATATATATAATTATTTTATTTTATTTAATATTTCCCCAATGTTTCGTGTCCTAATATTTTAGAAAAATATATTTTCCATTTCCATTTCATAACGTTTCCGAATCTGTTTCTGTTTCGGTGCAACCTAGAGGCTAGTTGATTCTCGTCCCCGTTTGGCACGTGCTAAATGCAGTACATAATATTAGAACTGAACTGATCACGGGCTGGGCCTTGGCCTGTTGAGCCGATGTTAAAATGTAATTATCAAACTACTCACTATAATATAAGAAATTACAAATATATTATAGTTTCACTACATGTTTCAGTTTAGTCCCTAGAGTATCCGTAAACAAAGTCGCAAAAGAGATTAATGATCAATGACTTCATGTCACTTGTCTGGTCGCATAAATCTCGGTTTAGTGGGCACTCGAGTATTGAACTCAAAAGGCTTTTCAAATTTCGAGAGCATCTTTAACCAGCACAGTAGCAAAAGCAGCCTAAGAATGGACTACGAAAGGAAGAAGAAGAAGAAACGACAGTTAGCAGAAAAGGAAACGGCATTGACATTAGAAGGAGTAGATATAGAAGATTTGTTCTGCGAAAAGGAAGTGAAAAAGATAAGGGAGTCTTTGTTGGAGTGGTATGACAAGAATCAGAGGGAGCTGCCTTGGAGAGAGAGAAGTGAAAGAGATAAAGAAGAAGAAGAAGAAGAAGAAGAAGAAGAAAAGAGAGCATATGGTGTGTGGGTATCAGAAGTTATGTTGCAGCAAACGAGAGTTCAAACTGTGATTGACTATTACAATCGTTGGATGAAGAAATGGCCCACCATTCATGACCTTGCCAAGGCATCTCTTGAGGTGCAAAAAGTTTGCTTTTTTTGGATTCAATTTACCCTTTTGCTTTTTGGGTATTTTTTGTTTTTCTTACAACATTGTTTGTTTTAAGTGCTGTGAGTTATGTAATGTGTTCATATTTTGTGCAGGAAGTGAATGAGATGTGGGCAGGTTTAGGTTACTATAGACGGGCACGGTTTCTGTTAGAGGTAGTGGCTTTTGTGTTTGAAAAATTGTTCTCTGCTGGCATTATTGTTATAAGAGTTTTTAGCCATAGTAACTGTTTAATTTATCATAATTTTCGAATCATTTTAATGAAGTAAAATGTTATATGATTGGAGCTGGAGAGTCATATAGTATCTGCCCAAAGAACTTTGGGGCAAAAGATGAGGATTTAAAGAAAATTCTGACCATTGGAGTATGTTTGCCATGATTAAGAATATGTATTTTGTTGTTTTCAAAACTAGGGAGCAAAGATGATTGTTGCTGAGGGAGATGGATTTCCGAATACAGCTTCTGCTTTACGGAAGATTCCTGGAATAGGTAACTATACAGCTGGAGCAATAGCCTCTATAGCATTCAAAGAGGTTAGTAGATTGTGCAATCTTTTCTGAAATGATATGAGGGGATTTTTGCTCAAGTATTTTTATTCAGGTGGTGCCTGTGGTTGATGGAAATGTAATAAGAGTGCTTACAAGGCTTAAAGCCATATCTGCAAATCCAAAAGACTCATTGACTGTCAAAAAGTTTTGGTGAGCATAGATGACTTCCAGAACACTGTTGATTTGACTTCCTTTTCATCTCTTTTCATTTTTATTGTTGTGGGAGGATAACATTTTCACACGGTTTCCGAATGAAAGCCTCAAGATTCATAGTACTGCAATGTGATGGTTTGGAGAAACATTGATATATTTACATAATCAAAGCTGAAAGTGCTATTCTGGTAGTACTTAAGACTTGTACAACAGTGCAGATGCAGTCTAGTTTAGAGAAAAACAATAACATGATTTTTATTTTGTGCTCTCAGTATTTCATTGCATTTAAATAATTGGACAGGAAGCTAGCAGCTCAACTAGTTGATAATTGCCAGCCTGGGGATTTCAACCAGTCTCTCATGGAACTTGGTGCTGTTATATGCACTCCTTTGAACCCAAATTGTACTTCATGTCCTGTTTCAGAACAATGCCGTGCATTTTCTATGTCCAAACATGATAATTCAGTAGTGGTCACAGATTATCCTATGAAGGTTCTAAAGGCCAAACAAAGACATGATATTTCCACTGCTTGTGTTGTAGAGATATTGAGAGGTAAAGATGAATCAGAGGGAAACCAATCTGGCAGTGTGTTTATTCTTGTAAAAAGACCAGATGAAGGTTTGCTTGCTGGTCTTTGGGAGTTCCCATCTGTTATATTGGATGGAGAAGCTGACTTAACCACGAGGAGAGAAGCCACTGATTGCTTTTTGAAGAAATCATTCAATCTTGACCCTCGAAAGAACTATAGCATGGTTTTACGAGAAAATGTTGGAGAATTTGTCCATATTTTCTCTCACATTCGTCTTAAGGTTTATGTGGAGTTGTTGGTCTTACGTCTTAAAGGTTTGAGGCTTATTTCTTCCTCTTGTCTACTCTTCATGTCTTTCTCTTATTATATAAATTTTGAAGATGTAAATTAATGTGTTCTTTGTTTGCTTTTCTTTGGCATGAAGGTGGGATGGATGAATGGTTTGAGAAACAAGATAAAGGAACTCTGTCTTGGAAATGCGTGGACAGCGAGACCCTTTCAAGCATGGGCTTGACATCTGGAGTAAGAAAGGTATGATGGGTAATTCCCTTCCCGTTCACATGACATAAATTGATTATGAAGTGTTGCCTTGATAAGTATTTACTTTTGGAGTTGGCTAGCCTTCTTCCTTATTGGACTTGGGTCAAACAAAATGTCATTCTTTCTTTTAAACTCCTTCCTTATTTGGTTTCTTCGTTTCTTTTCCATCATTTTGTAAGTTTTTTGTTGTTGATTTGCACGAGAACTGTCCTTTCAATCAGGTATACACTATGGTTCAAAAATTTAAGCAGAAAGAGTTGACCACTAAGTCCATCCCAGCGAGAAAAAGATCCAGCTCAAAGAAACTAAGATGTTCCTGAACCAGATCTTCTTGCAGTGTGTTACTCAGTTATTTTCCCTAAATCAACCAGAAATTTTTGTAGATTTCCTTGTGCTGCTAGTGCTGACCAATAGCACAAAATCGGTAAACATGGAGTATGACATCCATGCTTACAGATGTTTACTTTTTAAATACATGGTGGGGTGTTTAGGTTCCACCTAGTGGGTTACTGGTGATCTTTGAAATACCTGGATGGCCTATCAAATGTCCATTCTTAATGTCGTTCCTGAATAGAAGAAGCCCTACTGCATGCATCATGTTCAATGGGGCTTCTAACATTTTTATAATTGTGATCAACTTCTGTTTCATTTATTTTTGTGTTTTTGTTGTGGGAGATCAAGAAACAAAGCAGCAGAACAGAGAGACCGCATAATACTGAAATCCTAGGACTAAATAAAATATGCAGTGTCCTTCAGCAGAGAAACCGAGAATTTAATAGGGTGAAGCCGGAAAAGTTCCATTCTTTGCTTCTCCTGCTACTCCATATTGTAGCAGCATTAGCTTTGCTAATTGCTACCATCTTTTTTGGAATGCTATGGAAGCAAATTCAAGATGAGGTTGTTCAATATCCTGGCACTCACAAGCAATCTCCCATAATATTATTAGAAAGATTTGTAATGACTGCCCCTATGCTAACAGAAATATTTATGGATCTTATTTCCAGCTTTCAAATGAAGCTAATACTTTATCTATGTACATTCTGGGATGTGATTTATCATCTATGTTCTTATTGTACCCATGAGAAATTAGTGCAGATATCTTGTGATATTTTTAAACTCCTAAGCTGCTTGGTTAATTTGCAGCCAAAAATATTGGAAAGTGGCCTATGCCATTTTGTAAATATTTCATTTCTGGCCCCCTTAAAAGAAAATCAAGATGGACACTCTGTTGGCAGTGTATGTGATGTGAGTGGGACCACTGGTTCAGAGTCGAGACACTATCAACCTTGAGGACTTAAATAATTTTCTTATTATCTAATTAATTAATAACAGAACAGAAGAAAACAATATACAAAAAACCAGTGGCATGTATTCTCCTAGACTTCATGTGGATCAGAAGAGTCCATTCCTTCAGTGGCTTCTTTTCTTCTACCATACCTTCAACTGCACATTTCTTTCCCTCTCTTTTTGGCTCAAATAAATAAAATTTAACATACTTGAAATAAAGAAATTTAATATACATAAATTGAGAAGAAAAAGTTATTTTATTTGTTTTTTTTTTTAATTTTTTTTTAACATTTTTTATGGTTGATATGGCTGTACTGGGAGGAAGAGCTGTAGGGGTTTCTAGCTTTCCATCATCTTCATACTTCAGCAGGAATGTCAAAACTACCTCCTCTGCATTCCCATTGGTAAGTATGTATAATATTATATAACATGCATGTGTTTATGCATATGGGATTATGCCAGTTTTAACTTTCTTGGCATTAATAGCTTATCAAGTTCCAAATTAATTATGGGAAAGTTCTTGTTTCTGGCTTTTGATGATTGCATGGTGTCAGTCAATCTATAGAAGCATCTAAGCTCTGAAAAAGACAGTGAATCAGAGATTATTCTTATTAACAAATATAAGAAGCGACATAACATGATTATGCAACCAATCCCATGTAGTTTGGATTTGTTAGATAACATTGAATTCTGTGGCTGAATTCAAATAGATTTTATCTCATTTGGTTTTTCACTTCTGAGAAAACTAATGTGATTTTTGTTCAGCAAATGGCTTGTGCATCAGCAACCTTGCGTGGACATATTGCATGCTCTGCTGTGCAAGAGACATCTACTTCCGCGGGTATGTTCACGTAGCTGCTACTTAGCTATGCTTGATTGCTTAGTTGCAGTTGCATGTTATTTAGGCCATACTTGTGTTTCTTCCATGAGTTTAACATTCAGAAGAAAGAACTGCATTTCGTTTTTCTGTGATTAGTTGCTGCTGAAACGGAGGCAAAACCAGCTGAAAAAGAAGCTCCGGCGAAGCCCAAACCTCCAGCAAAAGCCGCGAAAGCTCCTGCCAAGCCGTTGCCTGAGTTGATGCAGGAGGATGTGATCCCTTCACTTAAGACAATACTGGAAGCTCAAGATGATCTCTCCAACATTGAGCTATCTTTCCAAGACAACAAGGTCCTTAACCTTTTTCAATTGAAGCACTTGCCAAACTTGTTATCACTTTCCCAAGCCAAATCTTTTGATGCTGAATTTGATTTTGAAAATGGCAGTTGGAAGGTTCATTTTTGCAGAAGAGCAATAACTATTCCTTCTGGGCTTTCTTCCCTAATGGAGTCTTGACAGGTATGATTTTGAGCTAGCTAGGCATAGCTACAGTAATCCAATACCCATGCGGTGAAACAATAGCCATTAAACTTTAAACAGGACATTGAACTTGAAAGTTCTAATATTGATCAAGAAATATACATCAATTTCAAGTTTAATGGTAGATATTTCAAGTTTAATGACCTGTTTTAAATTAAATAATCCGGATTTAAACTTCAATTTCCTTATACTAGGAGTACACCAGCAAAACCCTCTATATGAAATTTTGTGCTTGTGCTTTCTATCAAGTTTCTGCACTTTGAGCAGGACCAAAAGGGTTTTCATTGTCATCCTATGGCTCAGAAGCAAGCACGGTTGAGCCATTTCTCATTGATGAGAAGAGAATCACAGCAAAGCATGTTGTCTTCTGGGTTGAAAAGCGCTTGGCAGCTCAAGGAATACTTCCTGTGTGGAAAGAATGATCATGTAATAAAATTTTCGATTCATTCCAAATTATGCATTAATAATCATCCATTCTATTGACATTTTTGTCTAACGACTCACACAGAAAATCACCTTGGCTTTGTTTAACTAATAAGCATTTGGCATTTGGGGTTAAAAACAGTAAATGGCCATCCATCCATGCAACAAAAGCGTTCAATGCTCATTCGCATCCACGACAAAAATGTGGAACTACTACACACACATCAACTGCGTTCATCCTTCGCCACAGAAATCATATTTCATAAAAAAGCAGCAGTATTTCAACAGCCACACTGTCAAAAACATGCTTTTGTTGTATAAATCACACAAGCAGTGCATGCCTAGTCGGTCTAAGCATGTCTGCGAAAAAGATCATTCTTTCGTAACAAACCATGAAAATAAGTGTAGGTAAATCAATGAACACATACATGATACAACCAGTGCTTCTGAGAACACGAATTTCAAAAGTATTTTTGATTCCAAATGTAAACAAAAGTTTGATCTCCACTCATGTCAGTGTTAGTTGTCAAAACTTGCACCGCTAATCTGCATTTTACGACGAAGTTCAGCCAAGAAGTCCATCTGTGTGCCCGATGGAGATCCAGTATTGTTTATTGGAGGACACATCTGAGACACAACACAAAAAGCATACAATGAGAATATGAAATCATATTATATGAGAGAGAAAGAGGCATAGATAACTTAACCTGATGAGGAAGTTTAACCCCCCAGGCTGATGCACCACTTGAGTAAAGAACTGGTCTTTCTGAAAAATGGATCAATGCAAATAAATAGTTAATAACTTGATATAATTTCAGCTTATCCATGTTTGTATGAACATGTAATTTATTATATAACTTAAAATTCTCAACTTCCATGTTTAACCTAATTATGAAATTCTTGCAGCTAAATTTTCTAAAGAGGGAAAAAGGCAAATGATTGTCTCTTCTACATCTTATCATACCAAGGAAAGGAGCATCTCATCTTGTACACAAATACACAGGTTCCAAGACAAGTGGACCAAAATGAGTAGTGAGAAAAATGCTATTGCTTCTCAAATGAAGATGCATACACTAACATACCAGTCAACCAAAACGGATGAGAGATGCCACGCACCCCACAAACAAAATAAAAGTTTTGAAGGTCTTCAACTCACCAGATAAATCTACTGATGGATCATTGTAGAGATTCCAAATAGCTCTCCCCCCTGAAATTGAAGATACAAGAAGAATATAGACACAAAGTCATAAAAAAAAAGTATGCATTCAACCTCACAATCATCAAATAAACTTAAAACTGATGTGTTTGAAACTTCCATTTTGCGATAAAATGCACTAAACACTAATTATGCAAGTCAGATTTGCTGGGTAATGGTAAGATTTATCAACTTATATACATGCAACTGCATTTATCTGTTGAAACTAAGTCAAGAATGACAATCTAAGAAAGAACAAAGTCAAGAAAGAAAAAATGTAGATAGTCGGAAAAAAAAGAACAGTAGTAGACACATACGATCTTTCAAAAGTTGAGTGCCTTCACTTCTACTAAACCCTTCTAAAGGTATTAATTTTGGTTGGGAGTTCACATTCGGGAGATTGCTGCTTCCTGTATCCCCATGATCTGTAACAGCAGCGTTTCTTGAAGTGGCAAGTTGATTCCTCTCTCCGTCATTCCCATAAAAATTGCTAGTCCGATCAAACCGATCTGCAGAATTCATTAAATCAGTACATTATAAAAACATGGCAAGCGTATGCAAGTAATAACTAATACAGCAATGAAAATAAACATGCATGTACTCCATATTTATAAATGGAGGATTACTTTAAGTTTTTACAGGTGTACACAATGATAATCAATAGCTAACTCTAAGTCAAAGTACTTTCAGTCCAGATCAGCATGATTACACATGTAACTAAGAAAAAATAAAGTACAAAAACTCAAGATCCATCACAATATTGTGTTTTACTTTTGGGATTTTATTCTAGCCGAAGACTGTCAAACTGTGAGGGCAATTCAATTCAATTCAATTCAGTTCAGTTCAGTTCAGCAACAACTAAACAACATTCAAAACTTGAAGCAACACATCACACAAAGTCTTTGTCCCAATTACAAATTGTTTATTCACTGAAGCATGCATCAAGAACACTTTAATCAAACAATACACGGATTTAAACATTCTCATGGCACAACACAATCTAAGATGCACAAATCTTCAAACGCTAGGAAAACTAGAATTGTAAGAAACGACGTCACTTCAGAGCATATAATATCAATACTAACCTCCGGATTTCCGCCTATTCAGAGACCGATTCCTGCAATTATTAAAAAAAATTAAATTAATTTCGCTTATAATTTGCTTAGCAAGGGAAGCTTGTTGACCTGCCTGACCTTTGATTGGGGGGAGCGTAGCGCTTTACGACAGGGGCCGAATCTGCGGCGGCGGCGGCAGCTTGAGTAGGGTTTTCGAGCATTTTTTTTCTTTCTAAATTGTTCTCCTTGATGCTTACTCACTGCACGCCAACACCGGCGAATCTACGACGGAGAGAGACGACTTGTCGTAGATCAAGATTCTGACTTCGATAAGAATTCCTCCTCGTTAAGCCAACGCAAGATTCTCACGCCCACGCCAAAGATTTTATGACATCATTTTATTTTTAGTTAGTAACTAGTGCTCGTTGAACATAAACTTTAGATATTATTTTAAAATATTTCGGATGTTTAACGTTTTTATAGTATAAATGAGATAATTGATTTACTTACACGTAATATTTATGATTTATTCGTTTTTCTCTCATATTTCAAATAATATTTATAATTCATTGTACAATCGCTAATAGTCAGAGTTTGCATCCCGAAACACATTAAATAATAAAAAATTCATGAAATTAAAAAATTATAAAAATAATTCAAAATAAAATAACAAATAACAATAGACAGAAATCCAAAAAAAATTGTTTAGGTTTTATAGGCGGCTATTATTCAAGTTACTTATTTTAATAAGAGACTATTTTTTATATTGTAATAGGTTTTTTTTTAATAATTTTTAATTTTAATTTTAATTTTATAATTTAATAATACAAAAATTTATTGTAGAGATTATGTGTCATGTATATTTTTATTTTAATAGAAAATCATATTATATTTTCTTAATATAATAGGTAATAAAAAAATTAATTATATAGATTAGGTGTATTGTGACGCTATTAGAAAGCTTTAAAATGTTTAAGAGCCTGAGCCTGATATATATATATATATATATATATATTTTTAATTATATATATCAATTTTTAAAATTTAAATACATATATTTATAACTAAATTTTCAAGGTAAAATAAAAGAAAAACAATAAACAAAAACACTGAAAACATTATCATTTTTTTTTTCATTTTTAAGGATTTAAAAATTAAAAAAAAATTAATTATTTTATTTTTAAAAAATATTATTATCTTCAAGAAGACCCTCCCGGTCAGAGCCTAATTGAGCCTGGGACTAGACCGGTCCGGTTCGTTGCCATTAATAGGAGATGATTGTGAAATCAAAATTACGAATATGACCCTTTATGAAATGTCTGAATCAAATTAAATAAAATAAAATTACAAAAATATTAAATTAAATAAAATTTACTAATATATATATATATATATATAAGTTAAATATTTTTAAATTTCCTCATCGCGCCACGTGTGTAATATCCAAGAATTTGGAAACTCTTCCGGAAGGATTTTATATTGCAGATCGGGTCTTGGAGTGAGACTATATCGGATAATAAGGGTTTAAGAGTTGAAATATAGCTCGGAATATTTTAAAATAGAGATTTGATGTATTGGAAATCGCGTGACATTAAAGAACCGCTTACGCGATTTATGTATATTATTCTATATGAAGGAAGTTTGTTGGTTCGACTATAGAGATTGCAAACGAACTCCGATTGAGTTGTTTTTTAAACCATCAGACTCATTTTTCCGAGACGAATAATTTTTGTGTTGAATACTTTTCGAAATTTACATCAGAAATGCTACGAAATATAAATTTCCGTGAAAACCCGTGACAGGGGCCTGATTGTAATTTTCGGGGTTCAGAATGTAATTTTCTGAATTGTCTATAAATACTCCTTAGTTTTCAAAAATTGCCAAAATGGTAAAATTTCTAAAACTCTCAAACTCGACCCCTCATCCCCAAAAATTATCTCTACCGGTTTCTGCTTGCGTCGGCCACACCCCGACCACCGTCGGTCGGTGCACCACCCCAAAAAGATGCACCGGAGCTCCCACATCCTCCAGCTGCCAGCAGCGACGCAGAAAACGCCGGCAACGGCGAGAAACAGAAGTGAAGACGCGCACACATGGGTTTGTTGATCCCGACTCGTCGCTTAATTTCACGACCCGAGCCACCAGCCAAACCGAAGCTCTCAGAGAGTACTACAAGTTGGCGGTGACAAATTTTCTGATCTCTGCTTGGTTGCACGTAAAACAAGGAAGGATGATTCAGATGAATAGTGACACATGGTGAACAGTAGCTCCGATCGAAATTTCGCCGATTCCAGCGCGTTCGTGGGATCGTTTGAAGTCCGTATATGGCCTCGAAATCTCGGTAAGACCTCCCGGTAAAAAGTCGCTAATTTCAAGTTTTCCGCTAAATATTCGGATGTTTCCAGTATCTTCGTAAAGTAGTGTAATGATATAAAATGAATTGTTTGAATATTAGTATGTTAAATATCAGCATTTGGTAGAATCCGAGTGAAAACGGAACGAGTTTGATCGATCCGATAGAATATGCAAGTTTCTGGTAAAAATAGGTTTTTGTGTATAAAGATGTGTTTGGAATTTGATGATAGTTATGAGTTATTAATGATATTACAAATATATTTAGATAAATCCAGTAGGTTCGGAGGGTTCGGGACTCTTCCGTAGCGTTTGTGGAAACTTTTCGGAAGAATTTCCAAAAACGCGTAAATCGAGAATTTAAGATAACTGATCACTTGGGTAAATTTATAATGATGTTATTGTTGGGGCAATTGTGGAACCTCTAGGGTCGGATCGGTGACCCGCACAACGAAAATGGGTTTAACCTGTGGATATCAAGTATGGGTATAATTTTAAATAATTTAATAAAAAATTATATTTCATTACGAGTGTATAGGAAAAAATCGGGGCTGAATCGGAGTCCGGAAACTCCAGAACGAAGCAAAATAAAATCAGTGCGCGTATCGCAACAGTGCGCGCCTGCACTGTTCGCGCTACATTGTGCGCGCACAGGGGTATGCTTTTTTTTTTTTTTTTCATTTCATTTCTTTCCTTCAGCTCATTTTCAGTGAACTGAATGAATTAGGGTATTTTACCCCAATTACTTCTGGTCTTCCCTAAATACTTCAAAAACACCCAAAATTAATTTTTAATTTCAAAACTAATATCAACACATGTTATTCAAAATATCAAATATTTTTATAAAAACATAAATTTATTCTAAATACGCACTTGCGTAAATTTTGAATCCAATACACAAACCAAATTAGAATCCCAATAAGAAATATCTCGTGAACAATTCTAGGTCACCAAAATGTGGTCAAGTGATTCTATAATGGTAGCCATAGATCTAAGTTTTAATCTAGAGTTTCAAACTCTAATTTTATGTTTATGTCTAACATAAATATTTTGACCCAATTACAATCATATTGTGTTTATACTTCCAAAGCATCATAACACAATTTATTAGCCTTATTTCAACATTAAGCTATGTGATCATGCATCTAATACATAATTCATAACTTAAGAGAAGTTCAAACTTACCTATCAAGCTTGATGCAAGATCCAATCTACTTCTTCTTTGTTGAAATGGTTGGAGAACCTCCAAGGTGTGCAAGCTTGACTTCAAGATCCAATCTTGATTTCCAATGCTAACAAGCTTCACTTCAAGATCCAATCTTGATTTCTCCTAGATGAATTGTTGTAGAGACCTCATAAGCTTCTCTAAACACTTCTCTAACTTAGGCTAATTTCTCTAAGAATTTGCTTGTACTTATACTTGTTAATTAAAACATTCCTTAAGCTTGCTATTTATAGCAAAACTTAGACAATTATTAATTAATAAAAGTTGTAATAAAATTTTAAGTGGGCTTAATCTAATTTGTCCAAATATGTATAATTAGGTGTGACTAATCTCCATTGTCTCCCACTTTAATTTAATCCAATTAAATCAAGCCAATGATTAGGAAATTGATTAATTAAATGTTTGCCACCTTGATTTAATCCAATTAAATCAAGCCAAAACCACATATTATTACATACTTACAATTACCATAATTGTTGGACAATTATGACCCATAGCGTCACTATTTGTACAGATCACGGTGTTGTTGTACAAATTAACTATGTGACAAATGAGATTGCACTCTTATCATTTGTGATTAGATCACCAAGATATCTAAATGATAGGAGGTCCCTGTGATTTGTTACTGGATTGAGAATGATATGAGACAGTATCAATCCACGAATGATAAATCATTAAATATCCCTAGTCAGAGCATTATCGAGATTGGACATCGACAAATGCGTAAAAGACTAGTATTACACTTGTGCGCGTTGTGAGGGCACAACGACATAGTTCTCATATATTTGGGTATATGATACTCATGCAAGTGTAATAGGAGGTTGTGTTTCACCGATGGTACGGGAAACAGCTTCGCTCTGGATAGACCCCCTCAGAATTCCATTGGTAGTATGACTATGAGTCAATGGAAATTCGAAATCAGGGTAGGTGTATTTGGTCTTAACCTGAGACTTGCACCGCTAATACTTGCGACAATCAATATACTTTGGTTTCGGTCGTCCAGGGCTTTAACAGGTTCTGTGTACGCCAATGCTGGGTATATTGAGAATCGTAGTGTGTTGGGTGTGATGTCAAGACGGAAGTGTCACTCCAGTCATATAGAGTTGATGATCGCGTAGGGATACAGAACCGGTTCTCTAAAAAGGTTGCAACCGTCGGGATAATATGACTTGGTCATGATTATCCGATATTAAAGAGACTAGTTGCTCGTAATCCGATATATGCTTCGTACGGGGCAGACATTGTACCAGCCCCAGGCCTTGCTTGTGATCATCTGATACTGGACAGAAATACGCAATACTACGTATACTACGCCTGATATAAATCCATTATTCCTGTAAGAATATTTCTGGAGAATTGGGTAGGCATGGCGCTTTGCTAGAAGCCAACCTTGTCTTGTAATTCGGTATAAACATAGTACGAGGTACTTACGTGTTCGGATAGTCTGACGACCGAATTTACTGCCAACATATCCGGGGATCTCATGGGTCGCTTCCCAAAGATTCACCGATGACGTATGACTCACACTTTAATTAATCTGGGATTAATAAGATGATGGAGAAAATTAATCTAGGATTAATTGTGGAGATATTTTATCTGGGATAAAATATCATTTAAAGAGAGATAACGATTAATTTGGAATTAATCGGTAAATTAATATATTCGATATATTAAACGAAATTGGATTTCGACGCGGAATTAAAATTAGACTTTAATTCGGGCGAACGAATTAATTTAGAATTAATTCGTTAGTGACGTGAATAGTAATTATGCTTGGCATGATTATTTATTTAAATTAGATTTAATTACGACGCAACGGAAAATTCGTTAATTTGGAATTAGCGAACCCGAGCCCGGGATTATTTACGAGCGTATTTGTATTTCGAATGCGAGTGCGGCACGCAAATCAAATCAAGCGTCAAATCACTAGTCGCATCTAGCGTCACATCATTCGTCAATCAAGTGATGGATGTCTTTCACTTTGAGTGATTGACGCCAGTCACTATTCATTGATTGATGGAAGTTGATGTGTGTGGTTGGCATTTATGGCTTTGGTTTTTGGAGGTAAAATTTGGTATTTGTTTTTGGAAAATATATTACCATTTTTTTGTAACAAAACAACACACAATTTTATCTCTCTCTCTCCTCCATTCTCCTCTCTCATTCACGCCCATGGAGGGCTGAAAATTGTTCTGGTTTGCTGGGTAGAAACCGTGAGCAAGGGAAGCAAGTGTGATGGTTTTGCGGTAAAATCATCAAGAGCTAGCACTCCAAGAGACATGCGAATGTGATAGGGAAGTCCACCCATGAGCCGGGAATAGTTCGACGAAGCTTGGAGCTTGACGAATACCTCCAATGGCCGAAACAATGAGCTGTGACAGTGCTCACTGCCGTGAGCAGTCTAAGGGCAGAAAGTGAAGTTTTGTTGCCTACCGCGTCGCTCAACCGATCGATGTGAGTATTCCGCGACTTTCTCGATTGTATTCACACATGTTCATGCTTGTTTATTGATCTTGGGATGCTTAGAATCTCTAATAATGGTATCAAAACAAGGTTAAAGCATGAAATGTTTAGGGCGTAAAAATTGGGTAAATTGATTTTGAGCATGATTTGATTAAATTGGATGTTTGAATATGCTTAAATCATGATGAGTTGAAGATTAATGGATCAATTTCAAGAAATTTTGTTTGGAACATTTTTGCCCAAATTTTTTGGTGTTGGCCGAGAGTTTAAAGCCATAATGGTCTTGGTGATTTTTTTTATTTTTGATCATTGGATGTGTTGGAAATCATTCGGGAATGTTAATTTATGTCGATTGAGGATTTAATGGATTGAAACCAAATCGGATATAAATTTCCCACCATTGCCGAGACTTTGAGCATATATTTGGGTTTGATTTTGATCAAAATGTGTTGGACACTAATTGATGTAATTGAGCATGATTAATTAGGCTAATTGATATTTTAGAAATGTTAATTAGGTAATTATTGTGTAATACACTTTATGTAATTAAATTAGGAATTAGGGGTTTTTGTAATTTAATTATGTTGGGCCTTCAATTGGCTTTGGACTTGTTAAGTTGTTATTGGGCTTATT
Organism: Zanthoxylum bungeanum; assembly: GCA_019454045.1. NCBI lineage: Eukaryota > Viridiplantae > Streptophyta > Magnoliopsida > Sapindales > Rutaceae > Zanthoxylum > Zanthoxylum bungeanum. Next base: position 20,668 of record SKCR01038146.1, read on the forward strand.
GGGCATGGTTGTACCAAGTTGGGTTTAGGCCAAATGGATTGGATCCAATTAGGCCCAAAACCGCATCCATAAAGCCCAAATGCGACTTAATGGACCTTTAAAGTTTAATTGGGCCTAATGGGCCAAAATTGATTTCTAGGCTTATGGGGGGTAACTCTCGGATTGGATTTTGGTTATTCGGTTTGACCCGAGTTGACCAAAAGTCCACGCATTAAGAAATTAATTAAAAGCCCATTGGACTTGAATTAAATTGACGTTGGACTTTAATCGGGCTTTGAAACCCGTAACGATTAAAATTGGAATTTAAGTCGTAAAAGGTTTATTATTAAATTGTAATATTTAATTGGAATTAAATAACGGAATTAGTATTAAATACAAATTGAATTGGATTTAATTTTGTAGTTTAATTTAATTCGAGAATTCGTACTTTGAGTACTTATTCGCAAAACGAGTTTGACTCGAGCAAAATCAAATCGTTGTTTGAACATTGGATGATCATTAATTATCAGATTAATTAATTTGATTATTGATTGATAACATGCTTGTGTGAATACATGGTTGCGATGCATGAATAATGTATATCGGATGGATATTAGATGGGTGGGGCAATTTTAGAAATTGTTGTAATAAATTTTATTTATTAATTGGACCTGCGTGTCCAGCCTTATTACCTCCTTATTCTTTGTATTCTCTTCTCACCTATTCCCCTCAATAAATGAGGTTTCTTTAGAAGTGTAATGTAACGGGTAGAAGAAATATTTGTGCTAGCGGGAGAGAGAAAGGGAGAGATTTGATCTATGATCAATGTGTAAAGTATCCATCTGCATATCATTATTATTTTATTCATATGCGCTTTATTATGTGTTTAGAATGCATGTTTAAGGGTGTATGATGATGAGACCTTAACAAAGATAATAAATTGGTTGCCAATTTGCACGCGAAAAACCCTCGCAAATATTAAGCATTTTTCCTTCCATTGAGTGATTCTCACACAAGATCTAAGACGGCATTGGTTTGTTGGCCAAAGTCAAGGCCTTTGTCCGTCGAGGATGTGTTTGAATCACGAAGGCTTTGTTCCATATCAGTGTCTTGTCCAAGTTGTGGTTTGTTGGCCAAATTCAAGACCACTTCTTGTCTATCGACATTGATTACGAAGCTTTCCATGGTCAATGGGTCGCGCTTAACTGGGATCACTAAGTTTGTTGTGCCAAAGCCAAGGCTTAGTTGATTCAGAGGAAAAAGGTTAGGTAATACATTGGATGTATTGGCATATATAAGATATATGTTTCAGACTTGGATGTCCCCCTACTGGATCTAGGAATTGGATTGGATCCAATCGATCTTAGAGATCTACCTAGTTAATTATCATACAATTTGTTGGCCAAAGTCAAGATTGTGTGATATTTAACGGGATCCTAGCCCACTAGGAAACACGATTTCCCGAGTACTCGACAGAGGGTTAGAGGCTCGCCGAAAAATAGGGGAGGCAAGAATTGAATTTGCAATATTCGTTTAATTACTTGCCCTACGCGCTCAAATCAATTATCAATTCGTCAAATAGATTAAATGTTAGTTGGACTAATATTTAAATAGTTTTTTTAAATAATAGTTGGACTATATTCAAACTATTCATTTATATTTGATTTTATAATTGGATTATCGTAATCAATATAATTGATTTTAATCTATTAAATTATAGTTGATTAAATAGTTGGACTATTGTAATCATTATAATAAATAGTACCGAAATCGTTGATTAAATAGTTGGACTATTAAATTCAAGATAAAAATGAAAGATTGACATTTAAAACATAATCCTAGAGAAAATGTGTTAAATGGTTTAATTTTCAAATTGGGAATAAATTTCAGGATGGTCCTGGAAAATAATTAGTTACTTTATTTGATAAAATAACACATTAGGCCTAAGCCCGGAGTTAAGCAATAGTAGAGCATAATCTTTGGAAGATTTATGTGATGGTAACTTAAGTGCTTAATCCATTAAGCTTGTCGTAGTAGACTCCTTAATTTCTGAATCAGAACTAAGGATTAGACCCTTAAAGTATGATAATAAAATTGAAGGATCTTCAAAGAATCTATTCTTAGAATCTTAGAAGTACTAAAATTGCAATAAATAATTCTTGGAGAATTAATGACTATTCTTAATGAGATAAAGTCAAACTTTGCAATTAGGCAAGTAGCGCAAGGCGCACCTTACTTCCATATTCTAGAAACCCGAGGCTTGGCCAAAGGCTTCTGGAATATGAAAGAGGGCAAAGGCAAAATCATTATAATCTTCTAGGAAGATAAATGACATATCCCAAAATGTCTGCTTAAATGTGGCAAACGGGATCACAGAAGCGTGACTGCCGTTTGGACAATGCAGACATGAAGGAATTGAAGACGAGCAAGGCTCTGACTTCAAATATTTTTGTTATTAATATGTTCACTACTAGTATTAAAATTGGATTTTAAATACTTAGTGTGGTACATAAAATATATGCATTGTTGTTCAGAATCTGTTATGAACAGAATACTGACTTCAGTTGAGATTAATCTGTGAATCGGAAACGGGACGAAAGTCGTGTTTTTAACCGTAGATACCTAAGTTTAGGAACTACCTTCGGGTGTGTACTTAAATTTGGAAACTGTTATAATGTAACTAGTTTGACTAGATACATTATCTCTATATCAGTGTATAACCCGCTGCGGGTGAACCTTTATATTTTAGAACACTAAAGTGTTTTATTATATAAATATGATATTGAGATAAACACATTAGATGTGAATAATAGAGTTTATATTTTGAATATATAATAAATCTCAAATATATAACATGACAAACAAATAGCTCAAACTGATTTGATCAGAAGAATCTAATTGTGGCATTGTTGTCTGGGCCACAATTAAACAAGAATCGTATATCCACACTTTTGAAGAGTGGGTACTCGGACTAATTTGATTCTATTCAAATGAAGTCTACGAATCTAGTTTATTGGGCAAAGTGCCTAAAACACTATTTACTTGGTAAAAGTGTAAATGCCACTGATCTGTTAGCCCTAGTTCATTGTGAAGCAAGTGGGCCCATGTCTAGCTAGACTAGATGTGGATATGAATATTTCGTGACCTATACGGATGTGGCATCACGTTATGGTTACGTGTTTCTTTTGGAACACAAATCAGAAACTTTTATAGTTTCGACACGAAATAGACAAACAGATCGGCTATAATATTATACCGTCACGGTAAGACCGTAATGGAAAATATTTAAGCAATAAGTTTCTTATATACTTGAAAGATTATAGTATTCTTTCAAAGAGGACTCCTCCTGGAACACGTCATTCTGACGATGTGTCCGAACTGAGTAACCGAATTTTGTTAGACATGATAAGGTTAATCATGAGTCGCTCTGAGCTACCATTTCCTTCAACGGATAAGCATTAACAGTGTAGAACTTATTTTGAATAAGGTTCCATAAAATCTGTTTGACAGATTTCATATTAGATATGAATAGGAAAGAAACCGGGTTTCTCAATCCTGAAAATTTGGGAATGCTAGGCATATGTTTGGATGATACCAAACTAAAACCCAAATTGGATAAGTGCCAATTGTAGGTCATCCTAGGGATACCAAAGTACAGTACTTATACAACTCACAAGAGAACAATTAGATTGTTGCTCGCCATGTGGTTTTCCTAAGAGGAATACCGATATGCAGTGGTAAGTGGGAGGATAGTAAAACTCAATGAAAATCGGAGTAATACTATTCCAGGCATCCATTCCTAATGGAACACAAATAGATTCATCAAAGATGAAACTATACCATAATCTTCGAATACACAAGAACCGCGTATGTCGGAGAGAGTCAGAAAACAACCTGGGGTATGGGTTTCTGATCTCACCTCATAAAGATGTCTATCTTATTGAGGTATACCAACTGACTACGTATGAGGAAATGATACAAGGTATCGACTCCCTATTATGACAAAGTGTCATGAATCCGAAATGGATTCCATGTATATCAACTTAGTTTGGATACTAGTTGATGTGCCGCAAGGCATTGTGCCTATTGGTACTATTTAAGTATTCAAGGAAGACATACATGGATGGCAACATACCAACGTATAAAGCTAGGCTTTTAGCGGAAAGGTATCGTTATCAACATTGTGTTGATTATGATTCAACTTTTAACTGTTGCCACGGTAAATCCATTTGGATAATGCTTGCTAAAGCTGCATGTTTCATTTATGAAATATGTCAGCTTAACGAGAAAATCGCTTTCCTGAAAAAGAAACCTTTTGGAGGATGTTTACAACATCCTGTTGATTTTGTCGTACCAAAACTAGCAAACAAGGTTTGCAGGTTATTCGATCCATGTTTGGATTGAAGCAAGCATAGGTTCTTGGAATTATCGTTTTGATATAATCATAATTGTTTATGATTTAATTCAAAACGAAATGATTCTTGTGTATATAAGAGGGTTAGTGGGAGCGCACTGGCAGTGGCTGTCCTATATAAATAATGATAATACCTCATTTCTTGGAAATGATATTCCCATAATAACAATCGGCGAAAGCTTGGCTTTCGAGAAAAACTCTCCGAGAAATCGTACATTGAAAAATATATGTGACCTGGTGTCTCATATGCTTTGAGCATATGGATTCACAAACAGGCCAATCCAAGTGATAGTCACTGGATTGATGTTAAGAACATCCGTTAGTATCTTAGAGAACTAATGATGCTATCTTAGTCATATGGAGAAGGAGAACTTGAAGTGACTAGGATCACTACTGCAAGTTTCCTAAACCGAAAAGATGACTATAATTCACAAACGGTACTATACAGTTTGAATAGAGGAACAGTGAACTAGAAATCTTCCAAGCAAGATACTGTTACCGAATAAACAACAAATGCGAGTTATTGCTGCAGCTGAGGCAGCAATAGAAGCCTTCTGGGTCGATAACAAATCTAATTAGATTAGATATAATTCTGTTAGCAGTTGAGCTAGGCGTCAGCATAGGCTAAAGAATTAATGGTCTCATCAATGATCCAGATACATACTTCGATATTCATCTTATTCGTTCGGATCATACATCGTGGCGATGTGATGATTGAATAAATCGCATCAGATGATAATCATGCAAATCCGCTGACGAAAGCCTTTCTCAGCAATTTGAGCCAATCGTACATAGTTCGGGTGTAAGACACTCGAGTGACTGGCTATACGCCAAGTGGGAGATTGTTGGACAATTATGACCCATAGCGTCACTATTTGTACAGATCACGGTGTTGTTGTACAAATTAACTATATGACAAAGGAGATTGCACTCTTATCATTTGTGATTAGATCACCAAGATATATAAATGATAGGAGGTCCCTGTGATTTGTTCCTGGATTGAGAATGATATGAGACAGTATCAATCCATGAAGGATAAATCATTAAATATCTCTAGTCAGAGCATTATCGAGATTGGACATCGATGAATGCGTAAAAGACTAGTATTACACTTGTGCGCGTTGTGAGGGCACAAAAACATAGTTCTTATATATTTGGGTATAGGATACTCATGCAAGTGTAATAGGAGGTTGTGTTTCACCGATGGTACGGGAAACAGCTTCGCTCTGGATAGACTTCCTCGGAATTCCATTGGTAGTATGACTATGTGTCTATGGAAATCCGAAATCAGGGTAGGTGTATTTGGTCTTAACCTGAGACTTGCACCGCTAATACTTGCGACAATCAATATACTTTGGTTGCGGTCATCTAGGGCTTTAACAAGTTCTGTGTACGCCAATGCTGGGTATATTGAGAGTCGTAGTGTGTTGGGTGTGATGTCAAGACGGAAGTGTCACTCCAGTCATATGGAGTTGATGATCGCGTAGGGATACAGAACTGGTTCTCTAAAAAGGTTGCAACCGTCGGGATAATATGACTTGGTCATGATTATCCGATATTAAAGAGAATAGTTGCTCGTAATCCGATATATGCTTCGTACGGGGCAGACACTGTACCAGCCCCAGGCCTTGCATGTGATCATCCGATATTGGACAGAAATACGCAATACTACGCATACTACGCCTGATATAGATCCTTTATTCCTGTAAGGATATTTCTGGAGAATTGGGTAGGCATGGCGCTTTGCTAAAAGCCAACCTTGTCTTGTAATTCGGTATAAATATAGTACGAGGTACTTACGTGTTCGGATAGTCCGACGACCGAATTTACTGCCAGCATATCCGGGGATCTCATGGGTCGCTTCCCAATGATTCACCGATGACGTATGACTCGCACTTTAATTAATCTGGGATTAATAAGATGATAGAGAAAATTAATCTAGGATTAATTACGGAGATATTTTATCTGGGATAAAATATCATTTAAAGAGAGATAACGATTAATTTGGAATTAATCGGTAAATTAATATATTCGATATATTAAACGAAATTGGATTTTGACGCGGAATTAAAATTAGATTTTATTTCGGGCGAACGAATTAATTTAGAATTAATTCGTTAGTGACGTGAATAGTAATTATGCTTGGCATGATTATTTAATTAAATTAGATTTAATTACGACGCAACGGAAAATTTGTTAATTTGGAATTAGCGAACCCGAGCCCGGGATTATTTGCGAGCGTATTCGTATTTCGAATGCGAGTGCAGCACACAAATAAAATCAAGCATCAAATCACTAGTCGCATCTAGCGTCACATCATTCGTCAATCAAGTGATGGATGTCTTTCACTTTGAGTTATTGACTCCAGTCACTATTCATTGATTGATGGAAGTTGATGTGTGTGGTTGGCATTTATGGATTTGGTTTTTGGAGGCAAAATTTGGTATTTGTTTTTGGAAAATATATTACCATTTTTTTGTAACAAAAACAACACACAATTTTATCTCTCTCTCTCATCCATTCTCCTCTATCATTCACGCCCATGGAGGGCTGAAAATTGTTCTGGTTTGCTGGGTAGAAACCGTGATCAAGGGAAGCAAGTGTGATGGTTTTGCGGCAAAATCATCAAGAGCTAGCACTCCGAGAGACATGCGAAGGTGATAGGGAAGTCCACCCATGAGCTGGGAATCGTTCGACGAAGCTTGGAGCTTGACGAAGACCTCCAATGGCCGAAACAGTGAGCTGTGACAGTGCTCTCTGCCGTGAGCAGTCCAAGGGCAGAAAGTGAAGTTTTGTTGCCTACCGCGTCGCTCAACCGATCGATGTGAGTATTCCGCGACTTTCTCGATTGTATTCATACATGTTCATGCTTGTTTATTGATTTTGGGATGCTTATAATCTCTAACAATAATATCCTCAAACGGTAGAGATAATTATGATTTTACAATTAAGCCATTGTGTAATTACTGAATTAATTCAATTAATCCAATTAAGTCAAAGTAAATAATCAATGTTATCCAATAACACTTGATTATCTTAGTTGATAATTATAATATCGACTATTATATTTTATCAAAATAAATCGGCTACCCAAGTGCTCAACGAGTACACTTCATATTGGGACTCTTTAATTTCAGACATGTTCGTCATATAAGCCTAACTAATATTTACGCAATTCGACCACCTCTGAATTCGCGAAGAACACGAACGACCTTTCTGAACTATACAAGTCGAGGTCATCACATATGTCTAACAATCTCTCCGTTGTAGGCTATCTGAGTTGTACTTAGGAAACATAGAATACACCGTCAAGTTTCTGAGGCGCACATCTCATGTCGACATATCCATGATTCTTCATAATTGATGCGATCCACCCTAGGTGATCGACTTTGGCCAAAGATTTAAGAATCGTGAATTTACTCACATGGATACCTAAACCCCTTATAGTACACATACGGACCGACAGATCCTATCTTGCTTCGCACTTGATTACTGAGTACATCGGTCCACACCCAACGAACATCTAGAGGCCAGACCATGAAAAGTTTCTGACATACATGGCATCAAAGTGTGGAGGATCTCACACAAAATCAATGTTATCCTATAGTCAAAGGATTACATATGCTACTCGACTCGAGGAGATTCCTATTGACGGTGGTATGTACTTCCAACTATTAGGAATCACCTGTGAGTCATTCAGTATTTGCTTCAATGAATACCCACATGTCTATACGAGTTTCCAAAACTCATGGTACATCGGGTTAAACCATTGGAACTCCAATTCCAATATAAGATATGTGCTAGTCTTCTAGGTTATAGGAATTTGACCGTATTCCAAAACCAACGACTAGGAATATTTACTTTAAGAATAGTTTACACCTAGTGTCAAGACTATTCTAAGGTTGATGTCATTTTTAGCATATCTATACATCAATCTAATACGCGTAATGAAAATATCATTAATAAGGTATAAAATGAAAAATATAGTTATTTTATTAATAAATGATAAAATGTACAATTCGAATTAACACTCCAAGCACCAACTCCATCAATTTTAAGATTACTGGAACTGAAAACATTGAGATCATACTTGATTTGGTTGTTCCAGAAAGATCCGGGATTTTATTGTAGTTTAGTCGAGAACTCCGTAAGTCGTGTTTCTGACAATATTTCGCCACTTGTTTTGATAGATGTGACTAGGACCTGGAGTGCTCGCGAAGCCATGTAAGTAACTCATGCGATGAGAAATTAAATTAGAGATTTCATGTTTGATTATATATATATATATATGATTGACATGTTAGGTTAAAAGATGATAGTTAAGGTATATCCTTGAGAATAAAGTTCGAGATTATGTATGGTTAGGATAATCAGCTATCACATGTATGGATCCTTGTTATGGATATGATATGATGTGAGACATGGAATGAGCTTAAAGTTTATGTGTATGTATAGATGTATGGAAGTGTATGAGTTGGTACTAGTATGTATTCATGTATGTAAATATATGAGTATGTATAAGCATGTGTATTAGCATATGAACGTGTATTTGTATATGTATGACATGATTGGATATCTATGATTTGGGTATAAAAGATTGGTAAATGAAGTAAGTTATGACTTTAGAATTTGTAATAGTACATGTAGATGTGCGTCATTGGGATAAGTTTGTTATTGATTAATGTACACGATATCGGTATAGAGGTTGAGTTGGTATAGACTAAAGTCTTTTCCGAGTAATGGAAGTTTGTGATTGATTGGATACGTATATGAACGGTGAATGTTGATATATAAGTATAGAATGTGAGGCTTGTAAGGATCATGGTTACAGAGTTCGAAGTAATAAATGCATTCATATGATTGATATATGTATATAAACGTATGTGTGTGATGATTCTGAATGATTAAACAATGTTTGTCATGTATATGTTTGGGTATGAGAAACCGTGTAATGAGTTTGTGACGTGTGGCATGTATATGATGTCTTGATCGTGTGTTCCTGGATTCCTTGACTATTGTGTATGTGTGAGTGCAGTATTTATTTCAGAGTTTTAATTATGATTTCAGATATGATTTTGAAGATCATTTGACTAAATTGATTTTTACTTGAAATGTTGATTTTACTCGAGTTGAGACATATGATTTAAGCTTTTTGATAAAGCTTGGTTTCAGATAAATGCTTTGATGATGAAATGATTTCAACGGCATGATTTCATGATTTTTTGAGGCATGAGGCAAAAACCCACCTCAGATGTAACTTGACTCAGATATGAAATTGACAGATATCGGTAACCAATCCAGAATAACGGTAACCAATCTGGTACGTGTGCACACGGGATACATGACTAGGGATGACAGATGCCCCTAGATTCTGGGTATTGGGCTAGTGGGATAGTGAGGCCCTTAGACCTGGATTTCAGAGATAGATTGGTGGCACTGATAGCACCACTGTTTACTGGTTTAGTTTCAAAGATAGGTTGGTGGCACTGATAGCACCATTGTTTACTGGTTTAGTGGCTTGGGGGACGGCGAGACGTAACGCCCCAAGACCATGGGATTATGTACAAGATGATAGATGATATTTCTGATGATGACACATACGTTTTCATAACTGTTGTACAAAAGTTTTGAAAGAAAAACTTGGATTTAAGTATTATGAACTCGAAAAGTTATTGTATTGATTGTAAGTATTTACAAAAAAGCTCATAGTTTTACAGACAGAAAAAAGTTTTCTGAAATTTTTTACAGAAATAAATGTGTTTTCAGATAAGAAAAGTGATTTCTGAAAAGACAGTTTTCTTAGACATTTTGTTTGGATTGTCGATTTGATGATATTTCAAAGATAGATAATTGTGATAAAAGTATATGTGTATGACTTCATGTTTCATGTGATTGAAGTGTATTTGATATCAAACGATGTATTCCATGGTATTCATATCGTATGATTTGGATGTTAGCTATTAGAATAGTGCAATTGTAGATAGGTAATATGAAAGTTTGACATGGGTTAAGTATAAAGGTTAATAACAAGTTAATAAAATCTGAACTTGTAACAATTCAGTAATTCTGATAAATTGCTGATACGTTGACTTGTTTGTTATAATACTAGCTATCTTATGTTGTATAGAGGTCCGAGGTCTATAGCTCACAGTTAGCTAATGTTTGCGTTTTTAGCTCACGTAACCTTTATAAAGTAACCAGTTGTAAGCTGACTAAACCACCACGGGTTTGGGATGGCCTTAGTCGCAGGTTTGGGTGGTTTGGTAGGTAATAAGTTAATGAGATTCTAGAATTTCGTAAATACGTTGTATATTGTGGAACTGAGAAGATAAGATTACTACATGTTGCATTCAGTACAGTGAGTAAATTATCCAGAGATAATATACGTAAACGGCCATCGGGTAGGGATTAGATTTATAAGTTGTATATATTCACATATATCTGATTTCTATTTATGTTCTTACAGTTACTTGATATATTTATATAAGACATGAGTTACTTACTGAGCTTTATAGCTCACACCCTGATTGTTTGCTAGTTTTGCAGGTTCATTTTGGACTTAAAGAGCTAGAAGATTCTTGAAGCGTTTTGCAGACAGCGGATCACCCCGATGCAGTAAAGTTGGTCTTGAGTCGTTGTATGGTTCTTGGATGTGTTATTGAGCTCCTACAGTCTTAGTTTTATTTATTTGCACCATATTTATAATTTTAATCGTGCGGAGCATGCAATTGTTTATAGTTATTATGTCTAATGTCAGGCTAAAGGCATATTTTTTTATGAGTTGAGATTATATCAGGCTGGAGGCGTATTTGCTTGTGAGTTGAGATTATGTCAGGCCGGAGGGCTATTTGCTTATGAGTTAGGAATATTTGTTTGTGTTTAATATCAGGACACCTCGAGGTGCTGGGCTTGGATCCAGGTTTCATGATTTTTAGCAAAGGTCATGCCGAAATTTTAGTAGCATTAGAGGCTTATGGAGATGGATTTTCCTGTCTCCTGCCGGTAGCATCATGATACTAGGTGAGATGTTACAACGTGGCGGCTTCATATTAAAGTTATAAAATTAAATTAATAAATTTATTAAATAAAAATCATATTACAATAAAAAAAACATATTTTTAAACTTCTTCATCGCGCTACGTGGCGGCTTCATATTAAAATTATAAAATTAAATTAATAAATCTATTAAATAAAAATCACATTACAATAAAAAAAACACATATTATAATTATAATTATATATATAAGTTAAACATTTTTAAGTCTTCTCATCGCGTCACGTGACAACTTCATATTAAAGTTATAAAATTAAATTAATAAATCTATTAAATAAAAATACATATTACAATAAAAATACATATTATAATTTTATGAAACTTCCATTATAAGAAGAAAATATATTAGACTATCCTATTAAAATAAAAAAAATATTATTAATTATCTACAATTAACCTAATCTCTACAGTTAAGTTTTTATTATTAAATTATAAAATTAAAATATCTCTACAATTATTTCTTAATTATTAAATTATAAAATTAAAATAATAAATAATTAACATAAGAAACTTATTTCAATATAAAAACATAATATTCTATTAAAGTAAAAAACCTATTAAATTATTTTTTAAATTAATATTTTAATTTATTATTATTAAATTATAAAAAAACCATATTATAATAAAAAATATATTATAATCTCTCATTAAAATAAAAAAACATACGTGACATTTAATCTTGACAATTAACCTCTAACTTAATCTCTACAATTAGCCTCTGTAACTAATTTTATTATTCGGCTTCATATTAAAGTTATAAAATTAAATTAATAAATCTATTAAATAAGATACATATTATAATAATAAAATATATTATATTATACGATTAATTTATGAATAATATCACAGATAATTCGGCTAGTAATATATATATATATATAGCCAAGACATCCGTCATTTGGTTGTCTTCCTGAGGTAAGTGCTAAAACGTACATCCCGAGATGTTTTACAACAAAGCCTTAAGATGAAACAAATACGGTTTTAGTTTGTCCTCATTCAGTTCCCAATCTCCTCGTATTTGCCGGATCACTAACATTGAATCGCCTCGCCCAGGGCTATAAGCGCTTCTACTCCAAAAATACAGGCTTCATATTTAGCTATATTATTGGTGACTGAGAAGGGAAACCTTTTCGCCATAGGAAGAGGTTTCTCCTTCCAGTGTTATCAGGACAATTCCAATTTCAGCGTCTTTATAGTTTACGACTCCATCAAAATAGATTTTCTAGCCCTGAACCTCTATCACCTTAATTTCCTCATCTGAAAACTCAAACTCATACTCATCCCCTTCAATGGGTTGTTGTGCTAGGAATTCTGCCACAGCTCTCTCCTTAATCACTTGCTTAGTGATATATTCGATATCGAATTCAATCAGTAGGACTAACCATCTCCCCAATTTCCCTACCAATGAAGCTATCGTCTGCAGGTACCTCAGCGAATTCTCCTTCATGAATACTCGTAAATTACGCCCAAAAAGTACTTGTTGTTATCGCAGTATAGTTGAGGTGTCGATTCTCCATAGATATGGTTACAGAGAACTAATTCACTCAATGGAAACGTTATCAATAATTTGATTAAAGAAAAGAGTTTAATTGGTAATGTGGAAAAAACTATGAGAATTACTTAAGAGTTATTAGTAGAGAAAATGAGCAAAGTGTCGAGAATCCCTCTTGTATCAAATCCCTATATTCAGTAGTTGATTCATTTTATTACTCAATTAAAGGTTTCACATCCCAAACCAATAATCGAAAGATATGTCAATCAAAACATATTAAATTATAAGGTAATCGATGAATTATTTTCTCTATGTTAACTGCACACAATATTATCGTTATGACCTATCTAACGTCGACAATATACCCTCAGGCAATACTATAACAGAAGATCAACTCATAAAATAACTTTGCCAATCACAACTGGATTCCCCAATCACACATAGAAGAAGTATGATTATTTCTATATGCAAGTTGGTAAAACACAATCTTTGTATTATAAGTAAAAAATGTTGGATAATTATGAACCATAACATCACTATTTGTACAGAACATGGTGTTGTTGTACAAATTAACTATGTGACAAAGGAAATTTCTCTTTTATCATTTGTAATTGGACTACCTGGATATATAATGATAAAAGTCCTTATGATTAATTCCAGATTAATAAGATATGAGACATTATTAATCCATAAAAGTTTAATCATTAAATATCCCTAGTCGTAGTATGATCGAGGCTGGACATCGATAATGCGGAATAGACTAGCATTACACTTGTGCGCGTTATGGAAGCGTAACGGCATAGTTCTCATATATTTGGGTATTGGATACTCATGTAAGTGTAATAGGAGGTTCTTTTTACCGATGGTATGGAAACAGCTTCGCTATGGATATACCCCTCGGAATCTCATTGATAGTATGACTATGTGTCAATGGGAATCCGAATCAGGGTAGGTGTATTTGGTCTTAACCTGAGACTTGCATTGCTAATACTTGCGACAATCAATATACTTTGGTTTTGGTCATCCAGGGCTTTAACCGGTTCTGTGTACGCCTCTTCTGGGTATACTGAGAATCGTAGTGTATTGGGTGTGATGTCAAGATGGAAGTATCACTTCAGTCATATGGAGATGATGATCACGCAGGGATACAGAACTAGTACTCTAAGTGCTATAGCCATCGGGGAAGTATGACCAGGTCACGACTTCCCGATCATAAAGAGACTAGTTGCTAGTGATCCGATATATGTTTCATATGTGGCAGACACAACTCCAACCTTAGGCCTTGCATGTGACATCTGATACTGGATCGTAATACGCAATACTACGTATACTACGCCTAACAGAGATCATGTATTCCGTAGAAGAAATTTCTGGAGAATTAGGTAGGCACGGTGCTTTGCTAGAAGCCAACCAAGTCTTTAAGTCGGTAAAGACGTGGTACTGGGTACGCACGTGTTCGGATAGTCCGATGACCGAATTTACTGCCAACATATCCAGGGGTCTCTTGGGTCACATCCCAAAGATTCACCGATGATGTTTGACTCATACAAAATTAATCTAGGATTAATTATATTTTACTATTTAATTTATTTAATTGGGCTGAAATAATATATTAGATATATTAATTGAAATCGGGTTTCAACGGGAAATTAAATTGGATTTTAATTTTAGCGAACGAATTAATTTGGAATTAATTCGCGAGCGATTTTCGTAATAATTTTACTGGGTATTATTATTTAATTGAATTGGATTTAATTATGCCACCACGGAAAATTCGTTTAATCAGATTAAACGAATCCGAGCCCAAAGTGTGTTGTGTAAGCCAACCAAATTTTGAATTGAATGGGTGGGACCCATGACTTACATCAATTGTCAACAATTGATGTGAGTGGTTGTAATAAATTGGATTTGATATATCCACACCTACCAAATACATAACACAATTAATAAATGAATTTTGAAATTTTTTATCTCTCTCCACCTTTGGCCGAAAGGCCATGAGCTTCATTTTCTTTCTTTGGCTGAGAAGGCCATAAACCTTTGTTTTATGATAACAAAAGTCAAATAAGCCATTTTGGCTTCTTGATTTAAATGGCCTTTGATTTAAAAAGGTTTGAAAATGGCTTCTCTGACTTCCTTTTAAATATGTCGAAAAGAAAAAGCAAGTTGCTTGTTTTTCTTTTTGATTTTATGGCTACTGATTTCATTTTTTTTTTTTTGGAAAAATGAGTTGTAAGCCAAAAACGTGTTGCTCTCTCTCAAGATTTTGAAGAGGCCGAATGAAAGGCCACTGCTTTTAATTCTGGCCGAAAGAAATATAGCAGTCAAGGCTGAATGGCCTCCAATATCTTGCAAGGCCGATGGCCTCTGATTTGATCAGCTTGGCCGATTGCTTCCCTCTCTCTCTCGGGCAAATTTACTTCTCGTAGGGAGATCAAATTTGTTCCATTTGTTCTTACTAGCACATATGGGAGTCAAATGAAGGTGATAGGGATACTCACACATGAGCTTGAAAACTTCAACATCCATAAAAATTTTAAACTCAACCGATCAATGTAAGTCTTCCGTAACTTATTTTTGATTTTATTCACACACGAATCACGCTTAGAGATCCCGTGGCATGTCTACGACACTTATAATGGTATCAGATCGAGATCTAAACATGATTTAATTTCAAGGGTTTATAGACTTTATTTAGGGATTTTTGCTTGGAGCTTGTAAATGCCTAAATTGGTTGTTTGGACATGGTTGGATGATGATGACTTGGAGTTATGCATGATTGATTTTGTGAAAAATGGATTAGATTAATTTTCCCAAAATCTATACCTTGGCCGAATACCCTAGGAATTGCTCATGATAATTTTTTGAATTAAACAATTGGATATGTTGATTCACATGAAATTGAATATTAATTGTTGATTTAATTAGATTAAAATCAAAATTGGATATTAATTTCATGTATTGCCGTGAGATATTAAGCATGTTATAGAATTGATTTTGCCCCAATTTTGTGTTGGACATGAATGTGGGATTGAGCATGATTAATTAGATTAAATTAATGTTTTGTAAACATTAGGTTAATTAATTCATTATGGTGATAGCACTTTAATTGAATTAATATATAATTTGGAATGTTGTATTAATTTAGTTGTTGTATTTGGGCTAATGGACTTGGTTGGGCCAAATTTTAGTCTTGGTTTATATTTGGGCCTAAACCATTTCCATAAAGTCCAAAATATGACTATTACACCAATGTTTTGATGTAATCCTAATAGTATATGATTTAATTCAAAACAATATGATTTTTGTGTAAATAAGAAGGTTAGTGGGAGCGCACTGACAATGAATGTCCTATAAGTTGATGATGTATTGCTTCTTAGCAATAACATTCTCATACTAAAATCGGTGAAAACTTGGCTTCCATGAAAATTCTCCATAGAATACCTGGGAGAATCAGGCTTTATTCAAGGAATAAAGATCTACTGGGATAGATCTAGAAAGATGCTGACATTCTCTCAGTGTTTGTATATTTTGATATGTACGTGACCTGGTGTCTCATATGCTTTGAGCATATGGAGTTACAATCAGGCCAATCCAGGTGATAATCACTGGGTTGATGTAAAGAACATCCTTAAGTATCTTGGACGAACTAAGGATGCTTTCTAAGAATATGGAGAAATGAGAACTTGAGGTGACTGGGTTCACCGCTGCAAGTTTCCAAATCGATAAAAACGACTGTAAGTAGTAATAAGGGTACGTATATAGTTTGAATAACGAAACAGTGAGCTGAAAATCTTCCAAGCAAGATATTGTTGCCGAATAAACAACAAGAGCAGAACATTGCTGCAGTTGAGGCAGCAAAAGAAGTATTTTTAGGTCTATAAAATTCCTAACTAGATTGAGAATAGTTCTGTTAGCAGCTGAGCTAGGCTACAACGGAGGCTAAAGAACTGCGGTCTCATCAATGATCCAAGTATATACTTTAACTATTTCATCTGATTCGTAAGATCATACATCGTGGCGATGTGAGGATCGAATAAATCGCATCAGATGATAACCTTGCAAATCCGATGATGAAAGCTGTTTCTCAGCAGAAGTTTGAGCGACCCGTACATAGTCCAGGGGTAGGAAACCTGAGTAATTGGCTATAGGCCAAGTGGGAGATTGTTGGATAATTATGACCCATAACATCACTATTTGTACAGAACATGGTCTTATTGTACAAATTAACTATGAGACAAAAGAAATTGCTCTTTTATCATTTGTAATTGGACTACCTGGATATATAAATGATAAAAGTCCTTATGATTAGTTACAGATTAATAAGATATGAGACATTATTAATCCACAAAGGTTTAATCATTAAATATCTTTAGTTGTAGTATTATCGAGACTGGACATCGATAATGCAGAATAGGCTAGTATTACACTTGTGCGTGTTATGGAAGCGTAACGACATAGTTCTCATATATTTAGGTATTGGATACTCATGCAAGTGTAATATGAGGTTCTTTTTACCGGTGGTACGGAAACAACTTCGCTCTGGATAGACCCATCGGAATCCCATTGGTCGTATGACTATGTGTCTTTGGGAATCCGAATCAGGGTAGGTGTATTTGGTCTTAACCTGAGACTTGCATCGCTAATACTTGCGATAATCAATATACTTTGGTTATGGTCGTCCATGGCTTTAACAAGTTCTGTGTACGCCTCTTCTAGGTATACTGAGAATCTTAGTGTATTGGGTGTGATGTCTAGATGGAAGTATCACTTCAGTCATACGGAGATGATGATCACGCAGGGATACAGAACTAGTACTCTAAGTGCTATAGCTATCGGGGAAGTATGACTAGGTCATGAATTCCCGATCATAAAGAGACTAGTTGCTAGTGATCCGATATATACTTCGTACGGGGCAGACATAACTCCAGCCCCAGGACTTGCATGTGACATCCGATACTGGATCGTAATACGTAATACTACGTATACTACGTCTGACAGAGATCATGTATTCCGTAGAAGAATATTTTTGGAGAATTGGGTAGGCATGGTGCTTTGCTAGAAGCCAACCATGTCTTGTAAATCGGTAAAGATGTGGTACTGGGTACGCACGTGTTCGGATAGTCTGATGACCGAATTTACTGCCAATATATCCAGGTATCTCTTGGGTCGCATCTCAAAGATTCACCGATGATGTTTGACTCGAACAAAATTAATCTGGGATTAATTACGGCAAGAATTAATCTGTGATTAATTATCAGAGAAAGAATTAATCTGGGATTAATTGCGTCGAGAATTTATTTGGGCTTAAATTCGTCGAAATGAGAGAAAGTGATTAATTTGGAATTAATCGATAAAATAAATTTAATAGTTAAATTAGATTTTACTATTTAATTTATTTAATTGGGCTAAAATAATGTATTAGATATATTAATTGAAATCGAATTTCAACGGGAAATTAAATTGGATTTTAATTTTAGCGAACGAATTAATTTGGAATTAATGCACGAGCGATTTTCGTAATAATTTTACTGGGTATTATTATTTAATTGAATTGGATTTAATTATGCCGTGACGGAAAATTCGTTCAATCGGATTAAATGAATCCGAACCCAAAGTATGTTGTGTAAGCCAACCAAATTTTGAATTAAATGGGTGAGACCCATGACTTACATCATTTGTCAACAATTTATGTGAGTGGTTGGAAATTTAATAAATTGGATTTGATATATCCACACCTACCAAATACATAACATAATTAATAAATGAATTTTGAAATTCTTTGGCTGAAAGGCCATGAGCTTCATTTTCTTTCTTTGGCCGAGAAGGCCATAAACCTTTGTTTTATGATAAAAAAAAGTCAAATAAACCATTTTGGCTTCTTGCTTTAAATGGCTTTTGATTTAAAAAGGTTTGAAAATGGCTTCTTTGACTTCCTTTTAAATATGTCAAAAAGAAAAAGCAAGTTGCTTGTTTTTCTTTTTGATGTTATAAGTACTGATTTCATTTTTTTTGGGAAAAATAAGCTGTAAGCGAAAAACGTATTGCTCTCTCTCAAGCTTTTGAAGAGGCTGAATGAAAGGCCACTGCTTTTAATTCTGGCCGAAAGCAACATAGCAGTCAAGGCCGAATGGCCTCTGATTCGATCAGCTTGGCCGATTGCTTCCCTCTCTCTCTTGGGCAAATTTGCTTCTCATTGGGAGATCAAATTTGTTCCATTTGTTCTTGCTAGCACATTTGGGAGTCAAATGAAGGTGATAGGGATACTCACCCATTAGCTTGGAAGCTTCAACATCCATAAAAGTTTTGAACTCAACCGATCAATGTAAGTCTTCTGTAACTTATTTTTGATTTTATTCACACACAAATCACGCTTAGAGATCCCGTGGCATGTCTAGGACACTTACAAAAAGATAATAAAGAATAACAAACATCAATTATATTAAACGTTGAAGAGAATTCAGGAATCGAAAACATGAACATAAGAACTTAATTACAAGAGTTCATCATTAGCCTTGCCTAAGAAATTAGTTCTCCATAGAGAAGAGAGACATAGCCTTGATAGATCGAAGGAGCATCATGTTTGGCATGAAGCTTCCTCGTTCTTTTCTCTCAAATATGTGACTTTAACTCTTTGTTATGTGTTTTCTCTCCATTTTTTTTCCTCTTTTTAGGGTTTTGGACGAACTTAGGTTTATATAGGGAAGTTCCGGAGTCATTGTGCACATCAAACATGACTAAATTAAGTTTTTGGGATCTTCTGGGGTGCCACGGCACCAAACTTGTGGGCATGTTGTATGGCACCACAGTGTTAGTTCCCTTTTTTTTTTTTTTTTTTTTTTTTTTTTTTTTTTTTTTTTTTTTTCTGATTTTGTACTTTCTTCATTTCCTGCTCTTCTCGTGTGCTTTCGATGCGTCTGTGAAGTCCCGAAACATGCGTAATTGCTCTAAGATGCATGTTCCATTGCTTCAACAAAACATAAAATAAACTATAATTAAGATTAAATAGATGATAATCAAGCCAAATTAGTGATGTTTAAAGTACATTTTCATGCACTTATCATAACCCCCAACCAGCTTATTGTTAGTCCCTAGCAATTCAAGCACAAAAGAAAATAAGAACTAAACTAAATTAAAAATAAATAAATAAATAAAAACTATCTAAGCCACTTTCGTAGGGATCACGATTGCATTTAGCATATGCAATAAGCCTTTAA
Source organism: Zanthoxylum bungeanum (assembly GCA_019454045.1). Lineage (NCBI taxonomy): Eukaryota > Viridiplantae > Streptophyta > Magnoliopsida > Sapindales > Rutaceae > Zanthoxylum > Zanthoxylum bungeanum. The sequence continues at coordinate 40,824 of SKCR01038146.1, forward strand.
ACCCCTAGGTGACCCTAGTGGACGAGTTATAGTCTCGTGATGACTTACAACGACGACGCCCACAAACGTCATTCAAAACACATGCAATCATGTAAAAAAATAACAAAATGAAATAGTCCCAATAGTTACACATATTATTGTCCTCAAAGAATACCTAGTAATGAAATCAAAGAATATTCAAAGTACTCTATGCAACTCAAATTCAAGTTCTTGATTAAATCATCTATACCAGACTCACTGTGTGTGTGTGGTGTGTGTAAAGGTTCATTCACAGCTCGACTCATAGGTAAACAGCTCAATGATTTCATTTAAAAATTGGGATCTTATGGGTCAAACCAACCTAGATATCTCAAATGTGCTCTGTAATTTCCTTTATGTGCTCAGTATGGTATTTTTTTTTTTTTTTTCTTTCTCTTTTTTCAATTTTGTCTTTATTTTTTTCAACATACCTACCCTTTAAGGTAGCATTTCTCCTAATGGTGGTCCTAACACTCGTCCATTGATAGCTTCACGCTTATCGATTATAGGTGGTTTAATTTTTTTTCTTTCGAGACTTTCTCTTTTTTTAACCATACCATACATCATAACACTAGCAAATTAGGATAGACACCTAAGCAAACGGTTATTCACCAACATGTAATTTCTTCAACTAGTCACTTGCATTGTCCTCAAAGTAAGATAAATATAAAGAAAAATGATTATGGAACAACACTATCTGGCATGGAGTTGATCAGGTTTCTGTTGGTAAGACTTTAGTTGTGTGGGATGTGTGGGTTGCGCCAACACCTGCATAAATACTCATGCAGATAATAAACATGTGATTAGCACATAATAAAATAAAACTTAATTAAATAAAATAAAACAAATAAAATAAAACAAAATAAATAAAATAAATGCAGATGCAGTGGTTGTCTCCCTACTAGCGCTAAGTTTAACGTCTTCAGCCAGACGTAATCTCCCAAGTGGTCATGGTGGCTTCCATGTAGCGGACCAAATAGTCATATGTACATTCTTCTTTGGTAGACACTGGTGATGAAGACATGAAAAAGAATTTATGGTTGGCTGCTGCATTGTATCCATCGATCCCCCAAGGTCTACTGATGGCTGAGATTTTAGGCTGCACAGAAGGAAAAATTAGCTCAACCGCTGCTCTAACTTTCCAGGGATCATCTTTAAGTAAGAACTAACTCTCATTTTCCTCTTTTTACGGTTCTTTGGGATTAGGTTCAGATCATGAGGGTTAGATTCATGTGGTATAGAGCCTGTCTCCGGCAAGACTGTGTCTCAAGTATGTATAATGACACTCATCATCATCCCATGGTTGTTTCTCAACATGAAAGATATTCACTTCCAGTGTCATATTCCCAAATGATAACTTCATGAGACTATTCCTGCAATTAATAAGAGTGTTAGTTGTAGCAAGAAAAGGTCTACCTAAAATGAGAGAGATTTTTGACTCAGTGTTAACCACAGACTGCGTGTCTAAAATCAGGAAATCAACAGGTAGCTGATAGAGCGATCAACTAACTGTAAAACCATAGATGTAGGTTTAATCTCTTTAAGTCCTAGTTGCATATAAATAGAATATGACATGAGATTAACACTAGCACTTAAATCTAATAAAGCCTGACCAAACTCATATGTGCCAATGTGGCAAGCAATAGTGGGGCATCCCGAATCTTTGTATTTTGGTGGGGCACTCTGGTCAATCACTGCACTTACTTGTTCTGTCAGGAATGCAGTCTTCTTCATATAATGCTTTCTCTTCATGGTGCATAGATCATTCAAAACCTTCGCATATATGGGAACCTGTTTGATCACATATAACAAAGGAAGGTTAATCTTTACTTGCTTTAAATGTTCTAGGATCTCACCATCAGCGTCTGTATCTCTTGCAATAGGCCTAAGAGCTTGAGGGAAAGGTACTCTAACTGGGATATGTGGCACTTGTTCTTCCTGAAGGGTATTGGTACTAATATCTTTGGGATCACCTATAGTGTTGGAGGTCTTCTGCATCCATACCTCTTTACCACTCATAGTGATTATGGAATTAACGCCTTTTACATTGGATGCTTCATGATCAGCCTGTGCCATGTGTTGCCCTTGTGAATTTGGTTGAGTCTGAGATGAAAATTTTCCTAGTTCTTGCACACTCAGGACATTAGTCAACTTAGAGACTTGACTCTTTATCTCCTTATTATCTTCAACTACTTGGGCTATCAATGACTCAAACCTTTGATTAGTTTTGTTCTGGGCCTCTATAAATGTGTGCACAGTGTCCTCTAGAGAATTTCTAGGAATGGCAGGTGTATGATACTGTGGGGCACTGTAACTTCTAGGCTGTGATGTTTGAGTGGGCTGTTGAGACTCATGTTTCCAACTAAAATTTGGGTGGTTCCTCTAACCAGGAATATAAGTATTCGAATAAGGCGTATGTGGCTTCTTGTACATCCCTAAGCTATTGCATTGTTCCTCATAGGTTTCCCTCATCTCACCATATATAGGACATTCTTGGGCCAGATGGTCAATCCCCTTACACACAAAACATACCCCTTGAGGTTCTAACTGGGATATCGCATGCATAGTCTTCATATTTTTGGCTTTTAAAGCTCATATCTCTCTAGTTAATAGCTCAACTTGTGCTTTAAGACTATCCTCTTCCCTAAAGAGTGTCTTATATACCATATATATGACACTCTTGGGCCAGATGGTCAATCCCCTTACACACAAAACATACCCCTTGAGGTTCTAACTGGGCTACCGCATGCATAGTCTTCATATTTTTAGCTTTTAAAGCTCATATCTCTCTAGTTAATAGCTCAACTTGTGCTTTACGACTATCCTATTCCCTAAAGTGGTGTATGCCTCCGCTAGATGGCGTGGGACGTGTCCTATCAGTGCTATCCATGGCATTGGGTCCAGTCCAAGTGTGAGATTTCTCGGCTAGGTCATTTAAGTACTCAAGTGCCTCATCAGGATCCTTTCATATAAACTCACCATTGCACATTGTCTCAACGAATTGGCGCTCTGTAGGAGTTAGGCCGTCATAAAAGTAACTCACTAAGCGCCAACTCTCATACCCATGGTGAGGACAACTAGCTAATATCTCCTTAAATCTCTCCCAAGTTTGATAAAGGGTTTCACTGTCTTTCTGGGAGAAGGTAGAGATCTGTCTTTTCAAGGAATTAGTCTTATGGTATGGGAAGTATTTATCGAAAAATACATGTGTCATCTCACCCCATGATCCTATTGAACGGGGTCTCAAAGAATACAACCAGCTTTTAGCTCTATCCTTAAGGGCAAAAAGGGAAGAACTTAAGTCTAATTGTGTCTGTAGTCTCAAATCGGTAATGAAAGGTTGTTATAACCTCTTCAAATTCCATAATATGCACATAAGGGTTCTCATTCTCCAAACCATGAAAGGTTGGGAGATATTGTATCATTCCAGGTTTAAAGTCTATAAGTGGTGCATTAGGGGGAAACATTATGCATGATGGTGTAGCTGTGCGAGTGGGATGAAGGTACTCCTCAAGAGTCCTAATGGGTGGTCTCTCGTACGCATTCATGTTGTGTGTGCTAGATCTAGATAGTGTGGCAAAAAGGTTTTCAAATAGAGTTTCTGAATCTGAATCTTCCTCTTCAATTCTAACAAACCTACCAAACTGATCCCTAAGTCTAGGCATGCAATTAAACACAAATAAAATGGGAAACAAAAATAAAAAAATAAACTAAAAATCAAAACTAAAACTAAAACAGAAATAAAATAAATAAATAATAACTAAAAAGTAAAATGGAACGAAGTTACCGCTTTGCTGTTGACTAAGCAAACCTGCTCCTTTTACTTGTAGACCGTCTCCCCAACAACGACGTCAAAATTTGATTACGTCCAAAAAGTACTTGCGGTTATCGCAGTATAGTTGGGGTGTCGATTCCTCATAGAGATGGTTAAAAAGGAACTAATTCACTTAATGGAAATTTTAGCAATAATTTGATTAAAGAAAAGAGTTTAATTGGTAATGTGAAATAAAACTATGAGAATTACTTAAGAGTTATCAGTAGAGAAAAGCAGCAAAACGTCGGGAATCCATCTTGTATCAAATCCCTATATTCAGTAGTTGATTCCTTTTATTACTCAATTGAAGGTTTCACATCCCAAACCAACAATCAGAAGATATTTCAATCAAAACATATTAAATTCTAAGGTAATCGATGAATTATTTTCTCTATGTTAACAACACACAATGTTATCGTTATGACCTATCTAACGTCGACAATATACCCTCAGGCAATAGTGCAGTAGAAGATCAACTCATAAAACAACTTTACAGTCATAATTGGGTTCCCCAATCACACATAGAAGAAGCATGACTATTCCTATATGCAAGTTGGTACAACACAATCTCTGGATTATAAATCAAAAGATAATAAAGAATAACAAACATCAATCATATTAAACATTGAATAGTATTCAGGAATAAAAAACATGAGCATAAGAACTTAATTACAAGAGTTCATCCTTAGCCTTGCCTAGAAGATTAGTTCTCCGTAGAGAAGAGAGACATAGCCTTGATAGATCGGAGGAGAATCATGTCTGGCATGAAGCTTCCTCGTTCTTCTCTCTCAAATATGTGACTTCACTCTTGTTGTGTGTTTTCTCTCCATTTTTCTCCTCCTTTTAGGGTTTTGGATGAACTTGGGTTTATATAGGGAAGTCTCGGAGTCATTGTGCGCATCAAACACGACTAAATTAAGTTTCTGAGGTCTTCCGAGGCGTCGTGGTGCCAAACTTATGGGCATGTTATATGGAGACAATCTGAGGAGGCGTCACGGTGCTAGGAAGTGGGTGCCGTGGTGCCAGTGCTTTTTTTCTGGTTCTGTGCTTTCTTTGTTTCCGCTCTTTCCCCGTGCTTTCGATGCATCCGTTAGGTCCTGAAACATGTGTAATCGCTCCAAGATACATGTTTCATTGCTTCCTAATAACAAAAATAAAATAAACTATAATTAAGATTAAATACATGATAATTAAGCCGAATTAGCGATGTTCAAATTATATTTTCATGCACTTATCACTCGTATTTTGTACGACTGAAAGTAGTGCCGAAACTTTCTGGAGGCCCATACCACTATTAAATAATTTTTCTCCACCTCTTGGTATTGGGTCTCATACGGTAACATTTTCTTACTGAGGTAATAGACTGCGTGCTCTACTCCAGTATTATCTTCTTACACGAACATCACCCTCAAAGCTTCAGATTCTATAACCAAATATAGAACTAGAGTTTTGCCCAATCTTGGCGGCTTCAGGACTAGTGGGTTGATCAAGTATCGTTTGATTTTCTCAAAGGCCTCTTAACACTGCTCGTTCCACTTCATCGGTTGATTCTTTCTGAGTAGCTTAAAAATTGGCTCGCATACCAAGGTTAACTTGGCAATGAATCAGATGATCTACTGTATCCTAAAAAATGCTCTCACTTCTTTCTCAGTTTTAGGCACAGACATCTCCGTTATTGTCTTGATTTTTCGGATCCACTTCTATTCATTTCTTCCATACCGTATGCCCTAGTAAGTTTCCGGACGTCAAATATGCACTTCTTGGGGTTAAGTTTGATATTGTACTTGTCCACCTGGTGCAAAAACATTTCTACCGTGGCCATGTATCATTCTCTAGTCTCAGACATCACCATCATGTCATCACGAAATAGTATGGTCGCCATCCGTTGGTAAATTGCCCATGCATTCTTCAATCTGAAGGGCATTACCTTGTAGCAGTAGGTGTTGGAAAATTATGACCCATAGCGTCACTATTTGTACAGATCATGGTGTTGTTATACAAATTAACTATGTGACAATGAGATTGCACTCTTATCATTTGTGATTAGATCACCTAGATGTATAAATGATAGGAGGTCCTTATGATTAGTTCCTGGATTGAGATGATATGAGACAATATCAGTCCTCGAAGGATTAATCATTAAATATCCCTAGTCGTAGTATTATCGAGATTGGACATCGATAATGCGGAATAGACTAGTATTACACTTGTGCGATTTATAGAGACTAGTTACCAGACATCCGACATGTGCTTCGTACGGGGCAGACACAATTCCAGCCCCAAGCCTAGCACGTGACACCCGATACTGGATCGCAATACGCAATACTACGTATACTACGCCTGATATAGATTAGATATTCCAGTAAGAATATTTCTGGATAATTGGGTAGGCACGGTGCTTTGCTAGAAGCTAACCATGTCTTGTAAATCGGTAAGCACGTGGTACGAGGTACGCACGTATTCGGATAATCCGATGACCGTATTTACTGCCAACATATCCAGGGATCTCTTGGGTCGCTTCCCAAAGATTCACCGATGACAGTTGATTTAATTAGAATTAATCTGGGATTAATTATAAGAGAGAAAATTAATCTGGGATTAATTAAGAGAGAGAAAATTAATCTGGTATTAATTAAGAGAGAAAATTAATCTGGGATTAATTAAAAGAGAAAATTAATCTGTGATTAATTAAGAGAGAAAATTAATCTGGGATTAATTATAAGAGAGAAAATTAATCTGGGATTAATTAAGGTATTATTTAATATGGGATTAAATATGTTCGGAAGAGAGAGAACGCGATAATTTGGAATTAATCGGTAGAATAAATTTAATAGTTAAATTGATTTTTCTATTTAATTTATTCGTATGGGCTAAAATTAATATATCGGATATATTAAAATGAATTGGATATCATTACGAAATTAAAGTCGGACTTTAATATGGACGAACGAATTAATTTAGAATTAATTCGCAAACGACGTTCGTAATATATTTGCGAGACATCGTTATTTAATTAAATTAGATTTAATTATTTAGCGACGAAAGTTCGTTTAATCGGATTAAACGGAACCAAGCCGCGGCAAATGTTCGTAGAGACATTTGAATTTTGAATTCAAATATGGGGCCCACTTTTATGTGGTAGTTGGGAGGGTAGTTGGCATTTATGCCAAGCCACCCACTATCCAACTACCTTGGAATGGTTTTGGTGAAACCATTTACCCAACTACCTTGTTTAGGTAAAAAGGGTAAATTGGTTTTACCTAAAACTCTTCTCTCTCTCTCATTTGGTGTATCCAACACACTTGACACACTTGGAACAAAACCTAAAAACCCTAAACTCTCTCAACTTGGGCGTGAATGGCCTTCACTATACACTTTGATTTTTTTGCAATTTCAAAGGAGCTAGCACTTCACAAATCAACTAAGGTGATAGGGAAAATAACTCAAAGCATGGAATCAGCACAAAGCTTGGATCTTGGAGATCTCCTCCCAAAATTTTAAAAACTCAAATCCGCTCAATGTAAGTAATTCCGCAACTTATATTGAATTTATGAACTTGTTTTCATGCTTATTAGGTCCTTGGAATGTTCTAGGAACACTAACAATGGTATCAGAGCTAATTTTAAGCATGAAAATTTTAGGGTTCATGAGACTAAAATTTGGAGCTTTTATGTTTTGATCATGATTCCTTCAAATTGATGCTTTGAGCATGCTTAGAATATGATAACTTAGAGTTATGCATGATTAGATTTGAAACAAATCAAACGAATCAAAAATTATTATTTTTTTATGCTTGGCCGAATGGTGTACTGTCTTGGACTACAGTTTTTGATTTTTTTGTAACATGAAATTATGTGTTTAAATGCATGTTTAAATGTTGATTGTTGGTTTGATTGGATTAGAATCAAAGTCAATAATGTTTATGTTAAAATCAAAGAGCATGTTGAACATGGAATGATGAATTTTGGATTCAATTTGTGTTGAGCATGAAATAATGATTTTTGGCTTCAATTTGTGTTGAGCATGAATTATTAAATTAAGCATGATTAATTAAGTTAATTGGTATTTTGGAAATATTGAGTTTAATTAATTAATCATGGCTAATACATTTTAATTAAAATAATTATGATATTTGGAATATTATAATTATGTTAATAAGCCTTTAATTATTAATTGGGCTAAAAGTGTGTATTTGGGCTCAATGGGCTTGGTTTGACCAAGTTTGGTTTTGGACTTTTGGATTGGATCCAATTGGGCCCAAAACCAATTCCATAAAGTCCAAATACATCACTTGGTCCTTTAAAGAATATAATTGGGCCTAAATTAATTTGTTGGTAATAGGGTGATTCCTATTGGGCCTTGGCATTTTGGGTTTGATCCATTATGGCCAAAGCCCATGCCTTAAGAATTAATTAAAAGCCCATTGGACTTTAATTGAAATGACATTGGATGTTATTGGGCCTTTGAGACCCATTAAGATTAGATTTGGAATCCAAGTCTTTAAGGCTTATAAGTAAGTGTATACATTTAATTTAGAATTAAATTGGAATTAGTATTGAATACAAATTAATTGGATTTAAAGTTGTAGTTCAATATAATTCAAGAATACTTACTTTGAGTATTTATTCTTAAACGAGTTTGACTCGCGCAAATCAAATCGTTGTTTGAACATTGAATGATCATTAATTCAAAGATTAATTAATTGGATTAGATTGATTGAATAAAATGATTTGTATGAATACATGAATGTGTTGTATGAATAATGTATATCGAATGGATATTAGAAGGGCAAGGGCAATTTTGGAAATTGTAATATTTAGAATTTATTAAATTGGACCTACGTGTCCAGCCTTTTATCTCTTTCTCTGTGTAATTCTCTTCTCACCAATTCCCCTCAATGTAAATGAGGTTTCTTTATTGTATTATGTTATTGGGTAGAAGTTAGAATAGTTCTAGCCGGGGAGAGGAAATATAGTGATTTGTTCTAGGAATAATTTGTGAGATATCCATCCGCATATCATTATTAATTTATTTATTTATCGCGCCTTATTATGCTTTTAGAATGCATGATTAAGGGTGTATGATGAGACCTAATCAAAGATAATAAATTGGTTGCCAATTTGCACGCGAAAAACCCTCAAAAACATATTAAGCGTTTTTCCTTCCATTGAGTGATTCTTACTCAAGATCCAAAGTTGGCATTGGTTTGTTGGCCAAAGTCAAGACCTTTGTCAATTGCGGATGTGTTTGAATCATGAGAGTTTTGTTCCATATCGGTGTCTTTTCCAAGTCGTGATTTGTTGGCCAAAGTCAAGATCACTTCTTGTCCATCGACATTGATTACGAAGCTTTCCATGTCAATGAGTCTCGCTTATCTGGAATCATTAAGCTTGTTGTGCCAAAGCCAAGGCTTAGTTGATTCAGAGGAAAAAGGTTAGGGAAATATATTGGATATATTGGCATATATAAAATATATGTTTCGGACTTGGATGTCCACCTACTGGATATAGGAATTGGATTAGATCCAATTGATCTTAGAGATCTACCTAGTTAAGTATCATACAGTTTGTTGGCCAAAGTCAAGATTGTGTGTTATTTAACGGGATCCTAGCCCACTAGGAAACTAGGTTTCCCGAGTACTCGACAGAGGGTTAGAGGCTCGCCGAAAAATAGTGGGAGGCAAGAATTGAATTTACAATATTCGTTTAATAACTGCCAAACGCGCTCATATCAAATATCTCGTCAAATAATTAAAGTATTAGTTGGACTAATATTTAATTGTTGTTTTAATTAAACAGTTGGACTGTATTCAAACTACTTCATTCATAGTTGATTATATAATTGGATTATAGTAATCAATATATTTGAACTTTACCCTTCATTTTAGTTTGATTATATAATTGGATTATAGTAATCAATATATTTGAATATTACCGATCATTTACAGTTGATTATATAATTGGATTATAGTAATCAATATACATTTGATTTTAACCAATAAAATTGTAATTATTTATATAGTTAGACTATAGTATCATTACATGAAATAGTACCTGAAATCGTTGATTAAATAGTTGGACTATTAGAATCAAGATAAATTTGGAATATTAGAGTTTAAAACATAATCCAAAGTAAATGTGTTTAACGACTTTAATTTTCATTGGGAATAAATTTTCAGGATGGTTTTTGAAATAAATAAGTTACTTTATTTGATAAAATAACATATTAGGCCTAAGCCAGAGTTAAGCAAATAGTAAGAGCATGATCTTTGGAAGATTCATGTGATGAAATAACTTTAGTGCTAATAATCAATTATACTTGTCAATAGACTCCTTAAATTCCTAATCAGAACTAAGGATTAGATCCTTAAACTATGATGAAGAAATTGAAGGATCTTCATAGATCTATTTATAGATCTTAGAAGTATTAAATTGCAATTAAGACTCTTGGAGAGTTAATGGCCATTCTCAAGGAGACAAAGCCAAAGTTTGCAATAAGGCAAGTAGCGCAAGGCGCACCCTACTTTGATACTCTAGAAGGCCAAGGCTTTGGCAAAGACTTCTGAGTTGTAAAAAGGGCAAATGCAAGATCATTATAATCTTCTAGGAAGATAAATGACATATCCCAAGATGTCTGCCTAAACTGTGGCAAACGGGGTCACTGAAGCGTGACTGCTGTATGGACAAGGCAGACATGAAGGAATTAAAGACGGGCAAGGATCTGACTTCAAATATGTTTGTCATAAACATGTTCACTAATAGTATTAAAATAGGATTTTAGATACTAAAAGTGGTACATGAATATATGTAATAATGTGCAAAATCTGCTTTGAGTAGGATACTGACTTCATATTGAGATAAATCTACGAATTGGAAACGGGACGAAAGTCACTGTTTTACCGTAGATACCTAAGTTTAGGAACTACCTTTCGGGTATGTACTTAAATTAGGAAACTGTTATAATGTAACTAGTTTGACTAGAAACATTATCTCTATATCGAGTATGACTCGTTGCGAGTATGCCTTTATGTTCTAGAACACTAAAGTGGTTTCATTATATAAAGATGATATTGAGATAAACACATTAGATGTGAATAACAGTATTTATATTTTGAATATAAATAATCTCAAACATATAACATGACAAACAAATAGCTCAAACTGATTTGATCAATGAAACTAATTGTGGCGGTGTTGTCTGGGACACAATCAAACAAGAATCGTATGTCCGCACTTTGAAGAATGGGTACTAGGACTGATTTGATTCCATCAAATAAAGTCTACGAATCTAGTTTATTGGGAAAAGTGCCTAAACACATTACTTACTTGGTAAAAGTGTAAATGCCACAAATCTGTTAGCCCTAGTTCATAATGAAGCAAGTGGGCCCATGTCTAGCTTGGCTAGATGTGGATATGAATATTTCGTGACCTATACGGATGTGGCATCGTGTTATGGTTATGTGTTTCTTTTGAAGAACACAAATCGGAAACTTTTATAGTTTCGACACGAAATGGACAAACAGATCGGCTAAAGTAGTTATACCATCACGGTTAGCCCTTGATGAAAATACTTAAGCAATAAGTTTCTCAAATTACTTGAAAGGGTATAATATTCTTTCAATGAGGACTCCTCTTGGAACACGTCAATTTGACGGTGTGTCCGAACGGAGAAACCAAATTTTGTTGGACATGATAAGGTTAATCATGAGTCTCTCTGAGCTACCATTTTCCTTCAAAGGATAAACATCAACAGTGCAATACTTATTTTGAATAAGGTCCATGAAAGTCTATTTGACAGTTTCATATTAGATATGAACAGGAAAGAAACAAGGTTTTCTCATTCCTGATGATTTGGGAATGCTGGGCATACGTTTGGATGATACCAAACAAGAACCCCAATTGGATAAGTGCCAATTGTAGGTTATCCTAGGGAAACCAAGTATAGTACTTATACAACTCACTTGAGAACAATGTAATTGTTGCTCACCATAACGGTTTTCCTAAGAGGAATACCGATATGCAGTGGTAAGTGGGAGGATAGTAAACCTCGATGAAAATCGGGGTAATACTATTCAAGGCACCAAGTCCGAAATGGAACACAAACAGTTCATCAAGGATGAAACTGTACCAGTAATCTTCTAATACACAAGAACCGCGTAGATCGGAGAAAGTCAGAAAACAACCTGGGGTATGGGTTTCTGATCTCACCTCACAAAGATGTCTATCTCTTTGAGGTATACCAACTGACTACGTATGAGGTAGTGATACAAGGTTTCGACTCCCTATTATGGCAAAGTGCCATATGAATCCGAAATGGATTCCATGTATATCAAATGTGTTTAGAATACTAGTTGATGTACCGCTAGGCATTGTGCCTACAGGTACTATATAAGTCTTCAAGGAAGAGGTACATGGATGGCAACGTACCAACGTACAAAGCTAGGCTTTTAGCGGAAAGGTATCGTTATCAATATTGTGTTGATTACGATTCAACCTTTTAACTGTTGCCATGGTAAATCCATTTGGATAATGCTTGCTAAAATTGCATGTTTCATTTATGAAATATGACAGCAGAACGTCAAGATCGCTTTCCTTAAGCGGAAACCTTTGGAGGATATTTTCAACATCCTGACGATTTTGTTATACCAAAACTAGCAAACAAGGTTTGCAGATTGTTCGATCCATGTTAGGATTGAAGCAAGCATTAGGTTCTTGGAATTATCGTTTTGATGTAATCATAATGGTTTATGATTTATTCAAAAAAGAAATAATTCTTGTGTATATAAAGAGGTTAGTGGGAGCGCACTGAAAGTGACTGTCCTAAATAAATGATAATATGTCATTTCTTGGAAATGATATTCCCATATTACAATCGGTGAAAGCTTGGCTTTCATGAAAATTCTCCGTAGGATTCTTGGGAGAAACAACCTTTATTCTAGGAATAAAGATCTACTGGGATAGATTTAAAGTTGTTAACACTCTCTGAGAAATCGTACATTGAAAAATGTACGTTACCTGGTGTCTCATACGCTTTGAGCATATGAAATCACAAACAGGTCAATCCAAGTGATAGTCACTGGATTGATATTAAGAACATCTGTTAGTATCTTAGAGAACTAAGGATGATGTCTTAAACTATGGAGAATGAAAACTTGAAGTGACTGGGATCACTGCTGCAAGTTTCCTGACCGATAAATATAACGGTACTATACAGTTTGAATAACGGAACAGTGAGCTGGAAATCTTCCAAGCAAGCTACTGTTACCGAATAAACTACAAATGCGGGTCATTGCTGCGGCTGAGGTAGCAATATAAGCCATTTGGATCGATAATATATCTAATTAGATTAGATATAGTTCTGTTAGCAGCTGAGCTAAGCGTCAGCACAGGCTAAAGAATTAATGGTCTCATCAACGATCCAGATATATACTTCAACTATTCATCTAATTCGTTCGGATCATACATCGTGGCGATGTGATGATTGAATAAATTGCATCAGACGATAATCACGTAAATCTGCTGACGAAAGCCTTTCCTCAGCAGTTTGAGCAAACCGTACATAGTTCGGGTGTATGACACTCGAGTGACTGGCTATAGGCCAAGTGGGAGATTGTTGGAAAATTATGACCCATAGCGTCACTATTTGTACAGATCATGGTGTTGTTGTACAAATTAACTATGTGACAATGAGATTGCACACTTATCATTTGTGATTAGATCACCTAGATGTATAAATGATATGAGGTCCTTATGATTAATTCCTGGATTGAGATGATATGAGACAGTATCAGTCCTCGAAGGATTGATCATTAAATATCCCTAGTCATGGTATTATCGAGATTGGACATCGATAATGCGGAATAGACTAGTATTACACTTGTGCGATTTGTGAGGGCACAATATCATAGTTCTCATATATATGAGTATTGGATACTCATACAAGTGTAATAAGAGGTTGTGTTTACCGATGGTACGAAAACAGCTTCGCTCTGGATAGACCCCTCGGAATTCCATTGGTAGTATGACTACGTGTCTATGGAAGTCCGAAATCAGGGTAGGTGTATTTGGTCTTAACCTGAGACTTATACCGCTAATACTTGCGACAATCAATATGCTTTGGCTTTGGTCGTCCAGGGCTTTAACATGTTCTGTGTACGCCTCTGCTGGGTACATTTACAATCGTAGTGTATTGGGTGTGATGTCAAGACGGAAGTATCACTCCAGTCATAGTGGAGATGATGTCACATAGGATACGGTAATGGTGCTCTTAAGTACTGCAGTCATCGGGATGATATGACTAGGTCATGTTCATCCGATTATAGAGACTAGTTACCAGACATCCGACATGTGCTTCGTACGGGGCAGACACAATTCCAGCCTTAGGCCTAGCACGTGACACCCGATACTGGATCGCAATACGCAATACTACGTATACTACGCCTGATATAGATTAGATATTCCAGTAAGAATATTTCTGGAGAATTGGGTAGGCACGGTGCTTTACTAGAAGCCAAACATATCTTGTAAATCAGTAAGCACGTGGTATGAGGTACGCACGTATTCGGATAATCCGATGACCGTATTTACTGCCAACATATCCAGGGATCTCTTGGGTCACTTCCCAAAGATTCACCGATGACAGTTGATTTAATTAGAATTAATCTGGGATTAATTATAAGAGAGAAAATTAATCTGGGATTAATTAAGAGAGAGAAAATTAATCTGGGATTAATTAAGAGAGAAAATTAATCTGAGATTAATTAAGAGAGAAAATTAATCTGGGATTAATTATAAAGAGAAAACTAATCTGGGATTAATTATAAGAGAGAAAATTAATCTGGGATTAATTAAGGTATTATTTAATCTGGGATTAAATATGTTCGGAAGAGAGAGAACGCGATTAATTTGGAATTAATCGGTAGAATAAATTTAATAGTTAAATTTGATTTTTCTATTTAATTTATTCGTATAGGCTAAAATTAATATATCGGATATATTAAAATGAATTGGATATCATTACGAAATTAAAGTCGAACTTTAATACGGACGAACGAATTAATTTAGAATTAATTCGCAAACGACGTTCGTAATATATTTGCGAGGCATCGTTATTTAATTAAATTAGATTTAATTATTTAGCGACGAAAGTTCGTTTAATTGGATTAAACGGAATCGAGCCGCGGCAAATGTTCATAGAGACATTTGAATTTTGAATTCAAATGTGGGGCCCACTTTTATGTGGTAGTTGGGAGGGTAGTTGGCATTTATGCCAAGCCACCCAGCATCCAACTACCTTGGAATGGTTTTGGTGAAACCATTTACCCAACTACCTTGTTTAGGTAAAATGGTAAATTGGTTTTACCTAAAACTCTTCTCTCTCTCTCATTTGGTATATCCAACACACTTGACACACTTGGAACAAAACCTAAAAACCCTAAACTCTCTCAACTTGGGCGTGAATGGCCTTCACTTTACACTTTGATTTTGTTGCAATTTCAAATGAGCTAGCACTTCACAAATCAACTAAAATGGTAAATTGGGTTGGATATTGGAGATCTCCTCCCAAAATTTTAAAAGCTCAAATCCGCTCAATGTAAGTAATTCCGCAGCTTATATTGAATTTATGAACTTGTTTTCATGGAACACTAACAGTAGGTTGCCTACCCCATGATGAATGTTGTCTTGTGCTTGTCTTTTTCTGCCATAAAGATCTGGTTGTACCCCATATGCGAAAGAGTACATTGCTGATAATGTTGCACTATCCATGATGACACTAAAAAGTGTATATTTAATAAAGAGAAAGTAATCATTTTACACTTATAGTTTCATTAATCCCATTAATTTAGCATATTTATGAAATAATCATTAAATTTATGTTTTATATATTTTATTGTGATTTTTATTTCTTATGTATGTGAAATAATACTTTGGATGCATAAATAAAAAAATCAACGTGACATTTGGATTTTGGAGGGCAGAAATTTAGAAAGGCGTTCTGATAGTGTACAATTTCAAAAATTCTAACTTTCAGTAATTGTAGGAGCGAAGCGGGGTTTACCGCTATGCCTATAATGCTCGGTGACCACGACACCGTTGGGCTCGCAGCCCGTAGAGAGTACGGAGTAGCCCGTGGAGGACTAAACCGGAGAATAAATGAGTCGCCACCTAGCTTGAACTGGGAAAAGATTTAAGGCCGTACTCACCCCTCGCAAGGGAAGACCTCAAACTGTTGGGTTCGGAATGGTCCCTTACTTATGCCAGTAGAATGGACGAGTTCACACAATGGTATAGCCAAGTCTTAATGCAATTCATACATAAAAGTGAATAAAAATGTAATAACATACCCAAGCAAATAATGATCACAATAACACGATTCCAAAAGCATATTAAATTAAGAAGTACGAGATGCAATAACGAACATCAATCAAAAGCGGGAAAAGCGTCAATAAATAAATAGCAAACAAAAGGGGGTTAATCACGCATGTATGAATATTTCCCGAGTGGCACGTGGAGTTGTATCCCAAGCACAAACCGCACTACCATCCATTCAGATTCGGCTACAGAATTTACGTCTGAGTTTCCATCCGATATACCGCAAGGGATAATAACACACATAAATATTAATGTAATATAAATAAAAAAATAGACATGAAATAATATAATAATGCATATGCGGATAATCACCAACATGAACAAATAAAATAAATAAAATAAAAATAATAAAGGTGAATGAATAGACAAAAATAAAATAACGAACTACCAAAGAACGAAATAATGTAAATTTGGCCGTCTTTGATGTATGACTTCACATACCCGGCTGAACGTATTTCACGTCCAGCCAGACACGCAGCGTCTGGAACTATAAAAATAAAGATGGTAAGGGTGCCCTTAGGTCTTACCTTTTAGGTTGCTTTCTTGGAAGTGCGTTAGGCCGTCGCCGGAAGGATCGCTGGTTCGCTGGTTCTGGCTGCTGGTTCGCTGTTTCTACTTGTTGTTTCGTTATTTTCTGGTTGTTGTTTTACTATTTCCGATTGCTGTTTTACAGTTTTCTTATTGCTATTTTCTGGTGGCTGTTTTTACTATTTTTTGGCGATGTTTTTACTATTTTTGGTCATTTTTGATGTTATTTTTTGGTTGTTTTGGCTGCTATTTTTGGTTTTGGCTGCTATTTTTGGTTATTTTGGCCACTATTTTGGTGGTTATCTTTCACTTTTTTTATTTGTTGTTTGTCTCGATTTTTTCTGCTTTCGGTTATGGGTTGTTGGTTGGTTTAGTTGTTGGTTGTTTTCGGTTATGGCTTGTTGATTGGTTTGGTTGTTGTTTTCACGGTATTTGGGCTGCTTGCTATTTCGGTTTCAGGGTTGTTTCTCAGTGATCTTTCTGGTTTTTTGGTTTATTATTTTCGGTGGTCTTCAGGATTTTGGTGTTTCGGTGGTGGATGGTTGGTCTTTTCTGGTTTCGATAATTGGCTTGTTGTTTTGGTTGTTTAGTGTCTCTTGGTTGTTCCTAGGGTGTTGTTCACGCCCAAGAGAATAAGAAGAGAGAGTCCTAGGGTTTTTTTATCAAGCCTCTCCCACTTTGATGATTTGGTCTCTCTTTATAATGATTTGGAGGGTTCTCTAAACAAGGAAACAAATCATGTTTATTTTGGGAAATTTATTTTGGGAAAGAATCTTATAAATTTGGTGGTGAGGTGATTTCAAATCTTGTTAATTGGAAAGGATGGGATTTCACATCTTGTTAAATTGGAAAGTGTTGATGAGGGAATTTGTATATGTGAATTGCATGGGATTTTCTTTTTTTTGGTGTGCATGGTGTTTTCTTGGGCTACATGGGCCGATTGTGTGGGTTGCAGGGTAATGGGCCGATTGCAGATGTTTGGGGCTTGTCCGAGGCTAAGGTTTGAAACAGCGGCTGAGCAAATCCGAGGTTGGCTAGCGAGTCTGAATCCAATGAGGTGATAATTTTGGAGGTTTTCCTTCCTTCCGGCATTCGTTTTTCGCAACTTCCTTGACTTTTCAGGTAGTGCCTCCATACGAGGCTCATCATCGAGCTCATGCAAAAATACAGTGTCTACAGTAATTTTTGTATTTTGTCCATAACTTTTTACTCTGATATCAGATTGAGGCGATTCTAGTTCTAGATGAAAGAAGACTCAAATATCTACAATTTTGATGTTTACAAGGTTTTATAGTTATGAAGATTTCAAGGCCGAAATTGATGAAAAACCCAAAGTGACTTGCATATAATTTTAATTATTATAAAAAACATAAACAAAAAAAAGGTGGGATCCACTTTTCGGTAGATTGTCACTTCCCACCAAACATGAAAATTTACAATTTGAAAATTTGCATGAAGGGTGCTAAGCCCTCATTAGAACCTCAGAAACCGAGCCCATGATTTCATAGTTTTTTCTCTGAAAATTTGTAGAGTTCCAGCTCTTATGTGTTTTATTTTTTCAATCTTTGTTGTAAATTTTTTCATTTCAGTAATAAAATTATGCATGTTTTATTCAAATCACAAGTAGCTAATTTCATCATGCCGGGGTAAAAGGTGAAGCTCTTAATATGAAAATATAGATTAATCTTACTTATATTATAATATATGAATTGTAATCTAATGACTAATATTTAATTTAAATATGGATTAATTATTGATAAACTTTGTTATCGCCTATATGGCTGGTTTTATTTGTTTGGAATAATTGAGTACCTAACTGGACTTGTTATAGACAAATATTATCACCACTTTTATGGTTGGTTTTATATGTTTTGGCATAATTAATTCCTGAAATAAATTAACTCGGTAATAATGACAATTTATATATTATAACAAGTAAGATTTCTTTAAATTTGAAATATTAAAAGTGGATCCCTCTAGTCCCCAATATTGTATTTTATTGTTGCAGTCCAATTTAAAATTGTCAATCACTTTAAATAATTCAATCTTTTTTATTTTCACTCGAATTATTATTTTAGTTTACTAATTTTTTTCCCTGTGGATCGACTCCGGACTTACCGAGTTATTTTATTATTTCGACACTTTTAACCTTGGGAGTAAAAAACCACTTTGTGAGTGTGTCCATCCATTAGAACGTCGATGTGAGGCAAATGAAAGTCATCTTTTGAGCATACCTTGTTCAATTTTCTGTAGTCCACACACATCCCCCTTCCTTCTTTCTTTGGAAATGGCACAATGTTGGCTAACCATTTGGGATACTTAACCGCCTCTAGGAATCCCACTTTGATTTATTTTTGTACTTTTTCACTAATCTTTTCGGCCCATTCTGATCTCATCCTACAAAGCTTCTGTTTTACAAGTCTCATGTTTGGATAGGTTGGAATCATGTGTTGCGCTATGCTCATTTCTACTGCAAGCATGTCTTCGTATGACTAGTCGAATACTTTTGCGTATTTTCTTAATAACCTCACTAGCAATTAAGATATTCTTTGGATTTTTGCATGTACCAAGATTAAGTGCATCGGTTTTAGTGGAATTTATGTCAAATATGCTCATGTCATGAATGTTATAATGCGTGCTAAAAGTAAATAAGTTAGGCAAGTAAGTTAAATCATTCATCTTATTAAGCTCAAGTTCAATATTACAAAATAATTCGGGAACAAATAAATTTTTGGGATCTTCTTCTTTGGCAGGTCTAGGGTCATCGAGCTTTAGTTCCTCAAGCATGAGCAGTTATTCTTCCCATTCTTTCTTTGCCCCTATCTTTGGTTCATCCTTTTTGTCTTCACCCTCTCATTTCTTCACCAGCGGGGCTTCCTTCCCATCCCATCACATCCACAAATATCTCAAAGCCGAGTACAATGACGCCATTGACATTGTATGGATCCGAGGCTCCTCAATACCATTCTTTCATAAAATGATCATAGAGTCTCTTCTCCCTTTTCTTAGGATTTGCATCTCCTTCAGAATACCCCAATCCTCTCCTAGTAGTTTGTACCTTGAAATTGGGCAACGAACTCACACCTTGGCCTCTCGACCCGTTCCAGTATTAGGTGTGTAGTTCATTCTCTCTATGATCCTAGCCACCTTAGGATATAACCATTCTTTGAAAATTGGCGCCACTTGTAATCTTGTGAGTGGTTGCAATTCTAACGCGCCTACTGCATTGCCGGCTTCTGCCCATATTGTAACAATCCCCCCTTCATATGGGAACTTAATGTAATGTAGAAGGCACCCCTCCAAACTTGTAAAACCAGGATCTCCCCAAGAGCAGTGCATAAGTGGCTGAGATATTGATTACTGTAAATTCTACCCCATCTTCTATATGATCACAATTATGGGATCACATAGTGTATAAAGTTTTATGTAAGAGTGGCAATGGGCCGGGCCGAGCCGGGTAAGGAAAATATTAGCCCGAGCCCGGGAAAAGCCCGGCCCGAGCGTTTACCGGGCCTTTTAAAAAAAAATGAAAAAAATTAAAAACATACAAATACAAAATACATTCACACTATATGCAAGACAATTCACAAATATATCAAAAGTTTCATCAATAAACTAACAATACAAATGCCACAAACAAATGCATCAAACTAATCCAACTCTTGTGCCTTGAAGTATTCTTCAACTTCACCCATCAGTTCCACTCCAGCAAATATAAGTTGTTCAGGAATAGGGTTAGGGCAACAGTTACAGTATATTAAAATATATTTATGATTTTTTTTGTTTAGCCCGGACTTAATATGCTAAGCCCGGCTCAGGCCCGAGCCCGAGCCGGGCTTCTAAATCTAAGGCCCAGCACGTGATTTTTTTATCCTGGGCCAGGCCAAAGCCCGGGTGAACCGGTCCGAGCACGGGCTTTTCTGCCATCCTTAGTTTTATGTTTTCAGATTTTATCCTCACTAGATTTGAGTTTTAGATTTTTCCTAAATATTATATTTGAGCTGATATGGCCGTGTAGTTACCTAGACATAGTGTTTTATTATGAATGAATTGTTAGGGCTATGCCTTATACCCAACTTGTGGATAGGCTATATGTACATGTATTTGTAATATTTTCATTAATTAATAAAATGACAATCTTTATTATACGTGTCTTACATAACTTATATGAATCATCAACACTGTAATAAAGCCCTTGGAGTAATAAGACGATGGCTTCCACGCCTTATGAGAATCATTACTATTAAATGTTCATAGTCATAGTTTTGTGAATAATCTGGGCGTTCACAAATCAGAGAGACTAGCATGATGATATGATTCGCCCTTAAGTGGGGTAGCCGATCTCATAGGCTACTAGCAGAGATTCGTCCGCTTGGTGTATCACATGGATGCATGAGTTGCTCGTGTCCATCGAACAGACCGCCGAAAGTTTTCATATGAAGTGTTTATCCTATGTGTCTATGAGAACTTTCATGTATCGATTATATGACTAGTCTTTTGACTTGAGGTCGTTACAATCTTAAGTGTGGATCAAATAACTTTGACATTCTCCTTCCCCGGTTCAAAAGATCCGGTCATAAGGGTATGGTTGGGTCATTTTTTGAAACACATGAAGTTTGTAAAGATACAACAGAGAATCGCCACTCTCTCGGATAATATTTTCTTATAAGAGTGATATTCCAGTTCGCGGGTTGATATGTGTGATCAGTGCTTGAGACTGTGGACACAACAGAGAATCATGTGAGATTCTTGGGTTAGCACGATTCATGACACTATCAACATTATACCTTTGACCATATGGGTAAACAATTTCCGTACCCTAGGTCAATAGGTGGGGATACAGTGAGGCGAGGGACCGTATCATATGTAAATCACATACATAATGGGTATATATATCTTTTCTTCTCATTTGGGGGCCTTGGCATGTTGCTAGATGTCAACCCGTTGGTTTCTAATTAGGTCCCAAGAATCATCAAATCAAGCACAGAAACACATGAATACACAAAGGAGAATGGCGGAAACATACTCACAATGAACGGATCTTGCGACGCAATGAAGAACACTCCAATATTCCTCCATGGTGAAGCTCGGCAGTGAGCTTATTGGGCAGTGGGCTGCTCGGTTTCACTGCTTGTTGTCCCTCCAAGATTCGGCCATGGGAGACTCCATTGAAGCTCCAAGCTCCAAGCTTCAAAAATGATTCCATGCACAAGAAATCGTTTCCCTATCACCTTAGGAAGACTCAAGGTGTGCTAGCACTAGATTTTGCTACAAAATCAACTCACTTACTTCTCTTCTTCATACGGTCAAACCAGAAAATGGAGAGGAAGAATCGGCTCCAAGCCGTGTGAGGGAAGAAGAGGGAAAAGAGGAGACCGAATTTTGTGGAGAGAGAAAAGGAAAAAGAAAAATGTTTTATATATATTTATTTGATTTTCCAAAAAAACAAATAACAAATACACTTTTCATTTTTCCAAAAAGTCAAAAGCAAAAAGCAAAAGCCATCAATGCTTTTCAACTACCACATCACTATTCATATCAATCAATCAATCAAGTGACAAGTTGTCACATCACTCAAAGTGACTAATGATTTGACGCTTGATGTGACTAGCGATTTGACGCTCGAATTCGAAATGCGAATGCGCTCGCAAATAATCCCGGGCTCGGGTTTGCTAATTCCAAATTAACGAATTTTTCGTCGCGACGTAATAAAACGATTACGCCTAGAGAAATCAATATTCACGTCGCTAACGAATTAATTCTAAATTAATTCGTTCGCTCGAATTAAAATCTAATTTTAATTCCGCGTCGAAATCTAATTTCGTTTAATATATCAAATATATTATTTTATCGATTAATTCCAAATTAATCATTCTCTCTCTCTAATTAATATTTTATCCCAGATAAAATATCTCCGTAATTAATCCCAGATTAATTTTCTCTCTTTTCAAATTAATCCCAGAATAATTAAAGTGCGAGTCATACATCATCGGTGAATCTTTGGGAAGCGACCCATGAGATCCCCGGATATATTGGCAGTAAATACGGTCGTCGGACTATCCGAACATGTAAGTACCTCGTACTACGTTTGTACCGATTTACAAGACAAGGTTGGCTTCTAGCAAAGCGCCATGCCTACCCAATTCTCCAGAAATATCCTTATAGGAATATGTGATCTATATCAAGCGTAGTATACCGTAGTATTGCGTATTTCGATCCAGTATCGAATGATCACGTGCTAGGCCTGGGGCTGGAATTGTGTCTGCCCCGTACGAAGCACATATCGGATGTCTGGTAACTAATCTCTATAATCGGATATACATGACCTAGTCATAATATCCCGATAGCTCGAGCATTTAAGAGAACGAGTTTCGTATCCTATGCGATCATCATCTCCATATGACTGGAGTGATACTTCCATCTTAACATCACACCCAACACTCTACGATTCTCAATATACCCAGCATTGGCGTACACAGAACCTGTTAAAGTCCTGGACGACCTTAACAAAAGTATATTGATTGTCGTAAGTATTAGCAGTACAAGTCTCAGGTTAAGACCAAATACACCTACCCTGATTGCAGACTCCCATAGACACATAGTCATACTACCAATGGGATTCCGCGGGGGGTCTATCCAGAGCGAAGCTGTTTCCCGTACCATCGGTAAAATACAACCTCCTATTACACTTGCATGAGTATCCTATACCCAAATATATGATAACTATGCCGTTGTGCCCTCACAAACGCGCACAAGTATAATACTAGTCTTTTACGTATTTATCGATGTCCAATCTCGATAATACTCTGACTAGGGATATTTAATGATTTATCCTACGTGGACTGATACTGTCTCATATCATTCTCCGTCCAGGAACAAATCATAGGGACCTCTCATCATTTATATATCTAGGTGATCTAATCACAAATGATAAGAGTGCAATTTCCTTTGTCTCATAGTTAATTTGTACAACAACACCATGATCTGTACAAATAGTGACGCTATGGGTCATAATTATCCAACACAACCTTGGTAATTGAAATCGAGACCATCTGATCGGAGGATAATTTATGTTCGATTAAATTATCACGATTCATTTCATATCCAACTTGAGGGGAACCCAAAAGGTCACACACAACACAAGTCGAAATCAATGGTTAATAGTGCACAATACACATATAACAACATATATGATTGATGTAGGAATTGTTCATAAATGGTTCAATGTGTTTAATTATTGAACAGATCATTTATGAGGTTTCATAGTGGCTTAGGGATTGGTGAATGACGATGAGGGCATTTTGGGGATTGGAATTAAAAAAAAATACTATTCACGTGAATAATAAATTTTTTTTTATTATTTGTTTTGAATTCCAATTCGGCCCAAACTCTTATTAGGGTTTTATAATCTCATTAAACCACTAAATTAAGATCCAATGGCTAAGATTAAATTAGCTTTTCTCCCACATCGGATTCTTAATTTATTTTGTTGTCTTTGGAGCACTATATAAACCCAAAGAATTCTTTAAAAATTGGCTACACCAAAACCTTTCATATCTTGGGTTTATATAAGTGAGAAACTCTAAAGTTTAAGAGTAAGCCACTGATTTTGAGGATCCTTAAGTCTAATTGACTAGAGGAACCTCGAGTTAAAAGTTTTTGAGGTATTTGCCTAGGCTAGCACCAAGGGCAAAATACCCGTGCACTCAAGGCGTAGTCTTGCCGTTGAGTTTTGGCTTTGGTGTGTGCATATGGAGGCCACACATTTGGGTGTCTCTTTGGAACGTGGAAGATTTTGCTGAGTTCGAGAAAAGCTTGTAGATTGGAGGGAGGACTGGAGGAGTCTTCGGTTCAAGTAAGTCTTTTTCTTTCTTTATTTTAATTAGAGTTCTTATGATAGTTAGCATGTTTAGGTTTATGTTCTTTGCATGTTTTATGAGTTTTGTGCTTAGAATATATAGTAACATGCCTAGGCTTGTAGAATAATCAAATAATTATGATAACGGTATAATAATTTTGATTTTTCGCTGCGCACTCGCGGCCGCTTCCCAACAGTGGTATCAGCGCGCCATTTTTGTTTTGATTAGTTCTCACTCATTTGAACTCAAAATTTGGGTGTTTAAAAGCTCGTTGGAAAGCTAACACCCTGAACTTAATTTTAGGCACAAGTTTTGCATGAGTTGGTTAATATTTGAATTGTGAATTGCATTTAAAGTTTACACGTCTGCAGAAAAATATGAATAGTAAATTTATTTGAATAAAATAAAATGCAATATTAATTAAATATTAATAAAAGTTATTTAATGCCTAAAATAATTCCAACATATTAAAACTCATATGCTTGATGATTCTATGTATGATTAGAATTGGCATGATTATTTAAGGGTGCAAGCATCTAGAGACTTTCTAAGAATAGAGAGTGTATTGCTTATTCCTTAGCTAAGTAATTATTCCGTGATGAACTTAGAGATTTATTACCTTTAAGGCTAATAAATATAAATCACTTGTTTATAATAAAAGACATTATAAAAGATACAAGTGGATTGAGACCAGGGGTTAATAAAACTTTCCAAACTAAAGTTAATTTTACCAAATGTATTACTAGAGTTAGATAATGATTTGGTGTCTTCCTTCACTCACTACCTTTTTATAGCCAAAAGGAAAAGCTGTGAAGACATCTAGATAATCATTTACTCAAAGCTTACCTTAAAGCATATTTAAAGTGTTGGACTAATTTGGAGGATCTATTGTTTATTCCTGTCACCAAGGCAATAAGAGCCTAAGAGGTAAGGGTATTAAGAGAGTTCGCTCTACCCTCCCTCTGGGGAATTTTCAATGGAGGAATCAATTGAAAGTTATTCACTTAAACTTGCTAAAATCCTCAATAATAATTTAAGTCTAAAATTTACCTCCCATTGTAAAGTATAGACCCAAAGGGCTTAAACCGTATTGGCAGAACTAGGCTTTACCAGACTGACCAATACCAATTTTTCCCTAAATCGTACTATTGACAATTGTTTGACTTTTCTGAGTTATAAGACGCAGCGACCCTTAGGCGTGGTCTTATAACTTAGTGGCAAAGATTGGGTGTCCACAAGGACTAGCATAAGCTATGACATGTTTGATTGCCCAACCCAATGATCAATGAATTGTGATTTATATCATAAATTGGTTGGGAACCTACCTAGTTATCATATTTTATAACAACCGACCCTAGTCGGAGTTATGAAATAATGATAATGGGATCCTTGCCCACAAGAAATCCATCATATTGGGGTTAATACGATTTGCTTAAAATTTTAAAATAATTGAGTGGGAGCAACTTCATAATATTAAAAGCCCATGTTATTATGAAACATTAATGAAAACATATTCCTAATTTTAACATTTTCTCTTAACATGTGGGTTAAACTATTTCACAAACATTCAAATGGAAAACAGAGTATCACTTCGTTCCATCCTTGATGAGCATAAGCTCAAAGGGGACAACTACAATGACTGTTTAGAAACCTTAAAATTATCTTACGACAAGAAAAGATTTTCTATGTTCTTGAAAGACCATTTCCCCTGAACCCGCAGAAGATGCTGACCAATATACATTTGATGCTTGGAAGAAACACGTCGATGATGATGAGCAAGCAGTTTGCATAATGCTTGGCTCTATGTCGGATGAACTTCAGAAAGCTCACGAGATATGGATGCTCAAACCATCATCTTTCACTTGAAGGAGTTGTATGCAACTTCCGTTCATATCGTGAGATTCCAAGTGTCATGTGCCTTATTCCAAACAAGGTATAAGGAAGGATCTGTTAGTGGACATGTGCTTAAGATGATTGGCCATATTGAAAAATTGGCCAACCTCGGGTCATCATGGATCATGAGATAGGTCACGATCTAATTCTTCAGTCCTTACCAAAAGAATTCTCTAACTTTATTATGCAGTTTCATCTGTCTGATAAAGAAGCTACTTTAGCAGAATTGCACAATCTGATAAAACAAGCAGAGCTAAGGACTTGAAACCGGAGCTTAAAACCTCCGTCATGCTACGAGTACGGACCTGAAGCCACGAGGCCCAAAGAAAAATAAGGGCAAGGCCAAGGCTCCAGATCACCTAAAGCCCAATGGTAAGGTGGAGAAGAAAAAGGGAAATGAGAAATGTTTTTTTTTTTTTGTGGAAAGAAGGGTCATTGGAAGAAAGACTGCAGATCCTTGAAAGCCAATGAAGCTAGGGAAGCCCAAGAGGCCAAGAAGCCCAATGCTTCAGGTATGTTGTATATGATTGAACTATATTCTCAAAAATCTGAACCTTCTATTTGGGTGCTTGACACGGTTGTGGGACTCACTTGTGTAACAATGTTCGGCCTGAGAAACGACAGAGGAGACTCCGTCATGGGGAGGTTGACTTACGCATGGGTAATGGAGAGAACAAAACTGGCTGCATTGTGCGTGGGGACTTATTCATTAGTTTTGCGAATGGTTTAGTTTTAGACTTAGAAGATTGTGTTTATGTAACTTCTCTAGTAAAGAACATCATTTCAATTTCTTCTTTATGTAATAAAGGCTTTTCATGCCTAATAAGTTGTAATGAATGTTCTATTTATTTCAATGAAATAAAATATGGAGATGGTATTTTGAATAATGGTATCTATGTCTTACAAACTAACAAAGAATGTTCAACCTCTAATATATACAACATTAACTCGAATAATCTCAATGAATCACTTCTATGGCACAGTCGCTTAGGTCATATCAATGAAACAAGATTAACTAAGCTACATAAGGATGGGTATTTCAAACCTTCAAATATAAACCTTATGGAACTTGTGAGTCTTGTTTACTTGGTAAAATGACCAAATTACCCTTCAAAGGTAAAGAACAGCGTTGCAAGGAGAATTAGAACTCATACACTCTGATGTATGCGGACCAATGTCAGTCACCGCTAGAGGTGGATTCTCCTACTTCATTACCTTTATCGATGATCATTCACGATATGGGTAGTTTACCCTTATGCGGTTACAAATCTGAAGCCTTTGAGAAATTCAAAGACTTCAAGGCTGAAGTAGAAAACCAGCTTAATAAAAGTATTAAGTTACTAAGGTCTGACCGAGGTGGTGAATACTTAAGCACACAAATTTCAAGATTACTTGAGAGAAAATGGCATTGTTTCCCAGTGGACTCCTCGGGAACTCCACAGCATAATGGGGTCTCCGAAAGGAGAAATCAGACATTATAGATATGGTCGATCAATGATGCCAGACATAGATCTACATCTTTCATTTTGGGGTCTTGCTTTAGAAACTGCAACACTACTACTAAACCAAGTTCCTTCCAAGACTGTTAGTCAAACACCATATGAGTTATGGTCTGGGAAACGTCATAGTCTTAGTTACCTAAGAATTTGGGGATGTGACGCATATGTCAAGCTCACACAAGTAACAAATTGGATGATAGGGCAGTTAAATTAAGTTTGTAGGATATGCCTGAACTCAAGAGCATACGTGTTCTACGTCCCAAATGAACAAAGAACATTTGTCTCACGAAATGCTAAATTTCTAGAGAATGAATTCCTTCTCAAGAATATAGTGGGAGTAGACTTGACCTCGATGAGGTACGAGAAGAACAAACTAACATAGAACTAAACCTCAGGCCCCTCAAAAGGGCATCGACGGAAAACCACAAGGTTATGAACTCAGAAGGTCTGGTAGGGAAAGACATGAGCCTGAAAGATATGGTTTCCATATTGATGAGGAACATGATCAGGTCATTGATAATGACGATCCCACTAGTTATGACGAAGCAATGTGTGGCATTGATTCAGTCAAGTGGCTTGAGGCCATGAAATCCGAAATAGACTATATGTATCAGAATCAAGTCTGGGACTTGGTAGATGCACCTGAAGGGATAAAACCCATAGGCTGCAAGTGGATTTACAAGCGTAAAACTGATGCATAAGGCAACATCCAAACCTATAAGGCTAGGTTGGTGGCGAAAGGTTATAGACAAATCCAAGGAATTGACTATGACGAAACCTTCTCACATGTCGCAATGATAAAATCCATTCAAATTTTACTGGCACTAGCTGCACACTTTGATTATGAGATTTGGCAGATGGATGTCAAAACAGCTTTCCTTAATGGGAACCTCGTAGAAGAAGTCTATATGACACAACCTGAGGGGTTTGCATATAATGATGATCATAATAAAGTATGCATGCTTAAACGATCAATTTATGGACTCAAGCAAGCCTCTAGAAGTTGGAATATACGATTTGATGAGACAATCAAAGAATTTTACTTCATTAAAAATGTAGACGAGCCTTGTGTTTACATGAAAAGTAGTGGGAGTGATGTTGTATTTCTTGTATTATATGTCGATGACATATTAATCATCGGGAATGATATTCCCATGATGCAAGCTATCAAGCTATGGTTATCTCAGAATTTCTCCATGAAAGATTTAAGAGAAGCAGCCTACATCCTCGGCATTAAGATCTACCGTAATAGATCTAAGAGGTTGTTAGGACTTTCTCAATCTACGTACATAGATAAAGTTTTGAAAAGGTTCAAAATGTAAGATTTCAAAAGAAGTAATTTTCCTACTTGTCATGGAATCAAATTATCTAAGGAGCAATGTCCACATACTCCTTCAGATAGAGAGCGTATGAGTAGGATCCATTATGCTTCAGCAATAGGATCGATCATGTACGCCATGCTATGTACAAGACTTGATGTCTCTTATGCTCTTAGCATAACGAGCAGGTATCGGGAAAATCCTGGTGAGCAACACTGGGCAGCTGTCAAAATAATCCTTAAGTATCTGAGAAGAACTAAGGATGTGTTTTTGACATACGGAGATTGTTCTGAGATGAAAGTCATTGGTTACTATGATGCGAGCTTTCAGACCGATAGGGATGACGGAATATCACAAATAGGATATCTGTTTACTTTAAATGGTGGTGCTGTAAGTTGGAAAAGCTCAAAGTAGTCAACTACAGCGGACTCCACCACTGAAGCCGAGTATATTGCAGCTTCTGAGGCAGCTAAAGAAACAGTATGGATAAAGAAGTTCATCACGGAGCTGGAAGTGCTTCCCGCGATAAAGAATGGCATCACGATGTACTGTGACAACACATGCGCCATTGCTCAATCAAAGGAACCAAGGTCCCACCAGAAATCCAAGCATGTACTTAGGCGATTTCATATCATCAAGGAGATTCTTGAGAGAAAAGAAGTTATTATAGAGAAAATACCCACAGAAGATAATCTTGCAGATTTCTGACTAAAGGCCTGACTCAACAAAAGCATGATAGGCACACCCGAGAGTATGGTGTCCAGATTCATACTAGTTGGCTATAGTGCAAGTGGGAGACTGTTAGGGATATGCCCTATACCCAACTTGTGGATGGGCTATATGTACATGTATTTGTAATATTTTCATTAATTAATAAAATGGAAATCTTTATTATACGTGTCTTACATAACTTATATGAATCATCAACACTGTAATAAAGCCCTTGGAGTAATAAAACGATGGCTTTCACGCCTTATGAGAATCATTACTCTAAATGTTCCTAGTCATAGTTTTGTGAATAATCTGGGTGTTCACAAAGCGGAGAGACTAGCATGATGATATGATCCACCCTTAAGTGGGGTAGCCGATCTCATAGGCTACTAGCGGAGATCCGTCCGCTTGGTATATCACATGGATGCATGAGTTGCTCGAGTCCATCGAACTGACCGCCGAAAGTTTTCATATGGAGTGTTTATCCCATGTGTCTATGAGAATTTTCATGTATCGATTATATGACTAGTCCTTTGACTTGAGGTCTTTACAATCTTATGTGTGGATCAAATAACTTTGACATTCTCTTTCCCTGATTCAAAAGATCCGGTCATAAGGGTATGATTGGGTCATTTGTTGAAACATATGAAGTTTGTAAAGATACAACAGAGAATCTCCACTCTCTCGGATAATATTTTCTTATAAGAGTAGTATTCCAGTTCGCGGGTTGATGTGTGTGATCAGTGCTTGAGACTGTGGCCACAACGGAAGAATAATGTGAGATTCTTGGGTTAGCGTGATTCATGACACTATCAACATCATACCTTTGACCATATGGGTAGATAATTTTCGTACCCTAGGTCAATAGGTGGGGATACAGTGAGGTGAGGGACCGTATCATATGTAAATCACATACAGAATGGGTATATATATCTTTTCTTCTCATTTGGGGGCCTTGGCATGTTGCTAGATGTCAACCTTGTTCATTGAAATCGAACGACCATCTGATCAGAGGATAATTTATGTTCGATTAAATTATCACAATTCATTTCATGTCCAACTTCTGGGAACCCAAAAGGTCACACAGAACAAAGTCGAAATCAATGGTTAATAGTGCACAATACAAATATAACAGCATATATGATTGTTGTAGGAATTGTTCATAAATGGTTCAATGTGTTTAATTATTGAACAGATCATTTATGAGGTTCCATAGTGGCTTAGGGATTGGTGAATGACGATGAGGGCATTTTGGGGATTGGAATAAATAAAAAAAATTACTATTCACGTGAATAATAAATTTTTTTTTGTTATTTGTTTTGAATTCCAATTCGACCTAAACTCTTATTATGGTTTATAATCTCATTAAACCACTAAATTAAGATCCAATGGCTAAGATTAAATTAGCTTTTCTCCCACATCAGATTCTTAATTAATTTTGTTGTCTTTGGAGCACTATATAAACCCAAAGAATTCTTTACAAATTGGCTACACCAAAACCTTTCATATCTATGGGTTTATATAGTGAGAAACTCTAAAGTTTAAGAGTAAGCCACTGATTTTGAGGATCCTTAAGTCTAATTGACTAGAGGAACCTCGAGTTAAAAGTTTTTGAGGTATTTGCCTAGGCTAGCACCAAGGGCAAAATACCTGTGCACTCAAGGCGTAGTCTTGCCGTTGAGTTTTGGCTTTGGTGTGTGCATCTTTGGAGGCCACCACTTGGGTGGCTCTTTGGAACGTGGAAGAGCTTGCTGAGTTCGAGAAAAGCTTGTAGATTGGAGGGAGTACTGGAGGAGTCTTCAGTTCAAGTAAGTCTTTTTCTTTCTTTATTTTAATTAGAGTTCTTATGATAGTTAGCTTGTTTAGGTTTATGTTTTTTTTCATGTTTTATGTGTTTTATGCTTAGAATATATAGTAACATGTCTAGGCTTGTAGAATAATCAAAACAAATGGGTCTTGGGCAAAGGGAAAGCGGCATAATAATTTTGATTTTCCGCTGCGCACTCGCGACCGCTTCCCAACATGAATTTCATATTTTTTTAAAAAAAAAAAATCCCAACTTCTCTCTCCAACTTTCCCTCTTATTTTGAAATTCAAAAAAGTTTACACTAGTTTCTCAATTTTGTGACGATAAGGCCACTTCATGGTTACGTACGGCCTGATATAGCTATTGTTGGTCAAAATATGTCATTAAACGAAATTAACATGCTACATTCAATCAATTGTACACTAACATGCCAAATTGAACACAAACCATAAAACTTAGAAAAAACCTGAAAACTTGAATCCAAGTCGAGTTGCCTATACCCTTAAGAACTTATTAGCCCTGCCTCGGTGCTCTACGGATGTCTTGTAGCTAATTTTCTCCCAGGATTACTTGGATGCTTCTTGTAGATGAGGCACTCCTTTCACAATAACTTGAACAATGATAAATGGTGGAAACTCTCTTGACTTTAAATGACTCTCTAGACAAATGGAAGTATTGTATGATTTTTTTAGATCCTCCAAATGATCTCAAGGCCTCTTAATTAATAGGCATGGAAGGGTTTCTTTGAAGGCACCCTTTGGTTTAGGGTGTAACCCTCCTAAGGGTTATACCATTTCCTAATGCCTTTAAAGGCCTAGAGATGCATCATTTTAATTAGAGGATATGTCTCTTCACCTTTGTACCTTTTGATGAAAACTAAAAAGTGCATATTTATTATACGAAAAATCAATCATTTAACACTCATAGTTTCACTAATTCCCTTAATTTAGTACATCTGTCAAATAATATTTTACATTATGTTTTGTATAGTTTTATTATGTATTTTTGTTATTTGGTAGGTAAAATACTGCTCGAAAGCTCGACAAGGAAAACTAGACTTGAAAAGGGCAAAAATGAAATATTTACAGCCGCGTCGCGACGCGCAAGGCAGAATCGTCACGATGTACCCATGAAGACAAGGACACCGTGGGCACCGCCTATCGCGTCGCAACACACAGAACTTTAACGTCGTGAAGCCCTAATCTTTTGACAAGTGTATATAGCTGGCAGCAGCGTCGCGACATGCACATCTTTGGCGTCGCAACGCGAGGATGGATTTTTTACCTATAAATTGAAGTCTCCGGCAGAAGAAATTTTCATACTTTTCTTTCCGAATTCTCTATAGATTTTTGGGAAGAGAGTGTCTTGTGTGTTTATTTATTTAAGCTTTCTGTAGTGTCTTTTACTTTCAGTAATAAAATTACGAGTGTTGTTAATTACAAAATGGGTAGCTAATTTTTTTTTTTGCTAGGGTAAAGGGTGAAGCTTTTATAATGAAAAATTAGATCAATATCGCTTATATTATAATAAATAAGTTGAAATCTAATGATTAAAACTTGATTTAAATCTGGATTAGTTATTGACATATCTTACTTTTGCCTATATGACTGGTTTTATATGTTTTGGCATAACTAAGTACCTAACTGGACTTGTTATTGACAGAAATGAACACCACATATATAGTTGGTTTTATATGTTTTGGCATAATTAATTCCTGAGATAAATTAATTGTGTAACAAGAACAATTTATATATTATAATAAAACATCTAGATTTGAAATATTAAAAGTGGATCATCTAACTCCAACATTTTATTTTATTATTACTTATTGACCTAAGAGTTTCCAACTACTTCAACAAATCAAACCTTTTTCTTTTTGCTCTACTTATCATTCTATTTTACTAAATCTATTCCCTGTGTATCGATCCCGGACTTACCGAGTTATTTTATTACTTCGACACTCTTATACTTGGGAGTAAAGAATCACTTTTTAAGTGTGTCAAGTTTTTGGCGCCGTTGCCGGTGATTATTATTTAGTGGATAGAATAACTATTGTAATTAATTTTCTTTTCTTTTTGTTTTATTTTTCTGTGTCTTTTCTTTATTCGGAAATTTTTTCTTTTTTTTGAGTATTATATTTGCATTTTTAGATTTTTTTTATATAGTTTGTTTTTTTGTTGTTGCATGAAACACTGATCATGATCATCTAGCGGTAGATTATATAGAGAATCTCAATCACCTTCATCGTTCGCCAAAATGACCGAGAACGAAAATGGAAATCCACCTACCCAAGTTGAAAACCCAGTTGATCAGGAAGAAAATGAGTCTCAGCATAACGATCGCCCTATGACACTCAGATAATTTATGAATCCCATTAGGACAGGATCACCATCTTGTATTATTTTTCCTCCATATGCAACACGTTTCAATTTTAAATCAGGTATCATCCATCTCTTACCCAGATTCCACGGTCTAGAATAAGAAAATCCTTATCAACACTTAAGGGAGTTTGAAGAGGTATGTAACACTTACACATACCAAAATTGTTGTATGAATATCATTAGTTTAAAGTTTTTTCCCTTTTCTTTAAAGGATAAAGTAAAAATTTGGCTGCAAAACCTTAGGTCGGGATCTATTAGAACATGAGATAATTTATAAGAACAATTTCTTATAAAGTTCTTTCCCCATCATAGGAAAAATTTCTTTAAGAGGAGAATCACAACCTTCACACAAGAGTCGTGGGAACCACTTTACTAATGTTGGGAGAGGTTTAAAGAAATATTAAATGTTTGTCCACATCACGAGTTTGAAACATGGAGGCTGATTCCCTACTTCTACGAGGGTTTAACACCCCAAGGTAGACAAGTAGTGGAGATGATATGTAACCGTGAGTTTAGGAACAAAGATCCCGAAGATGAACTAGATTACCTAGAACACATAGTAGAGAATGCACAACAATGAGACACAATAGGCACCTATAAGTCGTCTGTAAGACCACAGTCATTTGGTAGAGGTATGTTTAACCTTAGGGAAGACCATGACTTTGCTACCAAGTATGCATCTCTATCTAAAAAAATTGAGGCTTTAGAAGCAGAGAAAAGTGATCATGTCAAGTCAGTTCAGGAAGTCATATGTCAAATCTATAATTCAAATGAACATGTCACACAAGTTTGCCCATCCTTGCCAGTCCTACAGGAATGTCTCCATGACCAAGTCAGTTCCATAAACACATTAATAGACCAAATCCAAACCCATACTCACAAACCTACAATTCCAGTTGGAGAAATCATCCAAACTTCAATTTGAGGAATGATAACCAAACACAATCATCGCAACAACCTCCTCAGGTTCACCAGAATTCCCGAAATTCCCAGAATTATGCACCATATGTCTCACCACATAGGAAAACCATTGAAAATACCTTGAATGCATTCATGGAGAAACATGAAGCCATCAATAACCAAAATGCACAAACGATGAATGATTTGAGAGAAATTTTTTCTAAAATTACATCTGCATTGACCATTAATGAGAAAGGAAAGTTTCATGCACAACCACAGTCAAATCCCAAGAGTCATCTAAATCCTCACGAGGGTAGTTATGGAAATCAACACTTAGACCAAGTCAAATTTGTTATTACTCTTCGTAGTGCTAAGGACATCCACATACCTATTCTTGAACCTCACGAAGCTGAGAATAAAACAGATTCAAAAGGCAAGGAATGGGTTGATGAACCATTACTCGTCGTTGATAATAATAAATTATCACATGCACCTCTATTTCCTCAAGCATTAAAAATAAAGAAATTGAACCATTCCCTGGAAATTTATGAAATATTCAAACATGTAAAGGTCAATATTCCTTTGTTAGATGCCATCCAACAGATACCATCTTATGCCAAATTTATGAAAGATCTGTGCACCGTTAAAAAAACATCAGGTAAGAAAGAAAGTTTTTCTAGCTGAACAGGTAAGTTTCATTCTCTCAACCAATAATGCATTAAAATACAAAGACCCTGGTTGTCCAACTATTTCTTGTATTATTGGAAATAAAAACATTGAACATGCTTTGCTTGATCTTGGAGCTAGTGTAAATTTACTTCCATTTTCGGTTTACCAATAACATAATATCGGTGAGATAAAACCAACCTCAACTACTCTTTTACTTGCCGATAGATCAGTTAAGGTACCAAAAGGAATAGTGGAAGATGTGTTATTACAAGTCGATAAATTCATATATCCTGTGAATTTTATTGTCTTAGAAACACAACCTGTAACAGACAGTTATAAACCAATCCTTGTAATACTTGGTCGCCTATTTTTAGCAACAGCTAACGCTTTAATTAATTGCAGGAATGGAATCATGAATTTATCTTTTGGCAATATGACATTGGAGCTAAATATTTTTAACATGTGCAGACAACCATATGATGAGGACAATGAAAATGAAATCACATAATTAATTGAACCAATTGTGGATGAGCATATTCAAGGGAGTTTATCGGATCCCATGAAAATTTGGATTGCTAATTTTTTTGAATCAAGTAAAAAAATGGATTCGGATATTACTAATGATTTTCTACTTGACTCTACACAGGTATTGGAAGACGATGGAGAAATACAAAACTTGGAAGATCTGGGAACACTGGAAAAAGAAAAACACGAGGAAACACCCAAATTGGAATTAAAAGCTTTGCCATAAGGATTGAAATATGCATTTCTAGAAGATAAACAAACTTACCCAGTGGTAATTTTTTCTCTTCTTACAAGCAATCAAGAAGATAAGTTATTAAATATGTTGAAAGAACATAAACTAGCAATTGGATGGGCTTTAAAAGACATAAAAGACATTAATCCATTAATTTGCACACACCGAATACATTTAGAAGATAATGCTAGGATATGTCGTCAACCCCAAAGAAGATTAAACCCTCACATGGAAGAAGTGGTACAAAAAGAGGTCCTTAAACTTCTTGATGTATGCATTATCTACCCTATCTCTGATAGTAAATCGGTAAGTCCTACACAAGTTGTACAAAAAAAGTCTGAAATTACTGTTGTAAAAAATGATAAGGGAGAATTAATCCTAACTCAGATCTCATCTAGTTGACGTATGTGCATTGATTATAGAAAACTAAATGACGCAACTAGAAAAAATCATTTTCTTTTACCATTTCTTGACCAAATTTTGGAAAGAGTAGCTGGACATCCATACTATTGTTTTCTTGATGGTTACTTGGGTGATTATCATATTCCTATTGCTTTAGAAGACCAGGAAAAGACCACATTCACATGCCCATTTGGAACATTTGCATTTAGGAAAATATCTTTTGGACTTTGTAATGCACTTGGAACATTCCAACGATGCATGTTAAGCATATTTAGTGACATGGTTGAACACTGTTTAGAGGTCTTTATGGATGATATAACTATTTTTGGAAATTCATTTGATAATTGCTTGAATAATTTGGAAAATATTTTGAAAAGTTGTTAAACCGAGAAAAAATCAATTTCATGACTAATTCAGCAATTGTTTTGGGTCACGTTGTGTCATCTAAAAGTATTGAGGTTGACAAGGCAAAAATAGAAGTAATCTCTAAATTGCCATCACCAAATATAGTCAGGGAAATCCGCATGTAGGATTTTATAGGAGGTTCATTAAAAACTTTAGTATCATATCTAGACCCTTATGTAACCTCTATTAAAAGATGCAACATTTGAATGGACATAAAATCATTCGAAAAAATTATCAGTCTTTTAACTTATGTCCTATTATGTAATCCCCTGATTGGTCCTTGCCTTTTGAGCTAATGTGTGATGCTAGTGATTATGCAGTTGGTGCAGTGCTAGGACAGAGAAATGAAGGTAAGCCGCATGTAATATATTACGCAAGTAGAACTTTAAATAGTGCATAAATGAATTACACTACCACAGAAAATGAACTACTTGCTGTAATATTCGCATTGGATAAATTTCGATCATATTTAATTGGTTCTTCAATCATTGCCTATTTTGATCATGCTGCTGTTAGTTATTTAATGTCTAAACAAGATGCAAAGCCAAGTTTAATACGGTGGATTTTATTGCTTCAAGAATTCAATCTCACAATCAAAGACAAGAAACGGGCAGAGAACGTGGTTGCAGATCATTTATCGAGACTTACAAACGAGTCATTAATTGAGACAACTCCTATCAATGACTCATTTCCCGATGAGTTTTTATTCTCTGTAAACACAATGCCTTGGTGTGCTAATATCGTCAATTTTCTTGTAACAAGAAAGATACCTCCAGACTGGAGCCAGCAAGATAGGAGGAAATTTTTGACCGAAGTCAAAAGATTCTATTGGGATGATCCATATCTGTTTAAGTATTGCCATGGTCATATTTTTAGACGATGCATACCGGACAGTGAGGTAAGTGGTGTTATTCAGTTTTGTCAATCAAAAGCATGTGGAGGTCATTTTTCATCTAAGAAAATCGCTGTAAAAATCTTGCAGTATGGATTTTATTGACCCACCATTTTTAAAGATACACACGCTTTCTACAAAACTTGCGAAAATTGTCAAGAGTTGGGATCCATTTCTAAAAGAAACATGATGCCTTTAAATCCCATAATTGTCGTCGAAATCTTTGATTGTTGGGGGATAGATTTCATGGGCCCATTTTCACCATCATTTGGTTTTTTATATATTTTATTTGCAGTCGATTATGTCTAAAAATGGATCGAGGCGATTCCTTGTCAGATCAATGACCACACAACTGTGATTAAATTCTTAAAAGAAAATATTTTAATCGATTTGGAATCCCTCGGGCCATTATAAGTGATGGAGGTAAACACTTTTATAACAAACCCTTTGAGTCCTTAATGAAAAAGTATGGAGTCGCACACAAAGTTTCCATATCACCCTTAGATGAATGGTCAAGTTGAACTAGCGAATAGGGAAATTAAATAAATTTTAGAAAAAATGGTTAACCCAAATCACAAAGATTGGTCTCTTCGACTAACTAATGCACTTCGGGCATACCGAATAACTTTCAAAATGTCTTTGGGAATGTCACCTTATCATCTAGTTTATGGAAAACCTTGTCATTTGCATGTAGAACTTGAGCATAAGGCATATTGGGCTATTAAAACATTCAATTCAAACCTTGAAAATGCCAGTCTCGAACGTAAATTGCAATTAAATGAACTTGAAGAGTTAAGGAATGATTCATGTGAATATAAAAATTCTTAAAACTAAAACTAAGGTCTTTCATGACAGTTGAATTTCACGAAAAACATTTGAAGTTGGTCAAAAGCTTTTGCTTTACAATTTTCGTCTTCATTTATTTCCTGGAAAATTGAAATCCAAATGGAGTGGCCAATTCATTGTGAAACACGATTATCCATACGAGACTATTGACATTGAAAAATCCTAGGGATGGTGATGTATTTAAAATGAATGGACAACGTATGAAACCATTTTTGGAGGGAGTGGCTCATTCACACGATTATCCATACGGGACT
Organism: Zanthoxylum bungeanum; assembly: GCA_019454045.1. Classification (NCBI taxonomy): domain Eukaryota; kingdom Viridiplantae; phylum Streptophyta; class Magnoliopsida; order Sapindales; family Rutaceae; genus Zanthoxylum; species Zanthoxylum bungeanum. The sequence continues at coordinate 80,149 of SKCR01038146.1, forward strand.
ATTGACATTGAGAATCCTAGGGATGGTGATGTATTTAAAATAAATGGACAACGTATGAAACCATTTTTGGAGTGTTCAAATTTTCAAGAGTCTTTTCTCCTTTCGAACCCAGTGTACCGTGATTGATGTAGTTTCTTTTCTTTTCTGTTTAATATTTTTTCTAATTTCCATTTTTTTTAGTTTTGCAGCATTTTTGTCTTTTATTTTTATTTTCACACCCCGATTAAGCAGCTGATAATGATACTCAATGACTCAAAGTCGATTATTTCAGTCTCCTAAAATTACTGATACCCTACAACTAAAGAATGGAAGAAACTCTTGAAAAACTCCACAAACATTTTCATTCTCTTCCCCAAAATGCTCTGGCAAAAATTTAAAAATCATGTACAGAAAGAATGAGGCTTCTTATGATTCATGGTATTCCTAGTGATATTCGTTAGGTAATTGAAGCAAAAGTTCCCTTGGCAGGTGAGTCATCTGACTCTTTCATTTCTTACATATATGGTTTAGGGAAAAAACCTATGGTAAAAAATGAAGAGCTAAACAATTAGGTGTTCGTGCAACAATCGTTATCATTCTTTAAGAATTATGTATGATAATCATGAAGATAAAATTCAATTATTAGAGATGGCTTGAGTAATGAGTCTTTAGATGATATATCATTGACTCTTGAGACGCATCCTAGTGGATATGTTCATCATGAGATTCGCAAGTTACATACACAATTTCAAAAAGAAAGACAACAATACAGTCTCGGGAATCTGACTTTAAAATACATTGTTTGCCAATTTATAAGAAAATTGGATGGGAAGCTTATCCCCGATCCATTGAGGGCATTCAAGCCGTTACCAGACGTAAAACCAGAGGACAATGTGAGCCACAATCACAACTACCAGTACATATTTATTGCTTTGATTTATTTTACTTTCAATTACTGTTTTAATTAATTTACTGTTCTAAATTTCTTTACTTTTTGCCGACAGTATCTAAACTTTTTGACTATCACGATTTATTTTCATGTTCATCTAATAATTATCATTTTGCAGGTACTAATGCTTTTATTACTCACCCTTTTCAGGATCTATAAATTCAGCTCGTCTCGTCTCTCTCTTCAACATATCTAGCTAAGAGAGATAGCACAAATGGAGACAACTTCAAGACGACGAGTCACTAATATCTGTGTGTTTTATGGAACTAGCTCTAGAACTAAACCAGAATTTGCTGAGGCTGCAAAAGAATTAGGTAGAATTATGGCAGCAAGAAATATACACTTAGTATATGGAGGTGGCAATCTTGGATTGATGAGGTGTGTTTCAAAGGTTGTACAAGAAGGTGTCAGTCAAGTTTTGGGGATCATTCCAAAACCCTTAATAGATGACAACATCATCGGAAAATCAAATGGAGAAGAATATATTGTCTCAGGTATGTCTGAAAGACTCACTGAAATAATCAATCATGTTGACGCTTTTATTGCTTTACCAGATGGCCTAGGAACGTTGGAAGAAATATTCACAGTTGCATCATGGGCAAACTTGAATATTCACCAAAAACCCATTGGGCTGTTTAATGTTATTGGATTTTTCGATTTTCTTTTTGTATTTCTTGAAGATGCCAAAAGAAATGGGTTTATTTAAAAACCAGTAAGAGATATCTTCCTAAGTGCAAGAAAAGCTGATGATTTAATTGACCAACTCTTAACTTATGAACCAAAAATCAACCCTATTCTTTCAAATTGAACTGGTCTGGTAACGATCATGGCAAAAAACGCAGAGTAAACTTGGATCTTAATCTGTAATCTTTAGTCGTAGATGCAATTGTCAATTCCACACTAATCAGATGATATCTTCTAAACTCTACTTCTCTTTCCTTTAAACATTGGGGACAATGTCTCATTTTGGTTGGGGAGAGGTGATAGTTTACTAGATAATTTTCATGTTTCGTTGATGTTTTAATTTTTTTAAAAATTATTTTTACTTTGTTGATATTTTATGTGTAAAAATATATACATATATATATACACACAAACTAACAATAAATTATGACTAATCAAGTGGAATTGCTTTTCAGAGGTGGCTGTGTAAGGAGTTTTCGCCTGAGACGCATCTAAAAATAATTCGTAACAAGTTATTTTTGTTTATTTCTTTTTGAATTATTTAAATTTGTGAATTCTCCGTAACATTGATTAAATTTGATCTTTATATGCTCATTTGACAGATATTATCAAACAACATGGTAACATATGATCATGGGTGATAAGTGAAAATTTTGTAATATTCAGTTCTCTAGTTTGTTGGAGGTAAGACCTAAAGGTAGTGAAATTATTTTTTTTCTTTAAAAAAAACTGATAATGCTTTTATTTAGTAACCGGACATCTTACCTCAGTAAGCAGTGTTGTTCGCGTAAAACCGTAGAGCTTGATTTAGTTTAATAAAAAAAATGATAAAGCTTTTATTTAGTAACCAGACATCTTGTCTCGGTAAGTAGTGATTGTTCGCGTAAAATGGTAACGCTAAATAAGTTTGTTTACGTAGCCTCTTTAACTCGAGCAATTAAGTATGTATGAGTGTTTTAACACTTAGTTCCCTAAGGCCAACTGGTTTGGGAGTCACTGGCCCAAAGCTCTTTACAAGGGTTAAAAAGAAAGCTTAAAGAAATTGGATACCTTTATATATATATATGAAATCCGAGGAATTAAGTCAGTAGGGGTGTCTTAATACCTAGTGCTCTAAAACCAATTGGTTTGGGAATCACTGGCCCAAAGTTCGATACAAGGATTTAAGATGTATTTGTAAATAAACTTTCATTGCCAAAAGGTGCGAACTCTAATGAAATTTTAGGATAAAAATATTACTCTCTTTTAAACAAATATCTATGAATATTGCGGGTACAATCAATTGATTAATACCATATTTTATGAGTGTATGGAAGAATGGTAAAAAGAACAGGAGAATTTATTTATTTGATCATTTAGAAAGAAAGAAAACAATTGTTAACTTGGATAAGAATTTTTCTTTTCGTTTTCGCTTGAATTACTAGGGACTAGTAATAAGCTGGTTGGGGGTGTGATGAACACTAAAAATTGCATATTTATTATACGAAAAATCAATCATTTAACACTCATAGTTTCACTAATCCCCTTAATTTAGCACATCTGTAAAATAATATTTTACATTATGTTTTGTATAGTTTTATTGTGTATTTTTGTTATTTGGTAGGTAAAATACTGCTCGGAAGCTCGACAGGAAAAACCAGACTTGGAAAAGGGCAAAAACGCAAGGCAAAAGTGTCGCGACGCCCCCATGAAGACAAGGACTCCGCGGGCACCGCCTATCGCGTCGTGACATGCAGGACTTTAGCGTTGTAACGCCCTAATCTTTTGACACGTGTATACAGCCGGCAGCAGCGTCGCGACACACATAACTTTGGCGTCGCGACGCGATGATGAAATTTTTGCCTATAAATTAAAGCCTCCGGCAGTAGAAATTTTCATACTTTTCTTTCGAATTCTCTATAGATTTTTGGGAAGAGAGTGTCTTGTGTGTTTATTTATTTAAGCTTTCTGTAGTGTCTTTTACTTTCAGTAATAAAATTACGAGTGTTTTTAATTACAAAATGAGTTGCTAATTTTTTTTTTTTGCTGGGGTAAAATATGAAGCTTTTATAATGAAAAATTAGATCAATCTCGCTTATATTATAATAAATAAGTTGAAATCTAATGATTAAAACTTGATTTAAATCTGTATTAGTTATTGACATATCTTGCTACCACCTATATGACTGGTTTTATATGTTTTGGCATAACTAAGTACCTAACTGGACTTGTTATTGAAAAAATTAACACCACCTATATGGTTGGTTTTATATGTTTTGGCATAACTAATTCCTGAAATAAATTAATTGGCTAACAAGGACAATTTATATGTTATAATAAAGAGAGATTTCTAGATTTGAAATATTAAAAGTGGATCCCCTAACTCCAACATTTTATTTTATTATTGCTTATTGACCTAAAAGTTTCCAACTACTTCAACAAATCAAACCTTTTTCTTTTTGCTCTACTTATCATTCTATTTTACTAAATCTATTCCATGTGGATCGACCCGGACTTACCGAGTTATTTTATTACTTTGACACTCTTATACTTGGGAGTAAAGAACCACTTTTTGAACGTGTCACATTTCCCACAAGGCACTTCTAAGGGACATACCTCTCCTACATTTATTTATTTATTAAGAGAATTTATTACAATTCCCCACAATTCTCTTAATATTATTGCAGACATTAAAAAGAGTTTCCGTGAAATAAAACTGCATCGAAATAGGTAGCTTTCGCCTTGAACTTTTCCTAGTGAATGTCAATCGTATTTACTTGGCAAACTAGTGACCCATAGTCTTGAACTGTTCTGCCGTTGGTGTAAACCAAGACAATTGCCAACACAGCTTCACTTCGACCACTTCCCGTTCTACGGTTGTGTTCATTTTGGTCATGAACATTGGTCCTGGATTTATCATGTACTTTGAGGAATTTAGCCTATAAAAACTCATGTAGAAGCGGCCTCACTTCTTACTTGAAATTGGTGATCTACTATAAAAAGGTAATCTACCTTTACCCCCATTAGGACTCTTCTCCTAATATAGTGATCATTAAAAACCTTAGTTTATCCTAACCTTGACAGAAATCACTCTACGTCATTACAGGAATGTGAAAGAGTATAAAACTCTAGAGTGCTTGTTTTGAATTGCACAAAGTTTCAGTTGTCATTTTTGAACCTAGATCTTGGGATCTCCAGTCAGCTAGATTGAGTTTCCACAATGACAATTCTTAATTTATAGGCTTCAAGCCTATTCCCCTCGATGACTTCTCAACTTGCTCTCTAGGTAAACCTTTAGTAAGTGGATCCGCTAGATTTTCCTTTGATTTGACATAATCTATCGAAATTATGCCACTTGAGAGCAGTTATCGTATGGTATTATATATGCGACGTATGTGTCGAGACTTACCATTATACATTGTATTTTGAGCTCTCCCAACAGCCGATTGACTATCACAATATATGTTTATCGCTGGCACTGGTTTGGGCCAATTTGGAATATCCTCTAGGAAATTTTGAAGTCATTCCGCTTATTCCACTGTTTTATCTAATGCTATGAACTCAGATTCCATAGTAGACCAGGCAATACATGTTTGCATCGAGGATTTCCATGACACGGCTGCACCACCAAGTGTGAAAATAAATCCACTCGTAGATTTGGAATCCATTGTATCATATATGCATTTGGCATCGATGTATCCCTCTAGAAAATCAGGATATCTCATATAATACAGACCATATTTTGAAGTTTCTCTCAGATATCTCAAAACTCTTACTATGGCTTTCCAGTGGTTATGTCCTAGATTGTTCGTATATATACTAAGCCTATTTACAGATTGAGTGATATCAGGTCGTGTGCAATTTATGAGATACATCATGTTGGTTTTATTCTAGGTCCCAAGATCATCAAACAAGCATGAAGATGTGTGAAATACATATCAAAGAAGTTGCGGAATACTTACATTGATCGGTTGAGACGATTTGAAGACAAACAAAACCATTTTTCAGCCCTCCAAGGTGCGCCCACTGCATGCAGTCCACTGCTCAAAAATTTCAGTTTTGAGTCTTCAAGAATCCAAGATTTCGAGCTTCAATCTTCGTCGTTTGATTCCCGGCTCGTGGGTGGGTTTCCCTAACACCTTCGTATGCCTCTTGGTGTGCTAGCACTTGCCAAGTTTGCAACAAAATGGCCAAAATCTTCTTGCCATTCACGGCAAACCAGAAGCTGTTTCACAGCCCCTTGGGCGTGACTTTGAAGAAGAAAAGAGAGATGGATGAGAGATTAGGTTAAGGGAAAAAGTGTAAAACATTTCACTTATATAATTTCCAAAATTACTAAAATGTTTTACCATTTACTTTCTTTTCCAAAAAGAAATAAAACAAATGTAATAATGTTTATTAAATCATTTTACCCTTGGTAAAAGGTGAAAAGGAAAAGGCTTTCACTTTTCCAAAAAGTTAAAAGTCTTTTCCCCCCAAAATTTCCCTCCAAATTTTAAAGGTCAAAGTCAAATAGTCAAAGTTACTTTTCCAAAAAGCGTTTTGACTTTTATGACTTGCGATGTGATTTGCGATGCGACTTGCGGTACGTGATTCAAAATCAACGTAACTTCGCAAACACATTCTGAGCTCGGTTTCGATAATTCTAAATTAACGATTTTCTCGATGCCTCGTTAATAAATCCAATTTACTAATCACGTCGCTCGAGAATTAATTCTAAATTAATTCAAGTACCCGAATTAAAATCTAATTTTAATTCCTAATCGAAATCCAATTTCGTTTAATATATCGAATATATTATTTATCGATTAATTCCAATTAATCGTTCTCTCTCTTTAAATTGATATTTTATCCTAGATAAAATATCTCCGTAATTAATCCCAGATTAATTTTCTCTCTTCTAATTAATCCCAGATTAATAATAATGCGAGTCATACGTCATCGGTGTATCATTGGGAAGCGACCCATGAGATCTCCGGATATGTTGGCAGTAAATTCGGTCGTCGGACTATCCGAACACGTAAGTACCAAGTACTACGTTTTACCGATTTACAAGACAAGGTTGGCCTCTAGCAAAGCGCCATGCCTACCCAATTCTCCGGAAATATCCTTACAGGAATATGTGATCTATATCAGGTAGTAGTATACATCGTATAGTGCATATCGATCTAGTATCGGATGGTCACGTGCTAGGCCTGGGGCTGGAGTTGTGTCTGCCCCGTACGAAGCACATGTCGGATGTCTGGTAACTAGTCTCTATAATCGGATATACATGACCTAGTCATAATATCCCGATGGCCGCGCAGCACTTAAGAGCACTAATACCGTATCCTACGTGACATCATCTCCACTATGACTGGAGTGATACTTCCGTCTTGACATCACACCCAATACTCTACGATTCTCAATATACCCAGTATTGGCGTACACAGAACCGGTTAAAGCCCTGGACGACCTCAACCAAAGTATATTGATTGTCATAAGTATTAGCGGTGCAAGTCTCAGGTTAAGACCAAATACACCTACCCTGATGTCGGACTCCCATAGACACATAGTCAAACTACCAATGGGATTCTGAGGGGGTCTATCCAGAGCGAAGCTGTTTCCCGTACCATCGGTGAAACACAACCTCCTATCGCACTTGCATAAGTATCCAATACTTAAATATATGAGAACTATGCCCATTATGCCCTCACAACGTGCACAAGTGCAATACTAGTCTTTTACGCATTACCGATGTCCAATCTCGATAATACTCTGACTAGGGATATTTAATGATTAATCCTTTGTGGACTGATACTGTCTCATATCATTCTCAATCCAGGAACTAATCATAGGGACCTCCTATCATTTATATATCTAAGGTGATCTAATCACAAATGATAAGATAGCAATCTCCTTTGTCACATAGTTAATTTGTACAACAACACCATGATCTGTACAAATAGTGACGCTATGGGTCATAATTGTCCAACAATCTCCCACTTGGCCTATAGCCAGTCACTCGAGTGCCTAACACCCGAACTATGTACGGTTCGCTCAAATTGCTGAGAAAAGGTTTTCGTCAGCGGATTTACATGATTATCGTCTGATGCGATTTATACGATCATCACATCGCCACGATGTATGATCCGAACGAATCAGATGAATATCGAAGTATATATCTGGATCGTTGATGAGACCATTAATTCTTTAGCCTGTGCTGACGCCTAGCTCAGCCGCTAACAGAACTATATCTAATCTAATTAGATTTATTATCGACCCAAATGGCTTCTATTGCTGCCTCAGCTGCAGCAATAATCCGTATTTGTTGTTTATATGGTAACAGTATCTTGCTTGGAAGATTTCCAGCTCACTGTTCCGTATTCAAACTTTATAGTACCGTTTGCGACTTATAGTCGTCTTTATCGGTTTGGAAACTTGCTACAGCGATCCCAGTCACTTCAAGTTCTCCTTCTCCATAGACTAAGACAGCATCCTTAGTTCTCTGAGATACTAACGGATGTTCTTAACTTCAATCCAGTGACTATCACTCGGATTGGTCTGATTGTGTCTCCATACGCTCAAAGCGTATGAGACACCAGGTCACGTACATTTTAAATGTACAATTTCTCAGAGAGTGTTAACAACTTTAAATCTATCCCAATAGATCTTTATTCATAGAATAAAGGTTGTTACTCCTAAGAATTCTACGGAGAATTATCTCGAAAGCCAAGCTTTCGCCGATTGTTTTATGGGAATATCATTTCCAAGAAATAACATATATTATCATTATTTTATACATGACATCCATTGTCAGTGCGCTCCCACTAACCTCCTTATATACACAAGAATTATTTTCGTTTTGAATTAAATCATACACCATTATGATTACATCAAAACGTCAGCTCCAAGAACATTATGCTTGCTTCAATCCAAACATGGATCGAACAACCCGCAAACCTAGTTTGCTGGTTTAGGTACGACAAAATCGTCAGGATGTTATAAACATCCTCCAAAAGGTTTCCGTTTAAGGAAAGCGATTTTGATCTTCAACTGACATTTCATAAATGAATATGCAGTATCAGCAAGCATCATCCAAATGGATTTACCGTGGCAACAGGTAAAAGGTTGAACCGTAATCAACACAATGTTGATAACGATACCTTTTTGTTAAAAGCCTAGCTTTATACGTTGGTATGTTGCCATCCATGTATGTCTTCCTTGAAGACTTATACTGTACCAATAGGCATAATGCCTTGTGGTACATCAACTAGTGTCCAAACATAGTTGGTATACATGGAATCCATTTTGGACTCATGGCACTTTGCCATAATAGGGAGTCGATACCTTGTATCACTTCCTTAAACGTAGTCGGTTGGTCTACCTCAACAAGGTTGTCATCTTTATGAGGTGAGATCAGAAACCCATACCCCAGGTTGTTTTCTGATTCTCTCCGATCTACGCGGTTCTTGTGTATTCGAAGATTAATGGTATAGTTTCATCCTTGATGAACTATCTGTGTTCCATTAAGGACTTCGTGCCTTGAACAGTATTACTCCGACTTTCATCGAGTTATACGATCCTCCCACTTACCACTGCATATCGGTATTCCTCTTAGGAAAACCGCATGGTGAGCAACAATAACATTGTTCTCTCGTGAGATGCAAAAGTACTATACTTATGGTTTCCCCTAGGATAACCTATAATTGGCACTTATCCTATTTGGGTTTTAGTTTGGTATCATCCAAACATATGCCTAGCATACCCAAATCATCAGGAATGAGAAACCCAGTTTCTTTCCCGTTCATATCTAATATGATATCTGTCAAACAGATTCATATGGAACCTTATTCTAAATAAGTATTGCACTGTTAATGCATATCCGTTGAAGGAAATGGTAGCTCAGAGCGACTCATGATTAACCTTATCATGTCCAACAAAATTTGGTTTCTCCGTACAGACACATCGTCAAACTGACATGTCCTAGGAGGAGTCCTCATTGAAAGAATACTATACTCTTTCACGTATGTTTGAAACTTACTGCTTAAGTATTTTCCATTACGGTCTTACCGCGATGGTTTAATACTTTAGATGATCTGTTTGTCTACTTCGTGTCGAAACTCTAAAAGTTATCGATTTGTGTTCTTCAAAAGAAACACATAACCATAATGTGATGCCACATCCGTTAAGGTCACGAAATATTCATATTCATATCTAGTATTGCTAGATATGGGCCCACTTACTTCACTATGAATAGGGCTAACAGATCGATGGCACTATTACTATTACCAAGTAAATAGCGTTTCAGGTACTTTACCTAGTAAACTAGATTCGTAGACTTTATTTGAATAGTCAAATCAGTCCTAGTACCCACTCTTCAAAAGCGTGGATATACGAGTCTTGTTTAATTGTGTCCCAGACAACAATGCCACAAATAAGTCTCTACTGATCAAATCAGTTTGAGCTATATATTGTCATTTTATATGTTTGAGATTTATTTATATTCAAAATAGAAATTCTGTTACTCACATCTAATGTGTTTATCTTAATATCATTCTTTATATAATGAAATACTTTAGTGTTCTAGAATATAAAGGTCTATTCGCAACGAATTAAACACTGATATAAAGATAATGTTTCTAGTCAAACTAGTTACATTATAACAGTTCCTAATTTAAGTACATACCAAAAAGGTAGTTCCTAAACTTAGGGTTCTACGGTCGAAACAGCGACTTTCATCCTGTTTCCGATTCGCAGATTAATCTCAGCTTGAAGTCAGTATCCTGCTCACAGCAGATTCTGAACATCAATCCATACAATTTATGTACCATACTAAGTATTTTAAAATCCAATTTTAATACTAGTAATAGACATAATATTGACAAACATTCTTAAAGTCAGAGCCTTGCCCTTTCTTTAATTCCTTCGTGTCTGTCATATCCAAACGGCAGTCACTTTAGGATATGTCATTTATCTTCCCAGAAGATCATAATGATTTTGCCTTTGCCCTTTCAAATATTTCAGAAGCCTTTGGCCAAGCCTTGGGTTTCTAGAATATTGAAGTATGGTGCGCCTTGCGCCACTACCTAATTGCAAAGTTTGACTTTATCTCCTCGAGAATAGTCTTTAACCCTCCAAGAGTTATTTATTGCAATTTTCATACTTCTTAAATCTAATCATAGATTTATGACAAGTATATCGAATTAAGCACTTAAGTTATCATCACATAAATCTTCCAAAGATTATGCTCTACTATTTGCTTAATTCCTGGCTTAGGCATAATAGGTTATTTTATCAAATAAAGTAACTTATTATTTATTTCCAGGACCATCCTGAAATTATTCCCAATTAAAATATAGTCGTTTAAATACATTTTCACCTAGGATTATGTTTTAAACACTAATCTTTCATTCATCTTGATTCTAATAGTCCAACTATTTAATCAACGATTCGTGGTACTATGTATTATATTGATTATTATAGTCCAACTATACAATCAAATATAATTTAAATCAATTAACCTCAATTACATTGATTACTATAATCCAATTATAAAATCAACTGTAAATTAATTAATTCAAAAATATTGATTACCATAATCCAATTATATAATCAACTATAATACAGTCCAACTGTTTATTAAAACAACAATTTAAATATTAGTCCAACTAACATTTAATTTAATATGACGAATAATTGAATGAGCGCGTATGGCAAGTAATTAAATGAATATTGCAAATTCAATTCTTGCCTCCCACTATTTTTCGGCGAGCCTCTATCCCTCTGTCGAGTACTCGGGAAACCTTGTTTCCTAGTGGGCTAGGATCCCGTTAAATATCACACAATCTTGACTTTGGCCAACAAATTGTATGATAATTAACTAGGTAGATCTCAAAGATCAATTGGATCTAATCCAATTCCTAGATCCAGTAGGCGGATATCCAAATCCTAAACATATATCTTATATATGCCAATACATCCAATGTATTACCTAACCTTTTTCCTCTGAATCAACTAAGCTTTGGCTTTGGCACAACAAACCTAATGATCCCAGTCAAGCGCGACCCATTGACCATGGAAAGCTTCGTAATCAATGTCGATGGACAAGAAGTGGTCTTGACTTTGGCCAACAAACCACAACTTGGACAAGACACCAATATAGAACAAAACTCTCGTGATTCAAACACATCTTCGACGGACAAAGGGCTTGACTTTGGCCAACAACCCAATGCCAATCTAGGATCTTGAGTAAGAATCACTCAATGGAAGGAAAAACGCATGATATTTGATGAGGGTTTTTCGCGTGCAAATTGGCTACCAATTTATTATCTTTATTTAGGTCTCATCATCACACACCCTTAAACATGCATTCTAAACACATAATAAAGCGCATATGAAAATAAATAATAATGATATGCGGATGGATACTTAACACATTGATCCTAGATCAAATCTCTCCTTTCTCTCTCAAACTAGCACTTGTATTACTTCTACCCGTTAAACTACACTTCTAGAGAAACCTCATTTACATTGAGGGGAATAGGTGAGAAGAGAATACAAAGAGAATAGAGGTGATAAGGCTGGACACGCAGGTCCAATTAATAAATCGAATTTATTACAACAATTTCCAAAATTGCCCCCACCCTGCTAATATCCATCCGATATACATTATTCATTCATCACAACCATGTATTCACACAAGCATGTTATCAATCAATCTAATCACAATTAATTAATCTGATAATTAGTGATCATCCAATGTTCAAACAACGATTTAATTTTGTGCGAGTCAAACTCGTTTTTGCGAATAAGTACTCAAAGTACGAATTCTCGAATTAAATTAAACTACAACATTAAATCCAATTTAATATGTATTTAATACTAATTCATTATTTAATTCCAAATTAAATATTACACTTTATTAATAAACCTTTACGACTTAAATTCCAAATTTAATCTTTACGGGTCTCAAAGCCCGATTAACGTCCAACGTCAATTTAATTCAAGTCCAATGGGCTTTAAATTAATTTCTTTAAGGCATGGGCTTTGGCAACCAAAGCCCAATCAAGGAGTAACCCCATAAGCCAAGAAATCAATTTCGGCCCATTAGGCCCAATTAAACTTTAAAGGTTTATAAGTCACATTTGGGCTTTAAGGAAGTGGTTTTAGGCCCAATTGGATCCAATCCCATTTGCCTAAACCCAACTTTGTACAACAAAGCCCAATAAGCCCATTTACAACTTTAAGCCCAAATCAAATTTTAAGGCCCAATAATTAAATTACCAAATTCCAAATTTCCAATTTAATTACCTAAAGTGTATATCATGATTAATCACCCAAATCAATATTTCCAAAACATCAAATTAGTCCAATTAATCATGCTCAATTTCATTATCACATGTCCAACACATTAATGAAAAATCAAACCCATATACATGCTCAAAGCTCTCGGCCAAGGGAGGGATTTTATGTCCAATTCGGTTTCAATCCAATTAAACCACAATCAACATAAATTAACTTCCCGAATGATTTCCAACACATCCAATGTCTAAAATCAAAATTACCAAGACTTTAAAAGGCATAAAGTATTCGGCCAAGGTGAGTATATTGGGGATATTTGTCCAATTCAAAATTCAATCCAATTCAATCTCAAATTAACAATATCTTACATGATTTTATATACATCCAATGTTCAAAATCAAAAAATCCAAGATTCCCAAAATCACTTCACATTCGGCCGGCCACCACTAAGAATTTGGGGAAAATTATTCCAAATCAATTTTCATGAAATTGATCCAACCAATCTTCAATTAAACATGTTATAAGCATACTCAAACAATCAATTCATTCAAATCATGCTCAAAACAATTTACCCAAATTTTAAGCCCTAAAATTTCATGCTTGAACCTAGGCTCTTGATGCCATTGTTGGTTTTATTCTAGGTCCCAAGATCATCAAACAAGCATGAAGATGTGTGAAATACATATCAAAGAAGTTGCGGAATACTTACATTGATCGGTTGAGACGATTTGAAGACAAACAAAACCATTTTTCAGCCCTCCAAGGTGCGCCCACTGCATGCAGTCCACTGCTTAAAAATTTCAGTTTTGAGTCTTCAAGAATCCAAGATTTCGAGCTTCAATCTTCGTCGTTTGATTCCCGGCTCGTGGGTGGGTTTCCCTAACACCTTCGTATGCCTCTTGGTGTGCTAGCACTTGCCAAGTTTGCAACAAAATGGCCAAAATCTTCTTGCCATTCACGGCAAACCGAAGCTGTTTCACAGCCCCTTGGGCGTGACTTTGAAGAAGAAAAGAGAGATGGATGAGAGATTAGGTTAGGGAAAAAGTGTAAAACATTTCACTTATATAATTTCCAAAATTACTAAAATGTTTTACCATTACTTTCTTTTCCAAAAAGAAATAAAACAAATGTAATAATGTTTATTAAATCATTTTACCCTTGGTAAAAGGTGTGAAAAGGAAAAGGCTTTCACTTTTCCAAAAAGTTAAAAGTCTTTTCCCCCCAAAATTTCCCTCCAAATTTTAAAGGTCAAAGTCAAATAGTCAAAGTTACTTTTCCAAAAAACGTTTTGACTTTTATGACTTGCGATGTGATTTGCGATGCGACTTGCGGCACGTGATTCAAAATCGACGTAACTTCGCAAACACATTATGAGCTCGGTTTTGATAATTCTAAATTAACGATTTTCTCGATGCCTCGTTAATAAATCCAATTTACTAATCACGTCGCTCGAGAATTAATTCTAAATTAATTCAAGTACCCGAATTAAAATCTAATTTTAATTCCTAATCGAAATCCAATTTCGTTTAATATATCGAATATATTATTTATCGATTAATTCCAAATTAATCGTTCTCTCTCTTTAAATTGATATTTTATCATAGATAAAATATCTCCGTAATTAATCCCAGATTAATTTTCTCTCTCTTCTAATTAATCCCAGATTAATATATAATGCGAGTCATACGTAATCGGTGTATCATTGGGAAGCGACCCATGAGATCTCCGGATATGTTGGCAGTAAATTCGGTTCTTCGGACTATCCGAACACGTAAGTACCAAGTATTACGTTTTACCGATTTACAAGACAAGGTTGGCCTCTAGCAAAGCGCCATGCCTACCCAATTCTCCGGAAATATCCTTACAGGAATATGTGATCTATATCAGGTGTAGTATACATCGTATAGTGCATATCGATCTAGTATCGGATGGTCACGTGCTAGGCCTGGGGCTGGAGTTGTGTCTGCCCCGTACGAAGCACATGTCGGATGTCTGGTAACTAGTCTCTATAATCGGATATGCATGACCTAGTCATAATATCCCGATGGCCGCGCAGCACTTAAGAGCACTAATACCGTATCCTACGTGACATCATCTCCACTATGACTGGAGTGATACTTCCGTCTTGACATCACACCCAATACTCTACGATTCTCAATATACCCAGTATTGGCGTACACAGAACCGGTTAAAGCCCTGGACGACCTCAACCAAAGTATATTGATTGTCATAAGTATTAGCGGTGCAAGTCTCAGGTTAAGAGACCAAATACACCTACCCTGATGTCGGACTCCCATAGACACATAGTCAAACTACCAATGGGATTCTGAGGGGGTCTATCCAGAGCGAAGCTGTTTCCCGTACCATCGGTGAAACACAACCTCCTATCGCACTTGCATAAGTATCTAATACTTAAATATATGAGAACTATGCCCGTTATGCCCTCACAACGTGCACAAGTGCAATACTAGTCTTTTACGCATTACCGATGTCCAATCTCGATAATACTCTGACTAGGGATATTTAATGATTAATCCTTTGTGGACTGATACTGTCTCATATCATTCTCAATCCAGGAACTAATCATAGGGACCTCCTATCATTTATATATCTAAGGTGATCTAATCACAAATGATAAGATAGCAATCTCCTTTGTCACATAGTTAATTTGTACAACAACACCATGATCTGTACAAATAGTGACGCTATGGGTCATAATTGTCCAACACATCAGACTTTCGATGATTCTCGAATACTCTAATTGCGATATGCTTGAGCCAGTATTATTTGATAAATGAAAAGTTAGGTCTACATGAGTTCTAGCCACATTTAGATCTCCTTTATTATATTTCTCAAGTATCTTCTCAACATAATGAGTCTAAAATAATCTATATCCCTCTGATGTTATAGAAATCTTAATTCCTAAGATCACATTAGCTACTCCTAAATCTTTCATATCAAATTTTTTGGTCAATACTTTCTTGGTAGACTGAATCATCTCATTATTACTACCAATTATTAGCATATCGCCTCTACGTAGAGACACACAATGACATATCCTTTTTGAGTTGATCTGGTGTATACACACTTATCACACTTATTGATTTTGAGCCCACTTGACAACATTTCTTTATCAAATTTTTCATGCTATTATTTAGGTGCTTGTTTTAATCCGTATAAGGATTTTACAAGTTTGCACACCTTCTGTTCTTGTCCAGGAACATTGAAATCTTATGGTTGTTCCATGTAAATCTCTTCATCTAGTTCACCATTTAAGAATGTTGTCTTCACATCCATTTGATGTATTTCAAGACCAAATATAGCTGCTATGGCTATGAGCATTCTTATTGATATGATACGAGTCACTGGTGAATAGGTATCAAAGTAATCAATGCATTCTTTTTGTCTATAACCTTTATGACAAGTCTTGTCTTGTACTTATCTATTGATCCATCCAGTTTCTTCTTCCGTTTGAAAATCCATTTGTAGCCCAGCGGCTTACAACCTGGAGGAAGATCAACCAACTTCTAAGTATATTTTTGAAGGATAGAATCAATCTCGCTGTTGATGGCCTATTTCCACAAAGGTTTCTCTAAAGAAGACATTGCTTATTTATAGCTTTGAGGCTCATTTTCTAACAAGTATGTCAAAATCATGTCCAAATGACTTAAACGTTCTAGCTCTTTTGCTACGTCTAGGTTCAATTTCCTCAACATTTTCATGTTGATATGATTCTTTGTCAACTTGATCACTGTCTTTGACAGTATCAATAGTTTTTTTGAGAGACTTTATTTTTTGTCTTTTCTTACAAGGAAATGTCTCTTCAAAGATTGTCGCATTCCTTGACCCAATTATCATTTTTGGATTGATGTCAGGAATTTCAGACTTATGTACCAAGAATCGATATGCACAACTGTTGTGAGCATATCCAATGAATATACAATCAACAGTTTTGGGTCATATTCTAACCTTTTTAAGTTTAGGAACCATCACTTTGGTGAGACACCCCCACATTTTCAGATATTTGTATGAAGGTACGTGACCTTTCCATAATTCATATGGTGTCTTGTCCAATCTTCTATGAGGTAGCTTGTTCAGAACGTAGTTGGTGGAAAGCAAGACTTCCCCCCACAATTGCTGGGGTAAACTATAGCTTGTCAATATGGCATTCATCATTTCCTTCAATGTTCGGTTTTTGTGTTCAACAATCCCCTTTTTTGAGGTGAATAAAGAGCAGTAGTTTCGTGAATAATTTCATGATTGGAACAATATTCACCAAATAGTGACACATATTCACCTCATCTATCACTCCTGATTCTTTTGATTTTCTTGCCAAGTTGATTTTCAACTTCGTTCTTATAGTGTATAAAGCTCTCAATGGCTTCATCTTTGCTCATCAGCAAATACACATAACAGAATCTTGTGCTATCATCGATAAAAGTGACAAAGTACTTTTTACCACCTCTTGTTTGCACAATATTCATATCACACATCGGAGTGTACAAGTTCCGAGGGTTCAGAACTTCGTTCTATGGAATGAAATGATGCTCTATGTATTTTTGCTTCAACACATGCCTCACATTTATATTGGTTATCAATTGTAAATTTAGGTATAAGGTCCATGTTAATTAATTTACGTATTGTATCATAATTAACATGCCATAATCTCTCATGCCATACATTTTGTGACTCAATAATATAAGCGGTAGATATAGTTTTATTATTAGCACTGTGTCGATTGACAGTCATTACATTGAACTTGAAAAGTCCCTCAGTGAGGTATCATTTCCCTACATAAACATCATTTTTAGACATTACAAACTTGTCAAAAATAAATACAAGCTTAAAGCCATTCTTGCTAAGGAGAGAGCCTGAAACCAAGTTCTTCCGGATATAAGGAATATGCAGAACATTCTTCAATGTAAGCTCCTTTCCGGATGTCATCTTCAGAACCACTATGCCTAGTCCAACCACTCTAGAGGTAGAAGAGTTTCCCATTGTCAGATGATCGCCACCATCGACCTTCTGATATGAGGAAAATATATTGCTATCAGCATAAATATGACGAGTAGCCCCAGTGTCTACCCACCATTCTCTCGGATTCCCAACCAAGTTGGCTTCTGTTACAACTGTTGAGAGGTTCATTTCTGAGATATCATCAGTTAGCTGCTCATCCTCAGTGACATGAGCCTTATTTTTCTTTTTCTTGCCTTTCTCCCGAGACTTCTTGTTTCTGCAGTCTTTTGCCATGTGACCGCCTTTTCCACAGATGTAACACTTCCCCTTGAACTTCTTGTTTGCTTGGGAAGAATCAGCTCTACTGTTCTTTCTCTTTTTGCTACCCTTTCCACCCTTGACGATGTTGGCCTTAGACTCCATAGTCTTGTAGCTGGCCTTCTCGGACTTCATGTTGTACTCTTCGATCCTCAATCGGACTCCAAGGTCTTCAAGACTCATCTGTTTCCTTTTTTGTTTCAGATAGCTCTTGAAGTCCTTCCATGATGGAGGCAACTTCTCAATGATTATGGCAACTTGAATGATTAACTGTAGTTCACCCAACTAATATTTCAGATAGCACTTGAAGTCCTTCCATGAAATCTCGCATAGTTTCATTCCCTCATCCAATATTTCATGAATGATTAACTGTAGTTCGCCCAACTAAGACATCACTGTCCTTGAATCTACCATCTTATAGTCCAAGAACCTACACACGAAAAATTTCTTCTGTCAGACATTCTCGGTTTTGTATTTCTTCTCGAGAGATTCCTAGAGAATCTTTATAGAAGTCATGCCTTGGTACACATTGTACATGGTATTGTCTGTTGGATAATTATGACTCATAGCATCACTATTTGTAAAAGACACGGTGTTCTTTGTACAAATTAACTATGTGACAAAGGGAATTGCTCTTTTATCATTTGTAATTGGATTACTTGGATATATAAATGATAAAAGTCCATATGATTAGTACCAGATTAATAAGATATGAGCCGATATTAATCCACGAAAGGTTTAATCATTAAATATCCCTAGTCGTAGTATTATCGAGACTGGACATCGATAATGTGGAATAAGCTAGTATTGCACTTATGCGCGTTATGGAAGCTTAACGACATAGTTCTTATATATTTAGGTATTGGATACTTATGCAAGTGTGATAGGAGGTTATGTTATCCGTTGGACCGAGAACAACTTCGATTTGGATAGACCCCTCGGAATCCCATTAGTAGTTGTAGGCACTGCATTTTGCATGTAAGTCCCTATGATGAGTCTCATTTGGAGACACTACCTTTCAAGTCACGGAAGTTGCGGGAAACGAATGTCAGAAGGGGAAATTCAGAATAAGTATGTCATCGGATTCAATTCACATGTTCAATGCTTTCGTTCGTGCTGCGTTCGTGAACACGTTCGAATGTCAAGCAGATTGTGGGCATTCATGTAGCATTCGAATCAGCGTTCGAACGATGTTGGTACTTATGGTTTTGTTACTAGCCTCACGACCCAAGCCCAATTAGCCAACCAAAACCCACCCAAATAATTAAAATATAAAAACACATGTCACAAATTAAAATAATATCCTCCCTAAATTAAATAATTCACATACCTAAATGAAACAAATCAAATATATGTAATTAAGCCAAATCATGTCCCCAATTAACTAGATATTTTCCTTGTGAGACACTAATTAGGAGATGCCACTCATGATTACATTGATTCCTTTCCTATTCAAACAAAGAAAACCCTAGCATTTGCCTATAAAAGAAACACAAATCCAACCTTTCACAGCCTAGCACATACATAAAAATCACAGAAAATTCTACAAAACGGATTCACACAAAAAAACTCCTAGCTCACACGCCCAAGACAACAAGAACAAGCAAACAAATAATCCTCAACCGAATACTCACACATCAAAACCCCCTTTATTGCCGCACAATTAGACCAAAAACACTCCCCTTTACATCACCGAAACAGTCCCTAAACTAAACCATAACATCACTGAAAATCACCCCTAATACTGCATTATAATCACCTAAAAACACACTCAAACAGCAGTCCAAAAGACGCCAAAATAGTCCCTTAATACGGTGAAAATAGTGACCAGAAAATACAACAAAAACAGCAGCGAAACGGAGCAAAAACAGTAGCCCGAACAACGAAACAGCGAAAGGAAGCAGTGGACCAGTGAACCAGAGGAGTTACGGAGCATCAACCCTTCCGACGGCCGTGTAACGCGCTTTCAAGAGACAACCTAAGAGGTTAGACCTGAGGGAACTTTTCTTATTTATTTTCATTCATATTTTAATTGTTTCGCATGAGAGTCGCTTGTGAATGCATGTTGTGGCCTTTGAATGGATGGGAAAATGTGTCGTCTCTTGTGGTATATAGGATGGAAACCCAGACGTAAATTTTGTAGCCGAATCCGAATGGACGGTAGTGCGGTCTGTACTTGGTAAACAACTCCACGTACCACTTGAGCAAACGGCACACGTTTCACTTTGCTTTTGTATATTGTTCGTTTATTACTCGCATTTTTATTATTCCGCCATTTACTTTACGTACGTTGTGTGTTTATGTGTTGATGATGTAATGCGTATGGGCTAACTAAGGTGGATTAAAGGTCCTCTATTCGAGGGAAAATGCCTAAAGGCTACCTTTACCACGATGTTTTGCCGCGCCGGATGAAGTATGTTTGATTGAATGTGAGATATGTTTAATCGGACATACGGAGTTCCACATCATTGTTTTATTCATTTGCATGCATAGTAATATAATGCGCATGGGCTAACTAGGGTGGATTAAAAGTCATTTATTCGAGAGAAAACGCCTAAAGGCTACTTTTACCACGATGTTTTGTCGCGCCTTTTGTTATGTCATTGACCTTTTGCATATCATTGCTCTATTTACGCATGTATTGCATTCTAGTGCACATGGGCTAACTAGGGTGGATTAAAGGTCATCTATTCGAGGGAAAATGCCTAAAGGCTGCCTTTACCACGATGTTTTCGGCGGCGGATGAGGTACACCCGATTGAATGAGAATAAGTTCAATCGGGCACACGGGGTCCTTCATTGTGCATTTGCTCATCTAGGTATGTGTTTGCGTCATCTATCATGCATCAGGTCTTGTCCCGTTCGAACGCGTTCTTGAACGCTATACGAACGCGGACCTTCTGTTTCTCATTCGAACACATTTACGAACGCTACTCGAACGCGCATGCATTTTGTTTCATCAGGTCTTGTCCCGTTCGAACGCGTTCTCGAACGTTATACGAACGCGAAACTTCTGTTTCCCGTTTGAACACGTTTACGAACGCTACTCGAACGCACATGCGTTTTGTTTCACCAGGTCTTATCCTGTTCAAACGCGTTCTCAAACGCTATACGAACGCGAACCTTCTTTTTACCGTTCGAACGCGTTTATGAACGCTACACGAACACACATACACTGAACCGATTCATTTTCATCACATTTCATGCATAATTGCTTCTTGGGTGATTTCTCTTACATTATGTAATTAATCATACCATTCCATTATTGACACTTTTGCTCTTATCATCCGTTTGTATTCCCGCATTTATCTATTTGATGTGTTCGCAAGATTGTGTTCAAGCATGATTAGGTCGTCAGTATGTTACTTGTTTCTTAAAGCATGATTAGGTCGTTAGGATTTTACTTGTTTCTCAAGCATAATTTAGCCATTCGTACGTTATTCCTCTATGCATGATTTTGTTATCTTCTTTCGCAATAGGTGTTTAATTTACGTTTATGTTTAGGTTGTTATTTATTTTTCGTGTTTGATGATTCAACATGTTCTTGAGATTATTGTGTGATATCATATGTTTGCCGTTATGATGATTTATTTTATACATGCGAACTTAGGAGTAGATTATCCTTGGAAATATATGTTGCTTAGGCTTGGTTAGATTATTGCACAAATCCTTTCATGACAAGTGGCATAAGTAAGGTACCATTCTGAACCCAACGGTTTGAGGTCTTCCCTTGTGAGGGGTGAGTGCGGCCTTAAATCATTTTCCCGGTTCACACCGGGTGGCGACTCCATGTTATTTCTCCGATTTAGTTCCCCCGTGGGCTACTCCGTACTCCCAACTAGGCCGCGAACCTAGAGCAGCGTCGCCGATTTCTGTGTCCTACAGTCTGGCCACTCCATTGGGGATAGAGAATCGGCCCCGAAATAATGTCTTGTAATGTTTGTGATTTGTGCTTTAGTTAACTGTGTCTATCGTGGGTTAAAAGGGTTTAATCAAATGCATTATTAGAACTAAGTAATGGTTTGGTGTCTTTCTTCATTCACTACCTTTCTATAAGGAAAAGCTATGAAGGCACCTAGATAATCATGTACTCGTAGCCTATTGTGATGGACTAATTTGGAGGACTCGTTATTTATTCATGTCACCAAGCGATAAGAGCCTAAGAGGCTTGGGTTTTTAAGAGAGTTCGCTCCGCCCTCCCTCTGGGGTATCTATAACGGGAAATCCATTTGACAGTCAGTCACACACCATAACTCGTTGGCACGTACTGTAAGGTATAAAAAAGGTGCGCTCACTTGGTCGCTCAAACCCTTGAGTGGGGAGACCTAGTTGTGGGCAATCCTTCGCCAGCGAGAGTCTTTGTCTACACTCCCGCAAACCCACACATAGACCGGAGTTATATGACCTGTAGCAATTATTTCCTTGTGCTTGTAGACCATCCTCATTGGATGCAGTTGGACTTCTTGTCAGAAATGCGAACTTGTTGGGCCATTTAAACTGGGACGAGTTCGTATCCTATGACAATTGGGCCAAAAGCTTCTGAAATGTAATGGGCCGCTCTGTAGAAATTATTGCTTTATGCTTGAATGCTTGTGGACCATCCTCATTTGGATGCAGTTGGACCTCTTGTCAGAAATGCGAACTTGTTGGGCCATTTAAACTGGGACGAGTTCGTATCCTATGATAATTGGGCCAAAAGCTTCTGAAATGCCGATGAGCCATCCTGTGTTTAGGCCCCTTATCATTTGAAGTTGTTTAACCATGTTATCGCAAATGTGTAAGAATGTTGGGCCTTTTCAACTGGGACAAGTTTTCACTTTGCAATAATACGATTGAAGCTTTAAAATGGCAAGAGGGCGATTTATATGTTCCATGCATCACACGTATCTCATGCATCTCATGCATACACCCATCATGTTAAATCTCTTGTGTCTTAAGAGCCATCATAGATATCTGTTGAGTTAGGGAAAATGGAAGACTTGTTAAAAGGCCAATAGCAAACATGAGCGAATCAGAGAATGAGGTATCCCGTATGGATCAGTTGGAGACCAATCTCACCAAGGTTACTGAACAGTTACAAGCCTTGACTGTTGCTATGGCTAATATGGTTGTGCCCCGTGCTGGGGGAAGCTCTAAGAATGAGAGGCATGAAGACCTTCCAACTAGACTGAATGATGATATCCCGGGTTTTGATGATGATATGGCTGAATATGCTGCGGGGAAAATGGCAGGGTCTCGAACTGAACTGCAGAAACTCAAGATCAGGTAGAGTCGGTTACCCGTAAGATGAGGGGCAAGCATGGAGACCTGTTGGATTATGAGGCAATGACGTTTGAGGAACAGTTGCCAGCTTAGTTTAAAATGCCGGATATAGCCAAGTTTAATGGGAACGGGGACCCCAGGGTCTATCTCCGACAATATGTTTCAGTGATGAGTTCAGAAGGCCTGTCGCAGCGTCAATTTCAGAAGATGTTCGGGATGTCGCTTGAAAGGGCACCCGTAGTGTGGTATCATGGCCTGGAGAGAAAGGTCAATGATGGTTGGATGGCATTAGCAGACGCCTTTCTAAAACAGTATGTCACAAATTTAGAGATCGATTTGTCGCTTCCTGACTTGGAGAATACCAAGCAGAAGCCGGAGGAAAGTTTCAAAGAGGTAGATCGCTGGACGAGCCAGCTTCTGAAAATACAGACTCGTCCTTCGGAGAAGGACTAGATCAAAATGATCATCAAGGGCACCAAGCCCTCTATTTATGGCAAGTTGAGGAGGATGACCTCCATGATTGCTGATTTTCGACAGTTAAGGGAAACTGTCATAGACATTGAAGAGGAAGAAGCTGAGAACAGAAAGTTTTATGGCCAGAATAGAAGGAATTTTGGGGGGCCTTCTGAGACCAAGCCCGCTACTGCTGAGGTCGCTACCGTCAGAAACAGGCGGTTCTCCGACCTTGGTAGACCTTAGTCAAAGGTGTTTGAAAAGCTGAAGATGCAAGGACTTCTTAAACCTTTGGAACCTAGGCCATTTCTGAACCTTGTGCCACCGTACCTTAACCTAAACATGTACTGTTACTTCCATCAAGAAAAATGCCATGACACCGACAACTGCACCTGCCTTAGGAATGAGATCCAAAACCTTATTGACTCTCATAAAATACCCGATCCGGAAAAAGAACAACCCAACACCCACATGAACCTTCTACCCAACTACCACTCCGTTCCACCACCCACCTACATGATCAACCACCCAGTTTCTTTCATGAGGATAGAGAACGACATCAGTGGAGAATCATAGGCCGAGGAAGAAGGCAATGCTGCGAATGATGAAGATGTTCCTCATAGTTTATTTGATCTTGCATTTTCAAAGACATTGAGTTTATCTACTTGTTCGAACCTTTTCTTAATGATAATAAAGACGTTCATTTCGCTTACTTGCCTGAGTCTCTTCCTTTCAACCTGCAACATGAGTATTTTTGGCAAAAGCATTCAACCCTGGTACTATGATACTCAGCGATGTTTAGAACACGGGGAATTCCCGAAAGAAGCAAGCAGAAAAGACAAGGTAGCCATTCAGAAATTGGGAAACAAGACAGTGAGACTGTCAAATTTGGAAGGGAATGAGTTCACCGAGCCAATCAACATGGATAGATTGAAGCAGTATTTCGCCTGAGGAAGAAAAAGCCGAGCAATTACCAAGGGAATTGGCAGAAGACCTAACCCAACGGGATAGAAAATTCATTCATGCATACACATAACATAGTTGCATTCTTTTTGTGTTTGTTCTGTTTTGTAATAACAGGTTTCAAAGAAGAAAAAGAGAAAGCGGCAAAAGAAAGCCAACCAGAAGCAGCAACAGTACAGTGTCATCGGTTTCAGGAATGAATCATGGGGTCGAGGCCCACATCAGCATCAGTTTTGGGGTGAGGCCCACATCAACATCAGTCTGGGGTGAGGCCAACATCAGTATCAGTTTGAGGATGAGTCCCAGGGTTGAGGCCCACATCGGCACCAGTATCAGTTTTGGGATGAGTCCCAGGGTTAAGGCCCACATCAGCATCTTCATCAGTTTTGGGGATGAGTACCAGGGTCGAGGCCCACATCACCAGCAGTTTTGGATCGTCACATCACATGATCTACTTCGACCTAGTGCAAGAAGCGAAGAACATAAAGCTAAGCCAAGATTGGGGCGACCAGTCTACCACCTCGCAAATCAGGGACGTAACGAGATATTGAGTCACAGAATCAAAGAAGACTGAGCAATCACCAGAGAGAATTGACAGAAAGAAATTATAAGTAGGCCCAGGGGGCGACCAAAAACAGTTACAGACGAAGGACACCAAAGAGCACAATGAAGACCTAACCCATCGGAATGGGAAAAACAACCATGCATACATGCATACACGTCACATGCACGCAATTTTTGTCTTGTTTTTGTTTACAGGTTTTGAAGAAAATGAAAAGGCAGCAAAGACAAACAGTTTCGGGAACAAAGCCCACAGTCAACACAGTTTGTGAATAAAGCCCACATTCAGCAAATTCGAGAACAAAGCCCACTCACAATCAACAGATCAGGAATAAAGCCCACATTCAGCAAATTCGAGAACAAAGCCCATATTCAGTACAGTCAGGGAACAAAGCCCACTCACAATCAACAGATCATGAATAAAGCCCACATTCAGCAAGTTCGGGAACAAAGCCCACAGTCAACACAGTTCGAGAATAACGCCCGCATTCGGCAAGCTCGGGAACAAAGCCCATATTCAATACAGCCAGGGAACAAAGCCTACTCACAATCAACAGATCAGGGGAATAAAGCCCTATCTCAACACAGTTCAGGAACAAAACCCAGGGGAATAAAGCCCTATCTTAACACAGTTCGAGAATAAAGCCCAGGGGAATAAAGCCCTATCTTGATACAGTTTGGGAATAAAGCCCATGGGAATAAAGCCATATTTTTACACAGTTCGGGAACAAATCCTAGAGGAATAGAGCCCACTTTCAACACAGTTCAGGAACAAAGCCTAGAGGAATAAAGTCCACTTTCAAAACAGCTCGGGAATAAAGCCTAGGGGAATAAAGCCCTCTCTCAACGCAGTTCGGGAACAAAGCCCATATTCAATATAATTTGGGAACCAAGCCCAAAGGTCAAAGCATCTCAGGATAACAAGTAAGTTAAGCAACAGCTGGCGAGCCAGGTAAGTAAAAATGCATTGCACAACTTTGATAGGATTGTCATTGTCACACACTGCACAAGTCCCATCAAAGTGAGGGCGACTGTAGGCACTGCATTTTGCATGTAAGTCCCTATGATGAGTCTCATTTGGAGACACTACCTTTTAAGTCACGGAAGTCGTGGGAAACGAATTTCGGAAGGGGAAATTCAGCATATGTCATCGGATTCAATTCACATGTTCACTGCTTTCATTCGTGCTGCGTTCGTGAACACATTCGAACATCAAGCAGATTGTGGGCGTTCATGTAGCGTTCGAATCGGCGTTCGAACGGTGTCGGTACTTCTGGTTTTGTTGCTAGCCTCACGACCCAAGCCCAATTAGCCCACCAAAACCCACCCAAATAATTAAAATATTTAAAACACATGTCACAAATTAAAATAATATCCTCCATATATTAAATAATTCACATACCTAAATGAAACAAATCAAATATATGATCTTCCTAATTAAGCCAAATCATGTCCCCAATTAACTAGATATTTTCCTTGTGAGACATTAATTAGGAGATGCCACTCATGATTACATTGATTCCTTTCCTATTCAAACAAAGAAAACCCTAGCCTTTGCCTATAAAAGAAACACAAATCCAACCTTTCACAGCCTAGCACATACATAAAAATCACAGAAAATTCTGCAAAGCAGATTCACACAAAAAAAACTCATAGCTCACACGCCCAAGACAACAAGAACAAGCAAACAAATAATCCTATTCTCCTCCTCTCTCTAGCAACCGAATACTCACACATCAAAACCCCCTTTATTGTCGCACAACCATACCGAAAACACTTCCCTTTACATCACCGAAACAGTCCATAAACTACACCATAATATCACCGAAAACCACCTTTAAAACTGCACTATAATCACCGAAAAAAACACTCAAACAGCAGCCCAAAAAGACGCCAAAACAGTCCCTTAATACGGTGAAAATAGTGACCAGAAAATACAACAAAAACAGCAGCGAAACGGAGCAAAAACAGTAGCCCGAACAACGAAACAGCGAAAGGAAGCAGTTGACCAGTGAACAAGAGGAGTTGCGGAGCATCAACCCTTCCGACGGGCGTGTAACGCGCTTTCAAGAGACAACCTAAGAGGTTAGACCTGAGGGCACTTTTCTTATTTATTTTCATTCATATTTTAATTGTTTTATTTATTTTCTTCGCATGAGAGTCGCTTGTGAATGCATGTTGTGGCTTTTGAATGGATGGGAAAATGTGTCGTCTCTTGTGGTATATAGGATGGAAACCCAGACGTAAATTTCGTAGCTGAATCCGAATGGACGATAGTGCGGTCTATACTTGGGAAATAACTCCACGTACCACTTGAGCAAACGGCACACGTTTCACTTTGCTTTTGTATCTTGTTCGTTTATTACTAGTAATTTTTATTATTCCGCCATTTACTTTACGTACGTTGTGTGTTTATGTGTTGATGATGTAATGCGCATGGGCTAACTAGGGTGGATTAAAGGTCCTCTATTCGAGGGAAAATGCCTAAAGGCTACCTTTACCATGATGTTTTGCCGCGCTGGATGAAGTATGTTTGATTGAATGTGAGATATGTTTAATCGGACATACGGAGTTCCACATCATTGTTTAATTCATTTGCATGCATAGTAATATAATGTGCATGGGCTATCTAGGGAGGATGAAAGGTCCTTTATTCGAGGGAAAACGCCTAAAGGCTACCTTTACCACGATGTTTTGCCGCGCCTTTTGTTATATCATTGACCTTTTGCATATCATTGCTCTATTTACGCATGTACTACATTCTAGTGTGCATGGGCTAACTATGGTGGATTAAAGGTCCTCTATTCGATGGAAAATGCCTAAAGGCTACCTTTACCACGATGTTTTGCCGCGCTGGACGAGGTACACCCGATTGAATGGGAATGAGTTCAATCGGGCACACGGGGTCCTACATTGTGCATTTGCTCATCTAGGTATGTGTTTGCGTCGTCTATCATGCATCAGGTCTTGTCCCGTTCGAACGCGTTCTCGAACGCTATACGAACGCGAACCTTCTGTTTCCCATTCGAACGCGCATGCATTTTGTTTCATCAGGTCTTGTCCCGTTCAAACGCGTTCTCGAACGCTATACGAACGTGAACCTTCTGTTTCCCGTTCGAACGCTTTTACGAACGCTACTCGAACGCGCATGCATTTTGTTTCACCAGGTCTTATCCCGTTCGAACGCGTTCTCAAACGCTATACGAACACGGACCTTCTTTTTACCGTTCGAACGCGTTTATGAACGCTACACGAACGCACATACACTGAACCGATTCCTTTTCATCACATTTCATGCATAATTTCTTCTTGGGTGATTTCTCTTACATTTTGTAATTAATCATACCATTCCAGTATTGACACTTTTGCTGTTATCATCCATTTGTATTCCCGAATTTATCTATTTGATGTGTTCGCAAGATTGTGTTCAAGCATGATTAGGTCGTCAGTATGTTACTTGTTTCTTAAAGCATGATTAGGTCGTTAGGATGTTACTTGTTTCTCAAGCATAATTTAGCCATTAGTACGTTATTCATATATGCATGATTTTGTTATCTTCTTTCGTAATAGGTGTTTAATTTACGTTTATGTTTAGGTTGTTATTTATTTTTCGTGTTTGATGATTCAACATTTCGTGAGATTATTGTGTGTTATCGTATGTTTGCCGATATGATGATTTATTTTATACATGTGAACTGATGAGTAGATTATCCTTGGAAATATATGTTGCTTAGGCTTGGTTAGATTATTGCACAAATCCTTTCATTACAAGCATAAGTAAGGGACCATTCCGAACCCAACGGTTTGAGGTCTTCCCTTGCGAGGGGTGAGTGCGGCCTTAAATCATTTTCTAGGTTCACACCGGGTGGCGACTCCATGTTATTTCTCCGATTTAGTTCCCTCGTGGGCTACTCCGTACTCCCAACTAGGCCGCGAGCCTAGAGCAGCGTCGCCGATTTCTCTCTGTCCTACAGTAGTATGACTGTGTGTATGGGAATCCGAATCAAGGTAGGTGTATTTGGTCTTAACTTGAGACTTGCATCGCTAATACTTGTGACAATCAGTACGCTTTGGTTTTGGTCGTCCAGAGCTTTAACAGGTTCTGTGTACGCCTCTTCTGGGTTTACTGAGAATCGTAGTGTATTGGGTGTGATGTCAAGATGGAAGTATCACTTCAGTCATATGGAGATGATGATCACGCAGGGATACAGAACTAGTACTCTTAAATGCTGCAGCTATCGGGATAGTATGACTAGGTCATAATTTTCCGATTACAGAGACTAGTTGCTAGTGATCCGATAAATGATTCGTACGTGGCAGACACAATTCCAGCCCTAAGCCTAGCATGTGACATTCGATACTGGATCGTAATACGCAATACATTGTATATTATGCCTGATATAGATTATAGATATTCCATGTTGAATATATTTCTAGAAAATGGGGTAGGCATAATGCTTTGCTAGAAGCCAACCGTGTCTTGTAAATCGGTAAGAACGTGGTATTAGGTACGCACGTGTTCGGATAGTCCGATGACCAGATTTACTGCCAACATATCTAGGGATCTTTTGGGTCGCTTCCCAAAGATTCACCGATGACATTTGACTCGAACAAAATTAATCTAGGATTAATTATGAGAGAGAAAATTGATCTGGGATTAATTACGGCAAGAATTAATCTGGGATTAATTAACAAGAGAAAGAATTAATCTGAGATTAATTGCGTCATGAATTAATCTGGGATTAATTCATGAAGAAGAGAGAACGCGATTAATTTGAAATTAATCGACAAAGTGAATTTAATAATGAAATTAGATTTTACTATTTAATTAATTGGGCTAAAATAATATATTAGATATATTAATTGAAATTGGATTTCAATGCGGAATTAAAATTGGATTTTAATTCGTGCGAACGAATTAATTTGGAATTAATTTGCGAGCGACTTTCGTAATAATTTTGCGAGGCATTATTATTTAATTTTTCGTAAAAATTCGTTTAATCGGATTAAACGAACCTGAGCCCAAAGTGTGTTGATCAAGCCCACTTGAATTTTGAATTTAAAGTGGGGCCCACCAACTTACATCAACTTGACACTTGACTTACATCAAGTAGTCATAAGTGTGATGGAGGTGGTTGGCTTTATTAAATGTGATTCATTTAACTTACACAAACACACTTAAGTTAACTTTTGAAGTCAACATTTTTGGTAACAAGTTTGGAACTTGGAAACACTATTCTCCCTTCTCATTTCTTCAAAATGCCGTGAGATGCTCTCTCTCTCCTTGGAATTTTGTTGCAAAAATTCAAGCGTGCTAGCACATGATGAGTTGATTAAGGTGATGGGGAACTCACCCTTGAGTTTGGAATTCAATTTTAAGACTTGGAGCTTCCATTACATCCATGAAAGTTTTGAATTTCTCTACCAATCATTGTGAGTATTTCTGCAACTCCTCTTGTTTATTCACACACAAATCATCTTAGTGATCTTGTGGCAAGTGTAGGACACTAACATTGTCAAGTCCTCCCAAGAGGTAGTTCTTGCACAGGAAGTCGCCTGACGACCATGTCTCTTCTCGCAGTTGTTTGGCTGTTTCCGTTTCTCCCTCCATAGGACCCGGAGGATCTTTGAGGTACTTAGCCAACTGTAGTGTTGTCAGATAGAACAACATTTTGCTCAGCCATTGTTTAAAGTTTGCCCCACCAAACTTTTCTGATTTTTCTCCATGAGCGACTAGTACTGTGATATTTCCGCTAGCCATATGTAACTGGAAAAATCAACAGTAATCAATAAGTCTACAAAAGACAAATTACATAACGATCAAATGTATGATCTTGTTTAAGTGATATACTAAGAGTTCACTCGTTGTTATATTGGACAGTAGTACCAAATAATACAAGTCCTTGAATTTACGATTAAGGTTTCTTATGATAAATGAATAAAAGAATATTCCCAGAGGACGAGGGGGTCCGAAATAACCACTTAAATCCCTGTCCACTTAGGCTATTACCGCATTGTTGACAAAATATCATTTAAACACTTTCTCAATAGAATATCTTAGACATTCCAACTTAGTATTACACTTCAATCCACAATACAATAATAAATATGTGTAAATTTGTATGTGTATATTTATAAGTCAATCAAGCTTGGACGGAATTACTTGTGTAAAGTTACACTTTTAATTCTCAGCCAAGTATGCAACACATAATTAATTTTCAACTTTATCACTATGTGTATGCTTGTGATAATTGAACACCCTAATATTAACTTAAACCTATACTATCAAGTTTATAATATTACAGTATATGATTTTACTAAGTTAACATTATTGTATATATGCGATACATGTATATCATATGGTAGTATTAATTAATCTAAGTCTATGTTATTATTTTTGAATCAATAATAATTCCAGGATTAATTTTGTTAGTGTCACATTCGTTAATCCGTTTGAACGAAACTTTCCAGTGAGCTCACGTTCGTGTAGCGTTCGTAGACTCGTTCGAATGAAATTTTCCAGAGAGTTCACGTTCGTGTAGCGTTCGTAAACGCGTTCGAACGAAGTTTTCCAGAGAGTTCGCGTTCATAGTGCGTTTGCAAACGCGTTCGAACATTCTTTTACAGAAGACTGGCGTTCGAGTTGCGTTTGAGACGCGTTCGAACGAAACTACGAAAAACAGAATTTTTACCTACACGTTCGTTGTTTTTCATGCACAAAACACATTTTCCAGAAAATGACTATTAATACATGCTAAATTTCATTTAACAACACATATAAATTAATAAGTTCTTAAGATTGTTGGTCAAAATATGTCATTAAACGAAATTAACATGCTACATTCAATCAATTGTACACTAACATGTCAAATTGAACATAAACCATAAAACTTAGAAAAAACCTGAAAACTTGAATCCAAGTCGAGTTGCATCTGTCCTTAAGAACTTATTAGCCCCGCCTCGGTGCTCTACGGATGTCTTGTGGCTAATGTTCTCTCAGGATTACTTGGATGCTTCTTGTATAAGGGTCACTCCTTTCACAAGAACTTGAACAAGGACAAATGATGGAAACTCTCTTGACTTTAAATGACTCTCTAGACAAATGGAAGTATTGTATGATTTTTTTGGATCCTCCAAATGATCTCAAGGCCTCTTAATTTATAGGCATGAAATGGTGTCTTTGAAGGCACCATTTGGTTTAGGATATAACCCTCCTAAGGATTATACATTTTTTTAACGCCTTTAAAGGCCTAGAGATGCATCCTTTTAATTAGATGATATGTCCATTCACCTTTGTGACATAACTCTCTTTTGTTTTTGATTTATCCAGTTGTTCTTGGTCTTTACACTAAAGAAGATGAGGCTTAAGGTTTATGAGTTTAATTTGTAAAATAATAAAATATATTTATTTATTATTAATTCATTATTAGTTTATTATTTTTATACAAGGGAAAATGAAGAGAATAGTGGTGGTGGTTGAAGGCTTGAAGTAGTGAATTTTGCAGGATTTATTATTTAATTAATGTAATACATTCCCAAGAGGTGGTTTAATGACAAACGACTTAGGATTTAATTGTTGGATACTGAATTCGAATCCGGAAATACATTTCTTAGAAGAACTTGAACCTGATTTGACGTTGGTAATTTAAATGTTTCTAAAAAAAGGTAATGCAATGCTATGTAAAGTTGTGATGATAATCAAAAATCCTTTTTGTGTAACTTAGGAACACAAATTAATTGAGTAATGATACACTTACTCACACTCTTACTCACACTTATCCCAACTCTCTCACTGTAGCTACAGTGAGCTACAGTAATTCACTGTAGCTACAGTGAGAGAGTTGCGATAAATGTGAGTAGGAGTGTGAGTAAATTTATCATTTTTGAATTAAATTTACATTCGTTATTTATTGTGCAAAAACCATTCAATTCCAAGCCACGTCATTCAGCTACCAAAACTAGATTATGGTCAAAACCTGAGACAGCTTGTAAAACTTCACAACCTTCTAAACAATCAATCAACATTGGCTCAGCTTCATCACTAGAGCTTCCTAAACCAAGCCTACCATTTTTGCCGCAACCCCATGTCCAAACCTCTCCCTTTGAAGTAAGAGCCATGGAATGTACACGCCCTCCTGACACTGACACAACACTTTCACCTTCCATTCCCTTGACCACCGACGGGACATTATCCGGTCCCATTCTTCCCAGCTGAAAACTCCGGTTCCATCCCCATGAGAGAAGGCCTCTTCCACCTCCTGTAACATTACACGATTGTACTTTGCAAATCGCAAAAGAATGACCAAGACCTGATGATATAGACATGGGAGGGAAGTTTATATCAACCGGGAACATTCCCATGTCTTGTTTCTCTCTGCCCAACTGACCATATACATTGCTCCCACAGCTTAGTAGGATGCCGTTACCTGAAACCAGACAAATAGAATAAACATGCTTGTATTGATATCTACATGACTAAACGAATGTAAATATACATAACAAATACTTACGGCCAAGAACCAAGGAATGGTCAAATCCACATGCAATATCTACAACTTCAACACCATCTAGTTCTTCCACTAAACAAGGCTCCCAGATTATAGGCATATCTTTCTCCTTCTCCATTCCTTCTAAGACCAGTTTCTCAGCTTCTTCAATTGTTGAGCTCGAGATTTCTTGGTTACTTTCATATACATTTACATTTGAATCTAGTGGAGACCTCTCCAAAGCTTTCCCAAGGTTTCCCATCCTACCATCAGCAGAATAACCCCAACCAAACAATTTCCCATCCTTAGTCTGTGCTAGAGCATGACCCCAACCAAATGATACCTGTCAAAGAAAGATGCACAACAAATTCCCATCTTGTAGTACAAATGAATTAAAGCAGTCTGATTATAAATATGGAGTTTGTGCTGCTACGAGCCTACGACTTTCTACCTTAGAATCCCACCTTGACTATATTTTCCCCAACAAGTGCACCGACTCTTGCAGGTACTAGGGCCTCTGTGATATCTTTTCCAAGACCAAGTTGTCCACGTTTAGACTTTCCCCAAACCCACAAAGAGCCATCATCTCCAATGGCTGAAGAGACAACACCAGAAGCAAATGCAGCACTGACATTTACCTGATCTATCCCTTCTACTCTCTTCGGATCATTCCACGTGTCTCTGTTCATAATCAAAACTTTCCACTCAGTAACCTACTGTTATATGTAAAAGTCCATAATTACCAGCTAAGGAGAATCCGTTAAGAACATATGACTCAGTACTAGCATATCTATCACCCCCTACACTATGAATGTATGGTTTCCATTACAACACCAGTAAGTTCACCATTTATAAAACAATTTAAATTTATTCGAATTCACACAATGTAATATCCTACGTACACATCAGCAATCCTGCAATTGCAAAGTGTTCTGCATTTGTGATTGCTAAAGATGCCCTTAAGGCAGTATCATTAGGATCGCGAGCTTTAAAACTCGTTCAGGTCCAAAGACAAACACATGGCAGGCAGATAACAAACTATTTACTATCGAAGGTTCAACAGTATAACCTAAAACAAAATTGTTACCTGGGTTCAAGAACATCGCGTCCTAGCTGGGCCTCGTTGTTTCGGCCCCAAGCCCAGACGGCTCCGCTAGAAGTGACGGCGAGGGAATGGTAGTGACCCGCACTGACGCTAATAACATCAGAGGGAAGACCAGGAACTAGGGTTGGCTCATAGGCGTCACCGCCAATGCCCGTCAGTGACGTCGGCAGACCTAAAGCTCCGTGGCTTCCGTCACCGAAGCTCATCACCGCCTTGCCGCAGCCGCTGCTCATGCATCTTCGGCTAATGAGGACGTTTACGTAATTACGGACTGCCGCCCCTTTCAGTGACCGCATTGGATCGACTCACCCTCGGCCTCGGGAGAATTTTCAAGTTTCGGTTAATAACACGAATCGGGTTATTACGGTAATGTTAAACTTAAAAAAGGTCCACATGAGCCTTTAAGGTTTTGGGCCCAATTATTGAGAGCCGGTCCATTTTGCATTTAAATTAACCTAACCCGAGGTCTAACTCCGGTTGAAAAAGATAAATTAATAATATGTGTCATTTAATGAGTGAAAGAGAAAGTAACGAATGATTAAAATTAAGAGAAATAATGTATTTAAAGACTTATATTTATATGACTTAATTGACGTCTCAAATTCTTTCATTATAAAAACTCTGTTACAATTTTAAATTATTAAATAAATAAAAAAAAATTTAATTATTTTATTATAAAATATCTCTGAAAATAAGTTGCTACACAATTCAATTCACATGACATAAAAAATCTCGATCCATGTTTATGTTGTCTCTCAGAAGAATCACACCAAAAGAATAAACGAGAGCCTTAGCTCCTGCTTCCGTTTCACGCGTTCGGATCTTCTTCCGACCCGGATTCATTTCTCCACATCTGCTTCGGGTACAGTTTATTCTTTTGTTTTAGCTTTGTGTTGCGAAATTTCATTGGATCTCTGATTTTGTATTTGTTTTTATTTTTACCGTTTCCTCTGCCTGGATGCTTGATCTGTTTATTTTTATTTTTTCTATTTTATCTTATCTGAATAAAAATATGTCGAAATGTCGTTCAATGTATCTCTGTCAAGAGAGTTTGGAATGTATATTTGTTTGTTTTTAATTTGATTCATATTAATCGAATTGTTAGTTTGTTTGAAAGAAATGTTGTGCGAAGTCTGACGAAATTAAGTTTGTTAAATGTAGATTTGATGTTGAATTCTTATGTTATTAAGGTAGATTAGAAGAAATCAAGGTGGTGTTTGGATTGTTGAAAATGAGAGAGAAAATAGCCATGATTTGTTTGGTTTTTTTCTTTGCGGTTCTATTTGGGCAACTTTGCAATGGGTTTTATTTGCCCGGAAGTTACATGCACACGTACTCGAATGGGGAAGCTATTTACGCTAAGGTTAATTCGTTAACGTCTATTGAAACTGAGCTTCCGTTTAGTTATTATAGCTTGCCTTACTGCAAACCACTTGGTGGGGTCAAGAAAAGTGCGGAGAATCTTGGGGAATTGCTTATGGGAGATCAGATTGATAACTCTCCGTATAGGTTTCGGATGAATGTGAATGAGACTGTTTTTCTTTGCATAACAACCCCGTTGAGTGAGAATGAAGTTAAGCTTTTGAAACAGAGGACTCGTGATTTGTATCAAGTGAATATGATTTTGGACAATTTGCCTGTTATGAGGTATGCAAAGCAAAACGGGGTTACCATTCAGTGGACTGGATTCCCAATTGGGTATACACCGGGTAACAGTAATGATGATTTCATTATTAATCATCTGAAGTTCACTGTTTTGGTTCATGAGTATAGAGGGAGTGGTGTTGAGATCATTGGTACAGGGGAAGAAGGTATGGGTGTGATTTCTGAAGCTGATAACAAGAAGGCATCTGGCTATGAGATTGTTGGCTTTGAGGTCGTTCCATGCAGTGTTAAGTATGATCCAGAAGTAATGACGAAACTCCACATGTATGATAATATCACATCTGTGAAGTGCCCCTCAGAGCTTGACAAGTCTCAAATTATAAGGGAGCAAGAGAGAATTTCCTTCACTTATGAGGTTGAATTTATCAAGAGCAATATAAGATGGCCTTCTCGATGGGATGCTTATTTGAAGATGGAAGGTGCTCGTGTCCACTGGTTCTCCATCCTCAATTCTCTGATGGTGATATTTTTCCTTGCCGGAATAGTTTTTGTCATATTCTTGAGGACTGTGAGGAGGGATTTGACAAGGTATGAGGAGTTGGACAAAGAAGCTCAAGCACAGATGACTGAGGAGCTTTCAGGGTGGAAGCTTGTTGTGGGTGATGTGTTCAGAGAACCAGATCATCCAAAGCTTCTTTGTGTGATGGTTGGAGATGGGGTTCAGATTACAGGGATGGCAGTTGTCACTATCGTATTTGCAGCCCTTGGTTTCATGTCACCTGCTTCACGTGGAATGTTACTGACAGGAATGATTTTTCTTTTCCTTTTCTTGGGTATTGCTGCTGGTTATGTTGCTGTACGAATGTGGAGAACAATCAAGGGAACTTCTGAAGGATGGAGATCAGTTTCCTGGTCTGCCTCATGCTTCTTCCCCGGAATTGTCTTTGTTATCCTAACAGCATTGAATTTTGTTCTTTGGGGCAGCAAGAGCACTGGTGCTATTCCCATTTCCTTATATTTTGTTCTCTTGTCCCTCTGGTTCTGCATTTCAGTGCCACTTACTCTCTTGGGTGGATTTTTTGGGACACGAGCTGAGGAAATATTATATCCTGTGCGGACCAACCAGATCCCTAGGGAAATACCTGCTCGTAAATATCCATCCTGGTTTCTTGTGCTCGGTGCAGGAACCCTTCCATTTGGAACCCTCTTTACAGAACTCTTCTTCATTCTCTCTAGCATCTGGCTGGGAAGGTTCTATTATGTCTTCGGTTTCCTGCTGATAGTTCTTCTGTTGCTGGTTGTGGTTTGTGCTGAAGTATCGGTGGTCCTAACATACATGCATCTTTGTGTGGAGGATTGGCGTTGGTGGTGGAAGGCTTTCTTTGCTTCTGGTTCAGTCGCACTCTATGTGTTACTATACTCAATCAATTACTTGGTCTTTGATCTGCAGAGTTTGAGGGACCGGTTTCTACTCTCCTATATCTTGGATATTCATTAATCATGGCAGTTGCGATCATGTTGGCTACTGGCACAATTGGCTTCCTCACATCTTTCTACTTTGTGCATTATCTTTTCTCATCCGTAAAGATTGATTAATAAGTTACGTTTGTGAATCAATCTTCATCAACCAAGTGGGGAAGACTCCAGTACTTAGGAAGAGTGAGTTTTCTTGGATCAGCATTGAAGCACTTGATAGATTTAGAGATTGTGATATGCTGTCTCATTCCTCTAAATTGCTGTTTTTGTTTTTCCCATTTTACTTAGTTTTGAGAATCGTTTTAATTTACCCGTCTCAGTTTACATTAACTGTCCTACAAAATTGTAATTTGCTAGTTTTGCTGTCCTTGTACTTTCGTTACCTTTATCATTGACGAGAAGTTCAATGGTCGGTCATTTTCTTTATCTCCTTATACATCAGTTATTGTGAATCCATTGCTAGTATATATGTGTTTGGCATCAATTCAGATAATTTTGTTTATTTAGAGAAATTGGTAATGTTTCTTCAGTAATTGATGACAGTGGGTTAATGGCACTGAAGCAGAATGCCTATTGAATGCTTTCAAAGCATCTCATGTGTTCTTACGATCAAGTTCCTATTTGGAAGAGCGTACATAGCTTCAAAAAGCAGGAACGTTATTCTAAACACTGGAAAAACAAAAGTACTTCCAACCATGCACAGGTATCATGATCTAAAACTGTAATGGTCTATTTCAACCCAGGAACTTTCATAAGACACCAATGATATACAAAAGCTAAACTGAAAGCTTTTATATACGAGTACAAATCCATGATTGCTGTATTTATATTTACAGAGACAAGAATAGTGAACCTGGAGGGGTGAAGCTCCACATCTGAGCAGGAGCAAGTTGCTTGGTTCTTTCTTTTTGATTGGCCAGTGATTATTCTCTCATTTTGGTGAAGTTAAGGCCATTGTCTTAGGAATTTGGCTCAGGATCATCCCTAAGGCCATTGTCTTGGGAATTTGTCTCAGGATCATCCCAAATCATATAGGCTCTAACAGGGTCGAAGTTGATAGCCTCCAGGCTTGTGTTTCCTATTGCGGCAAGTTCTGCATTCAATTCATCAAGATATGCAGTTTCTGAAAACTGCCCTTTTGAAGTTGGCAAGTTGCTGGGTACAGAATATGCAGCATTCGGGGGCTGATAGCCATAAGCAGCAGCCAGAGGCAGACATCGGAAAACTGTCCTGAAACTGGTTACTGGTAGTTGCAATTTGAGGCTGATGACAATCATAAGATGCATTCTGTGCTTGAAAATCAAAAGAAGGACTCAGAGGTTGATAATCATAAGATGCATTCTGAGGCTCAAAACTAAAGCTTGCACTCTGGGGCTGAAAGTCTCGCAGATATGCCATATTTTCTGAATAATTCACGGTTGAAGTTGGGAAGTCAGTAGTTGCGGAATAAGCTGTATTTTGTGATTACAGTCCATCTGTTACATTGATAGCATCAGTTGAATTATAAGGGAGAGAACTCCCCTGTGAATCAACAAAGCCTGCGTTTGGAGAATAAGCAACCTTTCGGGACTCTGAGCTAGCAGCACTACTAATTTTCTGTTGAAGGCCGATGCATTCTTTCATCTTATCTGTTGTGTTATTTTCATGGTGTTGCAGCAAGGTCTTGCTTCGACATACCAGCAGTATCTGCTCCTCCATTATGTTGACCAACAAGCTTCGCACTAGTTTCTTGTAGCAGGGCATTTGGAAATTTTCTAAATGTTTCAGCCTGAGATATTGACAAATATTTCTCAGCCTACATAGTACTATCTTAAGTATGAGACAGAAATAAATCAAGCTGTTAACAGATTCTGTTTTGGAATTTCACTTTCTACAGGATCTAATGTGTTTGTTTTCAGAATTTATTACTTAATAGAAGATCCTCAGTATCAACAAACTTCTCCATTCAAATTTCCAACCTTGAAGAATAATTAATCAAACTTGATTCCTGACACCAAAAACTGAAACCCAATTAAAAGAAATTACATCTTTCTAATGGTAAATATATATATTTTAAATAGTTAATTACCATAAACAAGACAAGAAGTTACCTGGAGTTTCAGATAGAGCTGTCCCTGAACATCCTTGTGCATTTCATAGACTCTCTTGACACTATGACCTTGGCCTTTGACTTTGAATCTGCCATGCCAAATTGCTAATCCCATAAGACAAACTTATAGTTAGCTTACATACCAATAAAATGATACCATTAACTAAACCAGAACAAGGGCTTTGTGAATAGAAAACAATATAATTTTTATATCCATATGCTTGGAGTGTCTGGTGGCTCGCAGAATTACCAATGGTCGGTCCAGCAGACAGCTGAGAAACTGTTACCTTTCAGTCAGTGGTGTTGAAAAATATTATATTTGCTTAAAAAATAACTAAATACTATATTTATCATTTTGTCGATTATCACTACGCTTCAAATTCTTAGGCACGAATATCATTAGTATTTGAAACAAAGCAAGCAGAAGAGGTAAAAATGAAACTAATGAACCTTAGGCACCCGCGGCCACTCACTCACCGAGGCTTTCCCTCTTCTGTACTTCTGTGATATACTGAATATTATTGTTGGAACTTGGAAGGTGACTCTTAATATGAAGAATTTCCGGTCAATGCCTATGGCATCCAGAAGACGCTTCAGAGTTACTGACACTCACAAAGTGGTTCTTTACTCCCAAGTATAAAAGTGTCGAAGTAATAAAATAACCCGGTAAGTCCGGGATCGATCCACAGAGAATATATTTAATAAGATAAAATAATAATTTGAGTAAAAAAAAAATGAATTGTTTGAATGATTGAAAATTTTAAATTAGACTACAATAATAAAATAAAATGTCAGATTTTGAGTGACGTAGCCAATTTGAATCACAATGACATATTTAGTATCATTAAACCAAGTTTAAAGTGCTATAGAAGCTTGACAAACACACAAATGGCATATGGAAAACATGTTTAGACAAAGAGGAATGTATCCATAACAGCAATAATGTGTAATAACCCTAAATTTTTGGTAAGGTTATTATAGTCTTTTCACTTAAAAGATTTTGGTCAAAATTTTGAATTTTTGACTTTCGAGATTGATAAAAATTTTAAAAGTTTGCTTCAATTTTTATTTGACCCAAATAGTAGGGGCTTGACTGATATTTTTCAACTTATTATATAAATCTCCATTCTTTCTTCTCCCTTTCAAAGGTGTAATGCCATTTTTCTTTTCTTTTCATTTTTTTTTGAAACATGCGTGTGGAGAGAGAGGGAGATCCGGCGGTGGTGGCCGTTTTCCGACGATCGGAGCTAGAGTAAATGGAGAGCAAGTTGATAAACACTAAAAAACGACATTTATTAAAAGGAAAATTAATCATTTTATACTTGTAGTTTCATTAATTCCCTTAATTTACGACATTTGTGAATTAATAATTAAATTTATGTTTTATATATTTTTATTGTGATTTTTATTTATTGTGTAGGTAAAATACTGTTTCGGATGCTCAACAGAAATATGGACAAGAAATCTGAATTCCAAGACCTAGAAACCTAAAAAGACGTGACATTTAGATTCAAATCGGATTTGAAAAATATTCACCGTGTTTAGATTGGCGACAAAATGAACTTATAATGTATTTAACTACACATGTATTTTATATAAATATATAAAATAAAACAAAATAAAAGCAAAAAATACGAGAATAAAAACAAACGAAAAATGACCAAAAAAAATTTAATTGCTTCAGTGGAAAGCAATTGCAAGCTCAGCTTGCAATTTGCACATGTATCTCTTGAGACTTTGTGGGATGAGCTATTGTGTGTATTTTTTCTTTTATAATTTATTTTTCTTTTATTTATAAAATTATGAGTGTTTTTTTATTTATATCTTGTTCTGTTAATTTATATTATGCTGTGGGGTAAAGGGTAACGCTAGTGGTTTGAAAATATATGTGATTTTTATTTATATTAAATTTATAAATTGTGATAATTTCCCAAATAAAATTCATATTCTTTTCAGTTTATTGAGGACTCTTGACTAGCTGTAGACAGTCCCCGATTGGCACAGACAATATTGAATCCCATAAATGAGAGAGAGTTAACTATTAAAGATCTGGATTAATTATAGAAAATATGGTTCCGCCTATATGTCTGGTTTTTATATATTTGGCATAATTGAGTACATAACTGGACTTGTTATAAAAAAAGTTATCACCGTATTTATGACTAGTTTGATATATTTTGGCATATTTAGTACATTGGCAGGACTAATTATCGACATGATAAATTACATGTGTTGGTATAATTAATACATGATAATTATGAAATAAATTGATTAGAAAATAATTATAGTTTATATTTTATAAAAAATAAAAATTATTTATATTCGAAATATCAAAAGTGGATCCCTTACACCTAGTATTTTACTTTATTAGTTGAATTATTATTTTATCATATTAAATTTATTCCATGTGTATCGACCCCGGACTTACCAAGTTATTTTATTACTT
Source organism: Zanthoxylum bungeanum (assembly GCA_019454045.1). Classification (NCBI taxonomy): domain Eukaryota; kingdom Viridiplantae; phylum Streptophyta; class Magnoliopsida; order Sapindales; family Rutaceae; genus Zanthoxylum; species Zanthoxylum bungeanum. Next base: position 122,742 of record SKCR01038146.1, read on the forward strand.
CGACACTCTTATACTTGGGAGTAAAGAACCACTTTGTGAGTGTGTCAAGTTTTTGGCGCCGTTGTTGGGGAATAAAATTTAATAGATAGAGTAATAATTTAACATTATTGTATTTTTCACGTTTGTGTTGTTTTGTGTATGTGTGTTTTTTTTTTTTAAAATCTTTTATATTTTTTGTTGTTTTGTGTATTTTATAAAAAAAAAAACACTTTACTAAATTATAGTTTCGGGAATCCAACTTTAAAAGACATTGTTTGCCAATTTATAATAAAATTGGATGAGAAGCATATCCTAGACCAATAGAGAGCATTCAAGTCGTTACTAGACATAAAACTATATGAAGATGTGAGCAACAATTACAACTACATTTCAATTTACTCTTTTGATTTTTTTGTTATTTTAAGCTATAACCTTTATTTTTAGTAGTAGTGTTGTAGATTTAAATGTCAATACCACACAAATCAGGTGATGTCTTCTAAACTCTAATTTTTCTTATTCACACATTGAGAACATGTCTCAATTTGGTTGGGGAGGAGATAATTGACAAGAATGCTTTTATTTTTATTTTTTTTTTGAAAAAATTATTTTATTTTGTCTGTAAGAAATAAAAAATAAAAAATTATTTTTGTTTTTATGTTATTTCTTAACAAGTTATTTTTGTTCATTTCCTTTTAAATTATTTAAATTTGTGAATTCTTGATAAAATTGTTTAAATTTGATTTTCATATACTCATTTCACAAGTATTATCAACATACATGGTAACATATGACAATGGGTTGTAAGTGAAAATTTTATATTATTAAGTTCTCTAGTTTGTTAGAGGCAGCACCTAAAAGTAATGAAGTTTGTGTTTTTATTTCAAAAAAGAAAAAGAAAAGCAAATCAAAAAAAAAAAAGAAAAAAGAAAAGAAAAAAACTAACCAAGCTTTTGCTTAGTTATCGGACATCGTGCCTCAGTAAGTAGTGATTGTTCGTGTAAAATGATAGAGCTTGAGTGTAAAAAAAAGAGGAAAAAAATGTGTGAATAAGTTCGACTTCATAGCCTCTCTAACTCGAGAAATTAAGTCTGTATGGTGTTTTAACACTTAATGCCCTTAGGCTAACTGGTCTGAGAGTTACTGACCCAAAGCTCGTTACATGAGTTAAAAGAAAAAGCTTAAGAAAATCAGACACTTCTTATTTTTAACATATGAGATCCGAACAATTAAGTCTGTAGGGGTGTCTTAACACTTAGTGCCCTAAAGCCAACTGATTTTAGAATCACTGGCCCAAAGCTCATTATAAGGGTTAAAGATGTATTATTATAAGAAAAATAAAAAAAAATTATATAATAAACTGTCATTGCCAACATGTGTGAATTATGATATAAATTTAGGATAAAAATATTACTCTCTTTTCAACAAGACATGTGAATATTGTGGGCACAATGAATTAATTGGTACTTTGTCTCATGGGTGTATGGAAGAAGGGTAAAAAGTATATGAGAATTTACTTATTTTATAATTTAGAAATAAAGAAAATAATTACTGACTTGGATAAGAAATTTTCTTTTAATTTTTCACTTAAATTACTAAGGGCTAGTAATAATCTGGTTGGGGAGTGTGATGAACACTGAAAAATATACATTTATTAAAAGGAAAATTAATCATTTTACATTTGTAGTTTTATTAATCCCCTTAATTTACCACATTTATGAATTAATAATTAAATTTATATTTATATATTTTTATGTGATTTTTATTTATTATATAGGTAAAATACTGCTTCGGATGCTCAACAAGAAAATGGACAAGAAATCTGAATTCTAAGACCCAGAAACCTAAAGGGGTGTGGTAACTAGATTCGAATCGGACTTAAACAATATTCACCGTGTTTAGTTAGCGAAAAAAATGAGCTTATGATGTATTTAACTACACATGTATTTATATATATATATATATATATAAAATAAAACAAAAGACAAAAGACAAAAGACAAAAGACAAAAGACAAAAGAATAAAAACAAATAGAATTGAACAAAAAAAATTAATTATAATTGCTTTCCACCTTTTGGTGGAAAGCAATTGCAGGCTTTGCTTGCAAATTGCAAGCTCAACTTGCAAGTTGCACATGGGTGCTAAGCACCTCTATAAATATAGGTGTTCAACACCTCACTTAGACAATAAAATTTCCACAGATATCTATTGAGATTTTGTGGGATGAATTCTTGTGTGTATTTTTCTTTTGTAATTTATTTTTCTTTCATTTATAAAATTATGAGTGTTTTTTTTATTTATATCTTGTTCTGCTAATTTGTATTATGCTGGGGTAAAAGGTGAAGCTAGTGATATGTAAATATATGTAATTTTTATTTATATTATATTTTATAAATTGTGATAATTTTCCAAATAAAATTCATACTCTTTCCAGTTTATTGAGGACTATTGACTAGCTGCAGATAGTCCCCGATTGGCACAGATAATACTTGAATCTCATAAATGAGAGAAAGTGGACTATTAAAGATCTGGATAAATTATAGACAATACGGTTCCGCCTATATGGTTGGTTTTATATATTTGGCATAATTGAGTACCTAACTGGACTTATTATAGACAAATGTTATTAGCGCCTTTATGGCTGGTTTTATATCTTTTGGCATATTTAATACTTCGATAGGACTAATTATCGACATGGCGAATTACATGTATTGTCATAATTAATACATGATAATTATGAAATAAATTGATTTAGAAATAATTATAATTTTTCTTTTATAAAAAGTAAAAAGTATTTATATTTGAAATATCAAGAGTGGATCCCCTAAACCTAGTATTTTATTTTATTGTCTGTACTTAGAGAGTCTCACAATATGAAGTGTACTCGTTGAGCACTTGGTTAGCCGATTATTTTGATAATAAATAATATTTGATATTATAATTATCAACCAAATTCTACAAGAGAAATTTAGAAGAAAATATATCATACTGAGGTGCTGAGCACTCAACACTTTTTTTTTTTTTTTTTTAACAATTTGCATTGCAAAATGTAAATTGTCAAAGTGATGGGCCAATCCACAGAAAGGTGGATTGGCCATTTATAATATATTTTTTTAATTTTTTTGGTTTTGTTTTGTTTTTTTTTTCTTTAATAATTACATATAACACTGTTTGGATTGTTTATTAATTTCGGCCTTGAAAAATTCAGAACTATAAAATCTTGCTAACAAAAAAGTTGTAGATATTTGAGTATTCTTTCATGTGGATCTGGAATAGCCTCAATCCGATATCGGAGAGTAAAATGTTACAGCAAAAACATGAAAATTGCTTAAAGTTGGCATTTTCGAAATTGTACAATGTTAGAACGCCCTTTTAAGTTTCTGGCCTCCAAGATCCAAATGTCACGTCCATTTTTCTAATTATGCATCCAAAATATTATTTCACCTATATAAAATAAAAATCACAATAAACATAAATTTCATTATTATTTTACAAATATGCTAAATTAAGGGGATTAATGAAATTACAAGTGTAAATGATTAATTTGTTTTTAATAAATGTGCATTTTTTAGTGTTCATCACACCCCCAACCAGCTTATTACTAGTCCATAATAATTTGAGCGCAAATTGAAAAAAATTCTTATCCAAATAAATAATTATTTTCTTTCTTTATAAATGATTAAATAAGTAAATTCTTCTATACTTTTTACCCTTCTTCCATACACACATAAAATAAGATATCTATCAATTCATTGTGGCCACAATATTCACAGGTCTTGTTGAAAAGAGAGTAATATTTTTGTCCCAGAGTTATATCAAAATTCACACATTTTTGACAATGAAAAATTATTTATAAATACAAAAATAAATTCTTTTAATAATACATCTTAAATCCTTGTAGTGAGCTTTGGGCCAGTTGACCGGTGCAATCACACCCGTATAACGCAAGCGCACGTATCGTTCAAGTAGTATAAAAAGTATCGATCCCACGAGGACTTAATACCTAAGTTATTAATTTATGAAGCCAATTTTTTACAAGTATCTAATGGATTGATTGTTTGATTGTGTGGTGACTTTAAAATTAAAACAAGTAAAAGAAATAACGCGAAAGTAGATTGAGGAAAAGTCAATATTAATAAACTATCCAGGGTTGTGAATCATTCCAATATATTTTTAAAGATGAAGTGATTATTTTACATTTGTGTAATATATTAGTTTACTAACCCGTAACACAAAATTCTGCAAAATCCTCTGTCGATGGTCAGATGCAAATACCCAGTGTAACCCAATTAAACCATATGTCAATGTTAACCAAGTTACCTGAATTCATTAAGAATAAGTTCCAATTATGGCTACCCTGCCCAACATGTATATGTCTATCCTGTAAGGAAATCTATTAAATGGTTATCTATCCTCAAGGAAGATCGTGGGCTATTAAGTCTAAGGCTGAAACCTAAAATTCATTTGTCAAGTTTATTTTAAGTTTACCAAATCAATCTTATTAATGGCCAGTTAACAATAAGCATTAAACTTAAGACTTAATAAGTAAACCTTTATATTACCCAAATTATAAAATAACCCCTTATAAACCGGTGATATTGGAATTCATCTCAACCCCATATATCTGACTTAGTTACGACACATAATTAGGGCTAGTAAAAGCTTAATTAAAATAAAAGACATAAAGTAAATTGCTGGAAAGCAAATGCTGAAAAGTAAATGCTGAAAAGTAAATACTGGAAATTAAAAAGGTAAAAATACAATAAAAGAAAATGCTGGAGTAAAAGGATCCACTTTTATCACTACCATTTTAGATATCTCCCTTAATATAATATATTAACTTTGCGTGATATTACCAACCTGCCATATAGGCGGTAACCTGATTAAGTCAAATTTATAATTAATTACCAACCTGCCATATAGGCGGTATCCAAGCTTAGTGAGGTTAAAACCAATTTATAAATTTAGTCCAACCGACCATAAGGCGGTATCCTTATTAAATCAGGTTTTAATTAGTTTATATATTATAATTAAGGGAGATTAATCTAAATATTAGTAATAAAAGTTTTACCTTTTACCCCAACAGAGGGAGTTACCTCCTCATTTCTGAAAAGTAAAAACTGAAAAGTAAAGAAAGGAAAGTACTGTGCGTAAAAGTAAATTACAAAAAGTAAAGACTTGAAAAGTAAAGAAAAGAAAGTGAAAATGCGGAAATTAATTACTGAAAGCTGTAAATAAACAAACAAGATACAATCTTCTTAGTATTCTTAAGGAATTACATAGAAGAAAGCATGAATTCAAATCTGAAATTTGACCTTCTATTTATAGGCAAAAATTAGCTTCGCGCGTCGCAACGTGCAAGTTTGTTCTTGCGTCGCGATGAGCCGTTGATGAAGGACGCGTAGCACGCGGGTTGCGGAGATGGTGACACATGGCGGGCTGAATGATTATCTCAATAATTGTGCTGATGTGGCGCTGACGTGGCGATGTAGATTATCGGTAGCATGTGATGGTGACACGTGGCATAAGATGATTGGCTGATGATGATGTGGCTGACACGTGGCAAGCTGACTCAGCATGTGACTGATGTGGACGCCACGTGGTTGACATATGGACGACACGTAGATGACACATGGCGATGGCGATTGTCAGTAGCATGTGATGTTGACCCGTGGCACGGCGCACGTTAGCGGATCTGCTCTGATGTTAACATGTGGTAGGCGCACGTTAGTAAAGGCGCATGTTAGCAGACTTCTCAGATTTTGACACGTGTCCCGGCATATTTTAGCATGATTCGACGCATGTTAGCAAGGTCCAGCGCACGTTAGCGGTCGCGACGCCCAAAAGTCAGTTTTTTCCCTTTTTTGTCCGTTTTTCACTATTTTGGCCTTGAATTGCCTCCAGAGAGTTCTGAAACTTTATTTATCTACAAAATAACACAAAACACATCAAAATATTCACAAAACTCAAGAAACTATACAAAATATTAGGTCAAATGAGTGAGAAATAGTGATACATTTACCACTCATCACACCCCAAACCTAACATTTTGCTAGTCCTCGAGCAAAACAATAAAATAAAATAACATAAACATCTTTAAAATAAAATTTAACTAAGCCATTTTCGTAGGGATAACGGTTACATTTAGCGTATGCAACAAGCCTTTAAACCCCTAGATGTCCCTAGTGGACGAGTTGTAGTCTCTTGAGGGCTTACAACAACGATACCCACAAACGTCAAACTGATTTATTAAAAGTAAAAAGATAATAAAACTAATGCACACAAAAGCAAAAAGACAAGAGAAAATAGAATAAACAAGTTAGTGACTAAACAAGTGAAACTTCTTATCCAAGTTAATAGTTGTTTTCTTTCTTTCTAAATTACCGAATAAGTAAATTCTCCGATTATTTTTACTATTCTCCATATACACAACTAACAAGGTATTAATCAAGTCATTGTGCCCACAATATTCACAAGTGTAGTTGAAAATAGAGTAATATTTTTGTTCTAAAGTTATATCAGAATTCACACATTTTTTAAGCAATGGAACACTTTTTCTGATTTTTTTTATTTTTTTTATTTATATACAATATCTTCCATCCATGTAATGAGCTTTGGGCCAGTGACTCCCAAACCAGTTGGCTTTAGGGCACCAGATGTTAAGACACCCCTACGGACTTAATAACTCGGATTTCAGATATATATTTTTTTCTAACATCTTCGATCCATGTAGCGAGCTTTGGGCCAGTGACTCCCAAACCAGTTGGTTTTAAGGCACTAAGTGTTAAAACACTCCTACGGACTTAATAACTCGAATCTTAGATGCCAATCTTTTTTTATCCCATCGCTTTCTAGATGCTTCCTCCAATTAAACTATAGCACTGAATATTACAAACTCGTCAATCACAACTCATGTCCGTATGTTACTATGTATGTTGATAATACCTGTCAACTGAGCATATGAAGATTCATTTTAATCAGTTTTATGGAGAATTCACAAATTAAATAATTCAAAAGGAAATAAACAAAAATTAACTTGTTTCGAAATAAATTGAGATACGTCTCAGGAGTGGAAATTCCTTACACAACTATCTCACACCAATTTCACCTGAGTAATCAAATTAAAAACACAAAATATTTTTTTGAATTTTTCATTTTTTTTAATTTTTCGAAAATTTTGGACTAAAAATAACGCAATAAAAATAAGATACTAGTCAACTATTTCCCTTCCCCAAACCTAAATGAGACATTGTCCTCAATGTCTTAAAAAATAGAAGAAGAGTTTAGAAACAATACCTGGTTAGCTGATATTCTACATCTAAATGAAGAATTGTTAGCTGATATTCTACATCTAAATGAAGAATTAAAGGTTAAGATCCAGATTTATCCGACGCTTCTTATTACGATCATTATCAGACCAGTTTATCTTGGAAATGATATGATCAATTTGTGGTTCAAAGGCTAAGATTTGGTCAATTAAATCCTGGGCAGTTCTGGCAGTAAAAAGGAGTTCTTTTAAAAGATTTGACACGAACCCATTTCTCCGGGCATCATCAAGAAATACACAAAGAAAATCATAAAATTCATCAGCGTTAAATAGTCCAATCGGTTTCTGGTGTATATTCAAGTTCGCCCAAGATAGTACTGTAAAAATTTCCTCCATCGTGCCCAAGCCACCTAGCAAAGCAATAAAAGCATCAGCACAATTAATCATTTCCACCAGTCGTTCAGACATACCTGGCACGATCAGTTCTTCTCTGTTTGATGGTCCTATAAGATTCGCCTCTGCCAAAGGTTTTGGGATGATTCCCAAGACTTGACTGCCTTCATCCTGTACGGCCTTTGAAACGATCCTCATTAGTCTATGATTGCCACCGCCATATACTAGGTGCATATTCTTTTCGGCAATGACTCGACCCAATTCTTGTGCTGCCGCTACGTATTGTGGCTTAGTACCAACACTAATACCACAAAAGATACAAATGTTTACAACTCGTCTTCTTGAAGTGGCTTCCATTTTTATGTATTTTTTTCTCAACTCTAGATGCCTTCAAAAGTGCAATGATAAGTTGAATTTGTAGAACCTGAAAAAAGGTGAGTAACAATAGCACTAGTATCTTCCAAAGGACGATTAGTAGCAAAACAGTAAATTGTGAAAGGTAAAAAAGGTCTGGATCATGTCGGAGAAAATAAAAGAAAACAACAAAATAATTCACAATTATTAGATAAATACAAAGAAAATAATATTTAAATAAAGTAAATGCTTGATTGACGTTTATGCGTCAGTGACAAGCTTCCCATCCAATTTTCTTATAAATTGGCAAACAAGGTCTTTTTGAGTCAGATTCACGAGACTTAACTGTTGTCTTTCTTTTCGAAATTGTGTATATAACATGTGAATTTCTTGATGCACATATCCACTGGAATTAAGGGTGGCAATGGGCCGGGCCGGGCCGGGCTTTTACAAGCCCGGCCAACAAAAAAAAAGCCCGGGCCCGGGCTTTTTTTGGCCCGTATTTAAAAAAAAAATTTAAAAATTTAAAAAATATAAATATAAAATATATCTACACTATATACAAAGACAATTATAAATAAATCACAAGTTTCATTGATAAATTAACAATTTAAATGCTAAAAATGATATAAACATATTAAAAATATATATATATATTATGTTTTTTTTTTTTAAATTTTGGCCAGGGCCGGGCCGGGCCCGGGCCAAAATAGGAAAGCCCGGGCCCGAGTCGGGCTTTCATTTTAAGGCCCGGCCCAGGCTTTTCCCACCACGGGCCGGGCCGCGGGCTAAACTGCCACCCTTAACTGGAATGCGTCTCAAGAGTCTTAGATATGTCATCCAAAGACTCCTTACTCAAGCCATCCTTAATGAATTTAATTTTATCTTCACAGTTATCAGACACCATTCCTAAAGAACGACAACGAGTATTACATGTCATAGGAGCACATTTATAGCAAACACCCATTCTTTTAGCTCTTCTCTTTTTAGCATAGGTGCTTCTTCTTAAACCAGACAAATATGAAATAAAAGAGTCAGAGGATTCACCTGCCAATCAGACCCGTGCTTCAATAATCCAACGAATGTCATTAGGAATACCTTTTATCATTAGCAGTCTCATCCGTTCCAAACGAGCTTTGTAAACTTTCATCAGAGAGTTTTGAGGGAGAGAAGGAAATTGCTTGTGAAGATTTGTGAGAACATCTTCCATCGTGAAATGACTTTACCTGCAAAAATTAAACACACAAAATAAAACACACCAAATATTGAATATATACACAAATTGCATGGGTTGCCTTCATGCCAACGCTAAGTTTAAAGTCGTCAGCTAGACATGATTGTCCGAATGTTAGGCTGGATCTGAAAGTGTGACACTTTATTTTTGTCGCTCAAATGATTCTCCCCAGTAGTGCTTGACACACTGATTGTTAACCTTGAATGTTTTGTGTAGACACAGAACTTGACGACGCTGTTCTAGGGTCGCGGCCTAGTTGGGAGTACGAAATAACATGGAGTCGCCACCCGGTGTGAATCGGGACAAAGATTTAAGGCCGCACTCACCCCTCGCAAGGGAAGACCTCAAACCGTTGGGTTCGGAATGGTCCCTTACTTATGTCACTTGCGATGATATAATTTGTGCAATAAATCAACCGAGTCTACTCAATAATCATGCTCAAAGGGTACTTAGATCTAACATGCTTTCATCTAACCAACTCTTAATCTAAGTTTGCATGCTTGAAAGTAAATCATTAAACGGTAAACACACAATAGAACACAACGAGCATATCAAACCATTCAATTGAAATAAACGAATAACTATTTGAATATAAACATAAACTAAGCAACCTATCATGCATAAAACTAACATTATCATGCTTTGAAAGTTAAATAATGAACTAAACTAAATCTTGCTTTAAACAGTAAATAAATAACCTACGAACTATAACATGCTCAAATACAAATTTGGATGAGACGAGATATGTATATCTTAAGTGGTACGTGGCGTTGTATCCCGAGTGCAGACCGCACTACCGTCCATTCGAAATCGGCTACGGAATTTACGTCCGGGTTTCCATCCAATATACCACAAAAGGGAACACATATCCCGCTCATCCAACAATCACATCATGCTTCAAACGACTCTCATGCAATAATATTTTAAAATAAATAAAATAAAAACGAAAGAAGATAAGTGAAAAGGTGCCCTCAGGTGTAACCTCTTTTTTCGTCTCAGGAAAGGGCGTTACACGTCCGTTGGAAGGGTGAATGATCCGCTACTCTTTTAGTTCACCAACTCAATGTCTTTCCTCGCTGTGTTTTGCTGTTCGGGCTGCTGTTTTTACTCCGTTTCATTGCTGTTTTGCTGCTACGTTTCAGGTCACTGTTTTGGGTTAATTCGGGGACTGTTTTGCGGCAGTTTTAGGGCAGTGCAGTGAGGGTGTTTTACGGCAGTTTGAAGGGATTTGTGGGGGTTGTTCCAGACAGAATTTTAGGACAGTTTGGTCGCTGATTTTGTGGGGGATTTTGGGGCTATATGCGCTGACTTGAAGGGCTAATGTTAATGGCGTGAATGGTGTCGTTAGGTGAGGGGCAGGGCTATGTGGCGCTGATTTGTGAGGTGAATTTGTGGCTGGCCACGTGAGGGTGCAGGGGCAGTTGACTTGGTTTCATGAATGGAGATTTTGGTGGGTACGTGAATGGAGTTTGAATTGGTTAAAGGGTGCGTGAAGGCCCAGGTGCGTGAGTGGTCTGTGTGTGCAATTTGTGCGTGAGTGGTCGGTGTGGTCTTCTCGTGGGCGATGACTTTAACGGCATTTCTGGTGTCAAGGGCTTTAGGAATGAGTGTTGTGTTGAAGGCGTGAATGGGGCGTTAAGGTTGGGCAGTGTAGTGGCTAGTGCTTGGCGTGAGGCTTAGTTAACGTGGCTGGCAATGTGGTGAGGCAATGAAGTGAAGGCTATGTGGCAGCTTGCATCTGTGGGTTCAACGTGAAAGGGGCTGTGTGGCAGAATGGGTGGAGAGTTATATGGTGCTGTGATGTGGCTTGTGGCGAGAGGGGCTGAGTGCGCTTGAAAAGGGCTGTGGCTGACGAAGTGAGTCTTGGCTGTGGGCGTGAGAAGAGAAGGGTTTATTTGATGTCTTTTTTTTTGTGAGAATCAGCCAGGGTTTGGTAAGGGGTGGATGGTTCTTTTTATAGACCAAGGGAGGGGATTTACCTTGTTGGGGAAGGAATATGATTTGTGTATTAATTGAGGATATCTTTTAATTTAGTCTGTGATAAGGAAAATCTTTTAATTAAGGGAAGTGATTTGATTTATTCCTTTTAGTTAATGATATGATTTATTTAAATTGGTAGGTGATTTAATTAAATAGGGATGTGATTTATGTATTTTAGGAAAGAGATTTAATTTAATTTAGGAAGGTGATTTAATTTGTGAAATGTGTTTTAATTTAATTTAATTTTGTTTTAATTATTTAATTTGTGAGATGTGTTTTAAATGTTTTAATTATTTTTGGATGTGATTTAATGGGTTTGGTGTGTTTTAAAACAGAGGTCCAACAAGCGAACCCGAAGCGAAACAAGCGAGTTAAATTTGGAAAAAAATACTAATTTCCAACTTTACCCTTCCAACGTCCGTTTCCCGCGGCTTTCACAACTAAAGAGGTAGTGTCTCCATACGAGACTCATCATCAGGCTGATATGCAAAAATGCAATGCCTACAGTCGCCCCCACTTTGATGGGACTTGTGCAGTGTGTGACAATGACAATCCTATCAAAGTACGTGCAATGCATTTTTACTTACTTGGCTCGCCAGCTGTCACCTGGTCTGCCTGCTACTTTGAACTGAGTTGATTGTGCGATGGGCACCTCGACCTTGGGACGCATCCCGGAACTGCTAATGACACGGGGGCACGCATCTCGACCCTGGGCACGCATCTCGACCCAATACCGCTGACAATAGGGACCTCGCCCTGAATATGATGATGTAGTGGGCACCTCGACCCTGGGTACGCATCTCGACCCGAACTACAAACGACAACGGGGGCACGCATCTCGACCCTGGGCACGCATCTCGACCCAATACCGCTGACAATATGGACCTTGCCCTGAATATGATGATGTAGTGGGCACCTCGACCCTGGGTACGCATCTCGACTCGGAACTACAAACGACAACGGGGGCATGCATCTCGACCATGGGCACGCATCTCAACCCAATACCGCTGACAATAGGGACCTCGCCCTGAATATGATGATGTAGTGGGCACCTCGACCCTGGGTACGCATCTCGACCCGGAACTACAAACGACAACGGGGGCACCTCGACCCTGGGCACGCATCTCGACCCAATACCGCTGACAATAGGGACCTCGCCCTGAATATGATGATCTGGTTATGCTAACCCCGTACCTAGGGTGTCGCAGATATGAAGATGGTCCATTTCTGAACCGTTCTCCATTTCCGGAGTGCCATTTTCGGCATGCTAAACCCCTTTCCGAGGCATCGCTGATGTGATGATGGTCCATTTCCGAACCGAGTTGATAAAGTGGGCCTTGACCCTGGGATTCAGTCCCAAAACTGCTGGTGAAGTGGGTCTCGGCCCTGGGATTCATTCCCTGGATTAAATTCTGACGATGTGGGCCTCGGCCCTGGGATTCATTCCC